>CM065663.1:14871927-15276927 GCA_033220385.1 Triplophysa yarkandensis | reverse complement strand
TAATAGGATCTTTCTTGTTTTGTGATTGATAACAACATGCCAGATTTGAATATGCACAAGCATATTTAAGAGTAAAACTAGTACTTCTTGAAAAACTTCACAGGTTTAAGCAGTTTTATTATCTGTTTGTTTAAGTAGGCACCATAAGGTTCCAATGCCTGGCTTAGGACCCTTTCGCCGGCATTAGGGGACAAGCGAAGACCAAACCACAGAAGACAGAATGAGTGCAGGGCCGGAGCAGACAGACATCCTGTCTACAGGCATTGTGGTCAAGGAACGATGGAAAGTAGTAAGTATTAACTTCTTGTTTGATTTGAACAGGTCGGATGTAAAAGCTTTGACTATAGATTGTACCTGCTGTAAATGCTATGTTTGCTTCCAGTTATAATAATCACTTTATCAGAATTAGCTTGTTGTTAAAGTGCCTGTAAGATTCTAACCTCATTTTACATTCCCTTTGTATGTTAGTACCTGTAAACGATCTGTGAAGTTACGAATCCCAAAGTTCACAAAAGCGAGTTATCATATTTAACAGAAATCAGATGTCTTTGACTACTGCAAACGCCAGGATTGTAGTCATCCAGTTACTAAATAATAAAATGAATAATGAGTTCTTTGAAGATTGTATGGCATTTATGTATAAATGAAGACTCAAAGACTACAATTATTAATATGTTTATCTCTATCTGTGGGTTACTTTAAATAACCAAAACCGACACATAGGGATATAAATGTGCTTTCTCGAAAGCCAGCAGTATTCGCAAGCATTGGACTTGCTTTAAGCAGCGTTCAGTCGCTCTGAATTGAATAGTGGCAGGTTGTGACTCACTCATCACATTGCTCTCGTAGGGCAGTGCATAGTACGGTCGGTAGTATGTTATTTCCTGTAACGACACAATTTGTATAATCCTGGACGTCTAGTATAACAAAAAATCTGTCTCTTCACATGGAAGTCTGGGGGGAGATAATGAAGTGACACAAGAGGGCAGAGGAATAAGTGGTACAAAGGGAGATATGAATCTGTTGCTGGGGTGTTGTAGTTGTGTTTGCCAAAAGCTATATTCTGACAATTTACGAACAAAAGTTTTTATTTTCTGTTAAGCCAAAGTAACCAATTCCAGCGTTTTGGATGTGGTGAAACTCTCATTGAATGTATTTGTTAACAATTTATTGAACCATCTGTTTATATTATCCTATAAAATTACAAAGTTCATATCACGTTATCTACATGTTTTCTGTTTTAAAAAAGAAAATAAACTTGCATAATGTATGTGACAAAAAACAATATACTTTAGGGATGTGCTGGATGAATCATGTGCCACAATATCGTAAATGTTGCTTTAACGATATGCGAAGTGACACTATTGAGTATGTCACTCACTTTTAATAACCAATCAGGAACCCACATTCAATGTCCACGTATTTACTGTATGCTGTACGATCTATGCATTTGGAACTCAACTCTCTTTGTTAGACTCTGTATCTTTTTTAATGGAAGAAATATTAAAATTGAGCTGTGTTTACAATTTAGCTTTTAAATGTCAAATTTTAAGGAATATTGACTGTTATGGATGTGACAATTCTTAAGGCAGCAAGTACCCTTTTCTTTAGTAACCATGGAATTGCCATATTAAACTTTTATAGCTATTAGATGCTTTTGTATACCTCTTAATGGGGTATGATGGATATAAAATTAATAATGAAAATAGTTTTAACTGGGTTTAATAAAAGCAGTTAACTAATAATATTAACAAGAACCACTTCTTAGTGAAAAAAAATCAAAGAACAAACAGGGGTTGCATCGATGCTGAGCTCATGTACTCATACTCGTGAAAATACTCAGATACCAAAGACCAATACCCTGTGACGTAATCTGTTAAACAGAAAAAAGCTTTGGGTTGCAGTTGATTCATTATTACAGAGAGGCTGTCTTACAATACTAGTCTTACTGTTTCATTAATTGGAAAACTGCCACTTCCCAAATAACATGTATCGGAATCGGTATCAAGTACCAGGAAAGAATATCGGTACTCGTACTCAGTCTTAAAAAAATGGTATTGTTGCATCCTTAGAATGAACCATAATGAAGGAAATGATCTCACTTCTTTATTCTGTTTCACTTAAGATGAAAAAAATTGGTGGTGGTGGCTTTGGAGAGATCTACGAGGCGCTGGACCTAATGAACCGCACCAGCATGGCTCTCAAAGCAGAGTCAGCCCAACAGCCCAAGCAAGTTCTGAAGATGGAGGTGGCAGTACTGAAAAAACTTCAAGGCAAGTTTTTATATTCTGTAAAAATTGCTGTGATAGTAACTTTCTGAAACTCCATGAATAGTGCATAATAGACAGAAGCAATGTGACTATGTTTTTTTGAGAAGCACCTTTTCACACCATAAGAATTCATAGTCAAGCTTGAAATCAAACAGTGTCTTCTCTCTTTCTGGGCAAGGAATCAACAAATCAATTAATCCAGCAATGACACCATCATTATCCTCCTTTCCTCTACTAAAACCTCTCCCTTCTACTTATGAAAAAAAATCAATCTACTTGTATTATGTGGACTGTAATTTGGCTGAATGATAGAACAGAATGGCTTTTATCTCTTCCTCTGGGAAATGGTTTGTAATGGGAGATCTCTCTTTGCTCCACCCTCTTCTATCTTACAAGTGATGTAGACAAAAAGACCCCCAAGACCGGTGACGCACATATGATGTGACATGACAGCTTTATTTGAAACTTGACACTATCTTAACAAGTACTATGATTGTGCCTTTTTTGTTTGGACAGGGGACCATGGTAATGCAATGTCATTTGATAGTCATGTATTATGATTGTGTACCTTTTTGCATTGTAGTAGCAGGTACATACTATGGTACATTAAACAGAAATGTTTCAGTTGCATGGTCTATAGGAAAGTGCCATGGTATGGCCGGAAGTGAGTCTGATCTGCTGCCACAGTCTGAATAGTGTCTAAAGAGAGCATAGGCCAAATTGAAATCAATCCATAAATCTTCCAAACTTTTAGATGGACCTCCATCACCAGAAGGTGTTGTGGAGAAGCATGAAGAATGTCAAAAAAAATGTATAAGTGCATATTGAAGTTATTTTAATACATCAAGAAATAGTTGACAGAAAAAAATTATTACATATGCTGTTTTGATCATTGAAAATTAGTGTACTTGTCTCTATGTTAAAATGTTGTTTTTCCTCATTTTAGGAAAAGATCATGTTTGCCGTTTTTTCGGATGTGGCCGCAATGATCGCTTCAATTATGTTGTTATGGAGCTTCAGGTAAAAACTGATTGGAAGGTTATGAATTTCATACGTTTTATGGAATTAATTAGCATAAAAATAAACAAAATGTTTTAAATCATTTCAAATGATGTATTATAGAAACATCTGTGTATTTAAAATATTCAAAAACAACATGACGTTAATTTTCTATTTGTGTTATTCGTAAAGGAACAGAGTCCTTCATTTAGCTTGTATGTTATGACTTCAGGCTTTGTAGCAGTGATGGGTTTATTTATAGCTTTCCTCAAACCTATCCGTGAGTCAAAAATTGCGGTCTTAATGTAATTCTGTCTGTTGCAGGGTCGTAATTTAGCTGACCTGAGGAGGAGTATGAACCGCGGAACTTTCACAGTCAGCACTACTCTTAGACTAGGTCTGCAGATACTGGAGGCTATTGAGAGCATCCACTCAGTTGGCTTTTTACACCGTGACATAAAACCGGTGAGAAGTGCCAGTTTGAACCCTTTTACTATTTCTTAAAACAGTCACCAAAATCGTTTCGTGCTGTAAATAAATAATTGTTATTTTTACAATAACTCAAAGAACTCCTTGTGTTTGTTTGTTCACTCTGTTTTCAGTCCAACTTTGCCATGGGGCGCTTTCCTAACACATGTCGCACTTGCTACATGTTAGACTTCGGTTTAGCGCGCCAGTTTACTAACTCTTGTCTAGAAGTCCGACCGGTGAGTATTAGCACTTCTCTGTTACACTATCTGCCTGACTAATGTTGCATGTGGGTATGTATTTATGAATTTTAAGTGCGACTGTAAACATCTTGACAACATTCTTGTTTTATAGCCCCGCCCTGTTGCAGGTTTTAGGGGTACGGTACGCTATGCTTCGATCAATGCTCACAAGAACAAGGTCAGTATTTCTGTTAAAACAGTTTTGACTTGAATAATGAACATAAATCTGGTTTTCTGATACATTATTATCTTTTTTTCACAGGAAATGGGAAGACATGATGACCTGTGGTCTTTGTTCTACATGCTTGTAGAGTTTTTGGTCGGGCAGCTACCTTGGAGAAAGATAAAGGACAAGGTGCTGATCAAGCTAGAGACGGAATTGACTATGAACAGCATTTTTCTGACTGTTGGGAAGTTACGTTAATGTTTATATTTGTTTATTTAGGAGCAAGTGGGAAAGTTAAAAGAGACATATGATCATCGACTCATGCTTAAGCATCTGCCGCCGGAATTTAGTGTCTTTCTGGACCATATAAGCAATCTGGACTATTTTACCAAACCAGACTATCAGGTAAAAATGCACTATATTTATTTCATTGTTATTTTTATATCTAAAGAATATAAAAGTTATTGATCATGCTGATCTCTTTACACTAGCTACTGAGGACCATTTTAGAAAAGAGCATGAGAACCTACAACGTTATAGAGAATGACCCCTATGACTGGGAAAGAATTAGCTCGGATGGCCCTTTGACAATCATCACAGCGTCAAACACGCCACAGCATCACACACGCCTCACTCCAGCTCAGATGGGGTAAGCCAATATAACTGGTCAATTTTGAGAACAATCAGAACTCTAGATGATGTCAAATTTGTGTTGTAGTAGCAACACACCTGATAGTTCTTGTGTTCTCTTTAAGCATTGTGAATGCCTCCTTGATGCCTGGAGACCTTCTCAAGGAGAACACAGATGAAGCTCTCCAGGATGACCACCTCAGTGATGGCGACAATGCACGGCCAGAGCACCTACCTGGATCTCCAAACCTTCCCCTCAGGAACCAAGAAACCAATGTATGGGACGACCTTGACCGTAATCGTAACCGAATCTGTTCTCCAGTTTGGAAGGTACAGGAATGTGTGCCTTACACAGCATAAATGATTGTGTTTGTGTTGGGTTTTATATCATGTATACAATTTTTACCAGACGGGAATGGAGGAGGAGCATAGTAACCACGGAAATCAAAGCGCCCATGCTGGGCCTAGCATCGGTTCTCCTGTGCGAGTCCGATCTGAGGTGGTGCCCTCAGACAGGGACACTCCTCTTTTAAGGAAATTGCGCAATATTCACAGTTTTGAGCTGGAAAAGAGACTAACGTTGGAACCTAAACCCAACACAGAACGCTTTTTGGAGGCATGGTAAGTCTTCATGTTGTTAAAAATCTTGAAATCATTTGGTTCAGCAGCTTTAATCTGTTTCTAAACTGTGTCCATGAGCAGTAAGCAGCCACCTGTTCAAGTGAAGGAAAGTGATGGAAACGATGTACCTGGCTTGGCCAACGGAAATCAAGGAGAGCATGTTTGGCACTACGATGAGGAATTCCGCTCCATCAATGGGTCACCCAAGCCTGCCTCCCCTGTGTCTCTTGAGTTGGGCGATGGTGCTGCTAACAGTGGCTTTGTTGCTCTAAACCTGAGCTCAGGACTTCAGGATGTTGAGTTGCATGACTGGGTGATGGTGGAGAAGGGCTCTGATCTGCAGGATTTCAAAGAGGCGGTTGGAAGTAACCCTGGTCGGGAGGCCAAAGTCACTAGTAGCCCATCAGGTGAATGTGAAGAGGAGCCAGAGGTATTGCAGCCAATGGATGAATCACCGGATAAAGAGTCCACTCCTAGTCTAGTACAAGGAGACATTTCAATACCTTATACCGGGCCAGACCCAAAAAGAATGGACAGGTTGGAGCTGAGTGTAGCTACTACAGCAGGTGGACCACCTGTTACACCAACCAGCCCTGGTGAGGCACTGGCTGAAGGAGCACTCACACAGGTAACTTCAATTCAAATACAGTTTATTTTCACAAATTTCTTTTACAACTTCTGGATTTCTGTCCAGTCTACTCAAAAGTGTAAATGCTTTGAAGTAAAGGTTTTTTAACACCATTTTTTGGTACACTTTTCACTTCCATAGTAATCTTTTGTCCTACTGTGTGAGTCATTTTGTGTGTGTGTCCCTGAAGTCTTAAAAACAAAATAGGTTCATATGTTTGATATGATATCCCATCTTTACCAAAGGTACAGTTTCACTTACTGCTCAAAGTGTACTTTGGGTACTTTAATATTTCGGATCATTTTTGAATTATGATTGTTTTGTCACCGATCGTAATCATCCGATAAACAAAAGACCAATTTACCAGCCAGAATCCACTGTGCAAGCAAAAAATCACTGCAGTCCTTGACATAATTCAGTTATCATAACTTCTGTGAGTTAACACATCATCATGATCTGACATGTTTCCTAAATGCATCTAAAACACCCCAAAACACAAAAGGGCATAGTTATGTGCAAGGTCGCTAAAGTGAACACATTAATATTCATCAAGGGTTTTACAGAAAACTTTATGAACTACACATAAACTAATGCAATGTATTTATTATCATCTAACTTACGTCTTGCAAGATACTTGTTAAAGACAAATTGAAGTCCTTGATTCACGTGTTACTTGTAGCTTTAGCCCAACACACTGTCCACTATGTACACTAGATTCATGTTGAATCACCCTTGCTCAGTCTCATCTTTTCATTCTGCAGGCACCACTAGTAATAATTAAGAGAATTACTACTATATTTATTATAATTACTATAATAACTGTTATTATTCTATAAGATAATGTAAATAAAAACACACATTTAATTTTATTATTAACGAATAAGGTATTTTTTGACAACAATTTTCATTGTGTGTGAGGGAAAAGGACATAGATGTCCAATGTTATGTTGTAATTTTGTTATTCAGGTTTTGTTACTGCTGGTGTTAGTCGCTTTAGCTGCATTGTGGTATGTTAAGTAGGGCTGTTAAAATAACTAGTCCAAATGAATTCGAGGTAATATTAATCAATATTTTGTGGGTTCTGTGTGGGTTTTGGACAGTATCTGTGTGGGGAAACATCAATTCTATCAGACAACACTGCTGAAGACCTGAATGCTCTTGCAAATGGCTCTTGCAAACTTGCATTCTCGACTCACAAGTGAGAACCGCTCTAGCAATGGCATGCATTAAAACAGCTCTTAAGATCTGTGGACAAAGTTATAATGAATATATCCATTCATAAACATGTTATAATGTTTTTTTTATAGTATTAAACCTCTGGATTTAAATACAATATCAGAGTTGGGGAATAAAAAGGGTTTATTTCGAGTCAATGGGACAGCCACACATGCTGTCATTTAGTGCTTAGTGGAAATGCGAACCGCTAGAACGATTCAGCCGATTCAAAAGAACGATCCCTTCGTGAACAAGAGATTACTACGAATTGCTTGTAATTATTAAGAAAGATCTGCAATTGATTCTTAAGAAGCAAGCTTTGAGAGCTTTCACTACTTCACTTTCTCTCAACCTCTTGTAAGGCAAAAAGAAGTGACTTTAAGTTTTCGGGAGTAATATATAAAGATACATTTTCGGCTTTGCACTTACCTGTTGTCCTTAATGTATATTAGAAAGCTGCCTTGAAATAATTGCTTTACCTATAGCCTTTTTTTTTGCAGACTTTAGTATAAATTTAAAGTGTTCTTTCGTAATGTAAATTAACAGTTTTAAGTGGCATTTGTCAAGCTCTTAACTGTTTACAAAAAAGACAAAAAAGACTTACTCTTCTACTAATTTCAATACTTGATATTCATTATTGTTTAAAACAGTTTTAATTATGTAATAATTTAAACAATGCAACTAATCGGTGATTGGCTGTTAGTGATCGGCCCAAAAAAATCCAGATCAGAGTATGGCTGATCATGTCATATAAAATTTTGACTTAAAGACTTGTAGTTGTTAATCTGACACCTCCTCAAGTTATATACATACTATTAAATATTCATTTTAAAAAGAAAATACTTTTATTTTATATTATCGTTTTAACAAATCTGTCTAGTTACTTTGTTCTGGATACGTAAGGGCACATACGGTTGGCAACAGGATACACGTGATCTCTGAAGGTTGTTCATTGGCAGTCACAGTAATTAGATACAGGGTGATCATCCCCAATATCTCTGTTATGGACACTTCCCTTAGTTTGAGTTAAACTGATCCTGCTGCCAAAGGCCTTGTATTCTTCATTGTTTGATCAAGAGACTTTGTTGAATGTATTAATATGCTGTTTATTCACTTATTCCTGACCAAATTGATTTTAGTTCTCTGTAGGACATCATACAATTTTTTAATCTGTTTTTGCCCCAGATGTGTGATGCTATCTGTACACATACACCCTATTGTTTGATCTGCCTCCTTCTTTATCGTGTATAGCTTTGATTAACCTTTACTGTTCCTATTTATTATTCCTGCTTTCATCATCTTCACTACCCATTCACCTCTTCTGACTTCATCATCTCCCTTCCATCACTCATCACCTGCTTTTTAGCTGCCCACTTCTACTGCATCCCAACCCGAGGAGCTTGTGGCAAGGACGTGCAGCCCCCTTCACCTGCGCTCCCCTAGCCCGCACACCTGCCTGGCCACCCTGTCGGACCCCCTGCACCAGCGTGCCCCAAACTGGATGCATCGCAGCCAGTCTGTAGACCAACAAAACCTCCCTTCCTCCTCCACCTCCTCCTGCCACGCCTCGCTGCCATTGCCTTCCAAGCCCCATGCCGTCTGTTCACCTGGACGCAGGAAACTTCCTGCCATTCCAACAGCCTCCGCTACCAAGTTCCCGTCAGTCATACGAATCACCCGTGCTCAGCTTCAACAGGTGAAAAATCACTCCCTGCTGTGCTTCCCATTAATCCCCATTGTCCTGTCAATCCTGGATCCCATCAAACATGTGTCTCTGGTCACAATACATTCTACATTCTGTGTTTTTTTTCAATTTTGGTCTTGTGTTTGACTGTGTCACTTAAATTATGCTGGATCACTCTTTCCCCAGAAAGCCCCAGGATTACTATCCACCAGTTATGTCTGTACATGCTCTAAATGATGCTTTTGTTTGTGTCACTTGTGAATTTCTCTGGTCTTTTTACACCCAATGACTTGCCCTTCCTAAATAGCATTGTCAGGTGTCTAGTGTGATGTATGTATTGTCTTGGAAATTAATACTTTCTTAAACATATAATTACTTTAACTACTTAATCTGCACATACTGTAGGTGTGCCTTGTTTTAAAATGAACTACACAAAGTGACCTGACAATTTAGATCAGGTTTAAATTTTGATCAAAGTATTTGCGGGATAGCAAATACCCACCAATTGACAAGTGTCTAAATGTAAACATACCCTATGTTGTAACATTAAGATATTGCATGCGATCCGTGAGGGATCAGTTTGTGTCGGCATGAGTGTTTCGTGAAATGTGATTGTTCAAATGCAGTGAAAACATGAATTTAAAGTAAGACCTTATGGCACTATTGATTTCTGACAAATGCTGTTGAAAATTGAAACAAACACCTTAAAATGTTCATACAATATTTGTTGCATCTGTGTGCTTGCACATATTCCTCAAATGTGAAACTCGGTACCAATCTACAACATGTAGCCTAAAGTTTATGATTGTAGGAGAGCGAGAAAGCATTTGTTGTCTTGAGGGTTGGACAGATGACAGATTTATTTATTCGATTATCATTTTCAAACATCAACAGCATATATAGAAATCAAGCAAAATTTCTGGCGTTTAAAAGCTGGTACAAACGTTTTACAACTTGTTTACCTTGGATCATTGACTTGTTTTGTAATCTGTATTGTAAATTCTCTCTCTCGCTCTTTTAGTTAACTGCTCCCCGGCCCTCTATGTTGTCCTCCCAATCGGCCTCCGAAAGTGCTCCACTGGAAAGACAGGATGCTGATAACGGCAACAGTGACATCCATCCACAAGAGAAAACAGCAGTCAACTCCCCACAGGAGGTGACCCCTCTCCAACCCACCAGGGCCTTGGTTAGTGAAAATGATCTTCTACTTAATGGGAACAGCATTCAGAAACCTTCCAGCCCAGTACCGAGTCTGGTTCCATCTCCATGCACACCTCCTTCTCCACATATTCCAGTTTTGATGAACGGCTGTCATACACCACCAGACACCGGCGAGCCAAAAGAGTCCAAGAGTGATTCTGTTCTCCCTGACTGCTCTCGAGAGCACAAGCAGTACTCCCTGGAAGAGGGCAAAGATGGTGTTGCCAACAGAAATGGCAGTCCCACACTCTCCTCTCCTGCCTCTGCTGCCAGTCGTCGACACAGCCGTATTCCAGTTCTGGAGTCATTTAGCCATGTGGACCCACCACCTGGATCTGCTAAAGAGAAGTTGATGCAAAAGAGAGTTCACCACATTCCCATTTCACCCACTGCATCACCCTCATTTTCCTCAGATAGGCGAGTGATCATGGCTGCCATTCAGCGAGATCAGCTCTCCTCTGCTTCTTCTGAACGCTCTCAGGATGACGAGTCACTTCTTGTGTCTCGTTCCGACCGCCAGGGTGATGATGCTCCCTCGCTGTCCTCCTCTTCCAGTCCGCTTTTACGGAAAAGCAAGATCCCCCGCCCTGTAACTCCTACAGGTGGCACTGAAACTGTGACTGCACAATTTCTGCCCCGCCCACCTCCAGGAAAACCACCCAACCGCCCTGCAGTGGATGGAAGGTAATGTTTTTAAACCATGCATACTTTTAAAGAACAAATACCAATCATATGTATACAATTCCTCCAATCAAATGTTGTTGACCAAACCGTTCCACTGCTTTTCATACCATTACTTGCTTTTCTCTGCAGAGAAGATATATTTTTTGTAGAATGTTGGTAACTGGCACCTATTCACTTGCATTGGTTTTGTGTCCATACAGTAGGGGTGAATGAGACCCACTGTTGTTTGGTTACCAACATTCTTCAAAATACATTTTGTGTTCTGCCATAGAAAGAAAGTCATACAAGTTGGAAATAAAAAGAGAGTAAATGATGGGTAAAGATTCGTTTTTGAAAGAATGGAACTGGAAAGTAAGGGATGTGATTGTGAACTATACTAAATTACTGTTAAATTATTTGAAATTTTCTTTGGAAAATATTTATATTATTATTGTTATAACAATTAACAATCACCCAAAAGCCACTTTTCTCTTTCCATCAAGACATTTAGAACCTTTTTGATTATAGGCTACGTTTACATCCACCAATTGTCATGAATCTGAATTAATAGAATTCCATTGCAGATCTGTTTATGTGTACTCTACACATTGTAATCTGATTCACATTTCAGTTAATATGTAGTTTTATAAATTTTGATTAAACGTGAACTTCCTACTTCATCATTGCGTATTGCTTCATTGCGTGTCTAGACATGCTCTGCACATGTACCCCAGAGACATCTGAATACACTTGAGAAAGTAGTCGGATTCAAGCATTTACATGGTCTTTTTTTGCTGATGGATCTTATTAGAGAAAGAGTAGACCACCCCCTTTAATCTAATCAAAAATTCATAAAGCTCAATTGGATATTTATAAATATTTTTCTGTCTAAATAATCCGTCAATACCATTACAAATGTATTATTTGCCTGCATGTAAATGTATCCACAGATTTTCCAGAAACGCTGTTATTTTTTGGTTCGTCTTATCAGAAATCACATTATAGGTTAATTTCCTTTTTTTTTCTCCAGGCTACGGCGTTTCAGGATTCGTGCCAGCAGCACCAGTGACTCAGAACTGCTGACCTGTCTGGCCCAGCTAATGAATGCCAGTTCGCCCCGTGGCTCTCCCCGCCACATCCGCTCCTCCCCACAACACACGGGTGCAAAACACGTGTTTGTCAGTCCCAACTCTGTTCATGTCCTCCACCAGCGGAGCTCTAGCGCCTCCCCCCGCAGCTCTTCCTCACTGCAGCGCTCTGGAAGCTCCTCCCCGTCCCGCCACGAACACCGCGGGGGTTATTTAGTCCGCTGTCGCTCTCCTCCCAGCTCGGGATCACCTCCCATCCGCCGATCTCATCCCCAAAAGCAAGAAGGATGCTGTGGGCGCCAGGCCCGCACCGCCACTGTGCACACTCAGCGGGGCAAGGCTGGCAACCGTGAGGTCAGGTGCTCCAGCAAGCTGAGCAGATAGTTAACCACATATGTGAAAGCTAGTGATTAATTTAAAGGGAACTCTTCGTACTTGCATCCTTCTTAATTCTAGATGCTCCTTTGCCTTTTTTTATTGTTTCAACCTTGCTTGCTTTGAAACTTTAGCCTAGAACACTAAAGTTTCATAAGAGAACCTAAACATTTTTTGTGAGGCTGGTTGACATAGTGCTTTGTAGTTTTTGAATTTTCTTTTAAACATTCCAGAGCTTTTATGAAGATTGTATGTATTGATTAACAATATGGGTTCGTCTATCTGCATCAAGCTTGACTGTATTATAGTATTTAATGGGTTATTTATTTAAAGTTTGATGCACATTGTGGCTCTCATGAGTGCAGTGGCAGGTTCACTGACTTTCATGCTACTTTCCTTTAATTTTACCTTGCTGTGTGCTTTAGCTACTGTCGCCGCCATCTTGAGGTATTGTTTTCCAAGACCTATGGTTAGGTAACTTCCTGAACATGTTGATGCATACAGGGTGATTGGAACACAATATGTCAATACCTGTAGGTGTTACATTCGTTGTGTTTCAGTAGGTTTGTAACGATGGAGCATATGCTTGCAATGCATTGATCAAGGAGTCGGTGATGATGGAGTTGTATAAACCATGTTTTTGGCCAAAGTAAATGCAAGAGGAATGCCAGAAAGCTGTTGCTCGTCCTCAAAAAAAAAAAAAAAACTAAAACAATGCTGATCACGGAAACAATCAAAAAAGTGTACTTGCACTTTGGCGTGCCTAAAGAACTTTGCTGTGGTAATAAACTATATGGGGCATGGATGGCTCAAGCTTCCAGAATCTGGAGTCACAACAATCTTGGTTGTTTGTTTTTATTTCTTTTGTTTGACTGTAAATCTTCTGATATCGCACAGTGTTATGCAGTTTGCAATGAAACACTTGTGTTGTGCCCAGTAATGAGCACTATATACTGCAAGTGTATAAAGATGGTATGCAATGGAATACACTATTTAATTAATTCATAGAATTACTAGTGTCCTTACAAAGGGAAGAGTTTAACTCTTACAACAAATATGAGATGGCAAATAACTGATCATTAAATTGGTAACTGATACAGCAGCCAATAGTCTTTGACCAAAACCTTATATGTGTTAAATCCAAGTATACAAAAAATATTGTTTTACACTTACTCATTTACTCATAAAAATGTATTTTTAACAGCATTCATGATTTAATTTAAGCACTAGGGCATCCACTTGCTGTCTTCCTTTTTTGATTGTGATACTTGATCAAGTCTTTGCATGAGCTACAGCAAAATAACAAAAATGATAAAACAGCTAATAATTGTATGCAGTTTGTTGCCTGAGAAGTATTGTCAACTTGTAAATAGCTTTTCCTCTGGCTTGTCTTACATATATTCACAGTGTCCATATTTTAACTTGAAATTAGCACTAAATGAGAGTATAAAACTGACTTAGCGAATGCTCGACTGTATGCATTCAAATGCATTTATATGGTTTGCCGGAGCATGTGGGACATCAACAAAGTAAATTGTGTTCATAGTTTCTCACAGGGGCTTAGAAAAAGACATTTTGATGTTTTTTAGTTTTATGATTTGTCTTATTGCACCGCTGTTATCTATTTTAGTGTTACACTTACTGTTGTTAATAGGATATATGTAAAGCAGCTTTCACCAACTTGCCCTAAGTCGCTGTCTTATCAGTCAGTAGATTTAGAGACCATATAAACATAGTAATAGACCAATAGGAGATAACAGGCAAATGTCAACTTGGCAAAGTTTCTGTTTCCATCAAACTACATTAAGGAATCATTTTACCAGATTTTTTCCAGAATATCGGAGTAAGACGGTTGTAAGTATTTTACTTAACGCTAAGTAAGCTCATTAAACCATAAGATTGGTCTATTTATATTTCATCACACTTCAACTTACAAAAATACAATAACAGATCAAACTGATTTCAATGTCTTTTTCATCTTAATGTGGCCATAGAATGCTGTTCACTTGCTTATAAATTTTTTCAAAAATAAACAATTTAAAAACAATTCATCATTTTATAATACAAAGTCACAAATGTCTTAGTATCGGTTAAATAAATTGTCATTTTTAATTTATAAAAAACACAAAACGGAACACTCAGTTTTATTTTTCACAACATCCAGCTTATTTAAGTATTAATAATACTAAAAATACTTTAACTGCATTGAACAGTATTAAGTTTTGGTAACAGGGAGGCTGTGCGTACAATTTATACCATTTAATTTCTTTAATATCTCGAAAGAATTAGAAAAAATAGAATATTAAAAATGTCCAAAAGGGCGAATTCTTTAAATATTAAGTACTTTTTGTATATGTATAGTTATTATTTCATATTTTTATTACTGCATAATGTTGGTCTCAATTTATGAGGTTAAATGTAATGTACAGTGTACAAAACATTGATATAGGAGGGTCAACAATGTACATTAATGTAATTATTTTCATTGTCCGTTTTCATTTGTATCATAAATGCCTTCTTTAATGTTGTATCATTTTTCTTTGGTTCATCTATTGTTGTTTTTATCATTTGAAATGATTTTGTATTTTATTTTTATAAACTTGCTATGATTAAAATTTCCATTCAGCATGCCAACAGGCTCTTACATTTTTGTAAACAGAAGGAAGCTTTATTGAAACATTTTGTGCTTCTGACAGTAGACTGGGTTGGGAATGAATGTTGTACATTTTACAATACAAAATATTTCTCAAAAAATCATATTAGTTAATATCAAACCTAAATGAATGCAAATCCACTTAAATGATTCATGATTTCATCGTAGATAACACATTTATTTAAACGTCAAATGAAATCTGTCACAAAATAAAATGTGAACAGAAAGAAGGACTTTTGTTTTGAAAAAGCAAAATGAAACGTCGGTTGTCAAGGTTATCGCTAGTAGTAACGCTGTTGGCTGCGGTTTCCATGGAAACCAGGAGGGCCACAAACCTTAAAAAACAAAGGTTGCAATGGTGGACTTGAGTGAAAATTTACCCACTCTTACATTTGAGTGTGGACTGACAGAAGATGAGAAGAAAAGTCTCTATCTGCGCAGTCGCTCATTCGGGTTGACTGTCAGTAGATGTGCGCATGCTGTGTTTGTGTGTCAGCTTGTCAGTACATTAAGGTACAATATTGTGTGTTCATATCTTCTCATATACTTCATTATTACAATTATGTGAATGTGTGCACAGGAGGAAACTAGTTTCTCAAACACATGTTTCTGTTGGCATACTGGGTGGAGGACATGTGGGTAAACAGCTGGCGATGGTTTTACTGCATTTAACCAACCTCAAACCACGTGACATCAACATCTCAACCAAGAGACCTGAGACTTTAAGTTAGTACATATTTCTGAATGGTTTGAATTTGTTTGGTATGAATCAAAAATGCAACCTTTGTTATCAAAAATGCAACATTTGTTATGTAAGGTTATTGTATTGTTGTTCATTTGAACATAATTCAGATTAATAATAATAATGCAGCGTTTACATTATACCAAATATGAGTTTAAATATCAGCACTCTCGGATTTGAAGCCATCTCACCTTGGTTGAGCTTTAAAACATCAGGACCTCTGGAGCTCTCCTGCCATGGCATCAGGCTCACCCCTGCTGATTAACATTAAGATCATAAAGATAGTTCGATTGTATTTTAATTGGTTTTCATTTTGTTTCAGAGGACCTTTCAAAGATGGGTGTTGAATGTTACTATGACAACATTAGACTGGCTCAATGGGCAGATGTGCTCTTCCTCTGTGTCTTGCCCTCTCATTTATCACAAGTGTGCGCAGACCTTCGCTCCCATCTGCCTTCGCTGTGTCTTGTTTACAGTTTCCCCTCTGCGGTGCCATTAAACAGGTAGTAAACCAGACAGGCTAAACAACCTTAAGATTTATAAGCCCCATCTCTTGATGTCTACATTTAGTCTTTTGAATGTGTGAGAAGCTTTACTAATTAATATTTATATTATGTCATTACAATATAATACGACCATTTTATTCTACATCGGATCAAACATAAAAACTGTAAGTCATCATTATTTCCATATTATTGTTATTAGAATAAAAAACATCTTTTTTTATGTTGCTTGGTTGAATAACAGCAAAGAACATCGCAAAATTGCCAATTTCTTTATAATTGCTTTTACAATTTTCACCATCGGTCTTTACAAAGTGCTTTATATTTTTCTAGACTTGCAATGCTTCTAGATCACAGCTTTATTATTAAACCCCAGTATGAGTTTGTGTCCTGTGTTAATGTCACCAAGATTTGGAAGCATCACAGTGATGTGATGGCAGCTTTGAAAAATAAGGAAGTGCTTGCAGCCTTGGTTCCTCTTTCAATCAGTGGTAAGTACAGTAGAGGCCAAAATAATGTGTCCTTGACAATATTCTGCTTTGTGTCTGTGTATTTATGTATGTGTTTTGCAACGCTCCTGTAAATAATCTTGCACTGTTTACTAAAGGTGGCATCTCCCTGGATCAAAGTTGGGTGTCTGCTGTAATCTATAGTCTCCTCAATATGTGCACTGCTCAGAAGCTGAGCTCCCAAAAGGCCCTTCAACTACTCAATGAGCTGTTTAAGACTACAGTCACAGCATCAAATACATTTACTGTGCAAAGCTTTGTTAACTGTAATTCTTCTCCTCTTCACTCGGATGAGTAAGTCTCAAACGTTATACAGATTGTTAAAGTTTCACTTAAAGTTTTACCATACAGATTCTCTTTTATTATCTTCCAGGCCATTTCCATGGATTAATCTGGTTGATTCACAGACTAAAAAGACACCATTGTCCGATGTGGTGTCGGGAAATAAAAACATTGGAGACTGCATTTCCATCATGTTTCAAAATTTGGTAGCAAATTTGGAAGAAGTACCAAAAGATGCTTGACTTTGGGACATCATTTAAATTTTGCATCACAGCTTCATATTTTGGTGTTTATTTTAAACCGTTTATATCTGATACGTATGATCTGTATGTGTTATGAGTAATGTATAATCTAAAATAAGTGTTAATTAAGCTCTGGGGGAAGGTGTGCATGCCAGCTGTATGAAATCTGCTGGGATGCATGAGGATATTTGTGTATCCTCTGCAGATTGTGACCACCGAATTGATGCCAAGATACATTTAAAGTGACAGTTCACCCAAACATGTAAAGCGTGTCATCATTCAAATGAAGTGAATGGGTGCCACTGTGGTTCGGTTATCAACATTCTACAAAATATCTTATTCGTGTTCTGCATGAGAAAAGAAAGTTGTATAGATTTGACATGCAATAAACTCAATTCAACATACAGGGAAATTACAACAGTAAGAAACATGTATTTCTTCTTATTTTAAGAATCATTAAATCGTCCTTAGAATTAGAGTTAACTGTTTAATTGATAAAAGCTGTGAGCAAGAGACCTTTTTGTCAGTCTATGTTCCACTGAAATAATTCATTTGTTTAATGCTAATAATACTAAAGTGACAATTTTAAAAAGTGGCATTGTTTGCTTTACATTTCAGTTATTTTACCACTGTCAGAAACATATAAACCTTACCATAAAAATATTGTTCATATACCCATGTGAGTTCTTAGTTTTTTAAGTGTATGATTTTTCATAATAAAGTAAGGGATTTTTTCAGGATTGTCACATCCATAATGCTACTTGTTGCTCATAAACGGACACATAAATATAAAAATAAAGTAAATAATTTATTGTCTATAAAGAGTTGTCCCTTGGCCAATTGTTGGACATTTTTCAAACGTGTTTGTTCATGTTAACTCACATAAATCTTAAGATATTTTTGTCTCCCAAGTAATTTCCTTTTTTGTCACGTGAATATTTATTTGTTGTCATATTTAACATATTTAATCCTTTTCTCATGTTAAAACACTATCAACACGTTATTTATATAATAAACAGATGGTTCAGTTTACCGGTTACAGTTATATTATAAAAGCATTTTTATGTCACGTTCATACCTCAAAATGTCACATCCATAAAGCAAAATGTCACATCCATAAAGCAAAATGTCACATCCATAACGCAAAATGTCGTGTCCATAACGCAAAATGTCACGTCCATAACGCAAAATGTCACGTCCATAACGCAAAATGTCACATCCATAACGCAAAATGTCACGTCCATAATGAAAAATGTCACATCCATAACACAAAAGGTCACATCCATAACTGAAAATGTCACGTCCATGACACAAAATGATACATCCATAACGCAAATGTCACATCCATGACGCAAAATGTCACATCCATGACTCAAAATGTCACATCCATAAAGCAAAACATCACATCCATAATGCAAACTGTCCCATCCGTAACGCAAAATGTCCCATCCGTAACGCAAAATGTCCCATCCGTAACGCAAAATGTCACATCCGTAACGCAAAATGTCACATCCATAACGCAAAATGTCACAACCATAACGCAAAATTCCACATCCGTAACGCAAAATGTCACATCCATAACGCAAAATGTCCCATCCGTAACACAAAATTCCACATCCGTAACGCAAAATGTCACATCCATAACGCAAAATGTCACAACCATAACGCAAAATTCCACATCCGTAACGCAAAATGTCACATCCATAACGCAAAATGTCACATCCGTAACACAAAATGACACATCCATAACGCAAAATGTCCCATCCGTAACACAAAATTCCACATCCGTAACGCAAAATGTCACATCCATAACGCAAAATGTCACAACCATAACGCAAAATTCCACATCCGTAACGCAAAATGTCACAACCATAACGCAAAATGTCACATCCATAACACAAAATTCCACATCCATAACGCAAAATGTCACAACCATAACGCAAAATTCCACATCCATAACGCAAAATGTCACAACCATAACGCAAAATTCCACATCCGTAACGCAAAATGTCACATCCATAACGCAAAATGTCCCATCCGTAACACAAAATTCCACATCCGTAACGCAAAATGTCACATCCATAACGCAAAATGTCACAACCATAACGCAAAATTCCACATCCGTAACGCAAAATGTCACAACCATAACGCAAAATGTCACATCCATAACGCAAAATGTCACAACCATAACGCAAAATTCCACATCCGTAACGCAAAATGTCACATCCATAACACAAAATGTCACATCCATAACCCAAAATGTCACATCCGTAACCCAAAATGTCACATCCGTAACACAAAATGTCACATCCGTAACTCTTGAATTTGTCCGACCGCTTTGTGAACCGGCATGCATTTCTGCCCCTGTGCATCTTCAACTTCATCTCGTTAAAAAAACAGAAATATTTAAACAATAAACACAACGTTTCGTTTCGTTTTAAAACGCCCTACTGTTGCAGTGGGACTTTTATTATGTAGCCATATGTGTGGCAGCTACACAGGAGCGCTTCTCGCTCTGCCTCCACTGTGCGTGTGTGTGCGTGTGCGCGTGTGTGTGTGTTTACAGAATAGCGGACTTCCTGTGATGTCAAACACTGAACGCAAAACAAACGTGTTGCGTCTCACAGCATCGCCAGCAGGTAACGTCGCGTCTCTGCATAGTTCATCTTAAAGTTCTGCTGTTTCTGCTAACAGCAGTGATGTGTTTTGGATTAATCTGTTGTTGTGATGAGAAACTGTGAGCTATTTACCTTTAACACGACACTGTTTGTCTTACTGCTCAGTGTTTGTTAACACACAATGTGTGTTGATGCATTTCTTGGCAGATGTTGTGTTCTGATCGTGTTTATATAGAGAAATGAATGACAGCTCTTTGACATCTTAGATATGGAGAACCTCGAGACATCAGAGCTGCAGTCCAGGCTGTCTTCCCTCTCTGTGTCCTCTTTTCCTGGTATAACATCCAAACACTGTGAAGCAAACCCTTTAAACAGGTAACCTTTGAACTCACAACACATCCAGGCTTCATTGTTAGGGTTCTTCATTCTTTCTGCTTTATTTGAAAGACTTCAGAGCACAGACCTGTCACGGACAGCCATCCAACCTGATAACCAAACCAAAATGGATGATAATAGCAATAACAGAGAGTCCCAGCCATCTACAGAGGTACGTGAGAACCATTTCTATGTGTTTTATGATGATATTGGTGAAGGCCGTATGCATTATTGTTGTGCGGTTGTTATTAGGAGCTCACAGAATCTCCGGGGAAGGCGGAGAGCACTGCCAGTGAAGGGACATCGCACGCTGGGGAGAAAACAGGTAAGCGTCTCCATCTGAGAGTTCTAGAAACCTTGTCATCATCTTTCATCACCGTCCTCCGGGAACGCGGCCGTCCGTGTTCCTGTGTCTAAAGGCTCCACCTGTTTTATTTCTGTTGACGTTTAGTTTAAAAAAGCATGCTGGAAGGTTGGTTTATGCGCCTTCCGATTGTCAAATTTGAATTTATGGCCCACGCTCAAACCACTGTAAAAATAATACGCAAATTATGACATACACAACTTGTGACTGCGCGTTAACTTAATAAGCCGGGCCTGTATGACATGTTTAGTCATTTTCAATTGTGCTGCGTGATTACGTTATTTGCTTTTAAGGATTGAAAACTATTAGTAAAGTGATTAAAGCTGTGTACACAAAAACTTGGCCTACTTGGTTTAGTCCCTTATGAAACTCAAATATATATGGTTATATGCTTAAAGTTATGCAAAATATTAGTTTATTGTATTTATAGATTCATACATTTGAACCAAGCGATAATCAGCACTGCTAAATGTATTTTGGTCATTCCAGTGTCTGGTAAATTTGAACAAAATTAAACTTAAGGAGTGACACAAAGTCATCCTATAGCAATGTGAAAGACTGACAGCATGACAAGACACTTGAAGCTGTGATATACAAAAACGTGTTTTCTGTTATTTATTTGAGTTTGTCTGTTTTTCATCTTATGCAAATAATTAAAGATATTAACATTTATATTTACATAAAATTTGGTAGACAAAATGGACAAATGGCCTTTGATTTTTTTGTGTCTGTTTAGTAAAGGTACAGGTTACCCTAAAGTACAATTATAAATACTACAATAAAATTTTGTTTTAAATCTGTATACATTTCTTAGTGGTGATAAACCCATAGAATAATGGTTGTAACAAAACAGTTTTTTTACCCCTTTGACTACCATAGCAGGAAACATTTTTTGTTTTTGGTGAATGCAAAATAAGATACTTTGAAGAATGTGTAACAGCAAAATGTTCAGGGGTACTTTTGACATCCAAGGTGCTTTTTCCTAGTATGATAGTAAATAGGGCCCAAGAACTGTTTTGTGACAAACATTTACTCAAATAATTTAACGAAACATTTAAATAGGTTAAGACAACTATTGAGTGAGTTATTCATGACAGAAGGTTAATTTTTGGGTGAACTGTCCCTTCAAAGTATCCCTGCTCAAATGATTTAGTGTACTGACAGTTGCTATATAGAAAAATAAGCTTTATCTGCATACAGGTATGTGTTACGATTTATCTAAACCCATACTCAAAGCTTCTTTGAATTTGTTGCTGGGTGAGCCTATAAGAAGTTATTCCCAAAGTGACCAAAATTGTTTCCTGTATCTGAATTTGTGTAACGGCACATATTGTACTGTATAGTTGTAGTATGCCTACATCATTTTTAAATCAATCTTTGGATGAAATTAAATTCAACATCTTTTTTGCAGCTCTTCCACCGTTAAAACCAGCATCCACATGGACCTCTCTGTCCCTAAAGGAGCTTAAAGCTAAGCTGTGTCAAGAGAAAGACAGTGTGGTGACTGTCTACCGTGGTGACATAATGACCGTCCACGTGCCTACTGTTCCTGAGGCCAAACGCGTGTGTTGGGAGTTTGCTACAGATGGCTATGACATTGGTTTTGGGGTGTACTTCGACTGGTCACCCGTCACCAGCCGGGCTATTACTGTCCACATTAGTGAATCCAGCGATGATGAGGATGAAGATGATGAACTGGGGGAAGGTAAGGGAAGTCCATCTATTGTTTTCTGCTTTTAAACTAATTAAGCAGAATTTAATTGGAGAAGTAACACGCATTTTCTGCCACTCCTATGTTAATTTTGAGAACCTGTAGTGTAGAATCGCATTGTTCGTATATTCGAAAAGTATGTAGTTTCTTCACATTTACTGAAGACAGATACAGATTTACGGCTGTTTCCGGATAAAGCCGAGCTCCTGCGGGCGGGCCGTGAGCAGTGTGTACATGCTGATGCTCGTGCTCTTCTGCACACTCTGATTGGTGCGTGGGCGAATGGCCAGTAAATAACCGATGATGTCTGCAAGTTGAACATTTAAAAAAAACTTTTCAAAGCCGTACGGGGGGAGTTTATTTAGCATAGAAATACTTCCTCATGCGTCTAACTCGGTTTTTAACAAATGGATCACGTTGAACATGAGAACTTAACATGTTAAAAGTTTGAGCACTTATAATGCATGAAACAGCTTGATACTTCTCTTTTAACATTAACGCAAAAAATATTAATACTTATTTTATATATATTTTAAATAAAGTGCTTGTTTTGATGTTGTAAATCTAATTTAATCTGTATTTACAGATGCATAAAAGCAAAACATGAGGGTCTCTATTTGTGTTATTTATTCCTTCCAGAATAAAAGCATTATATAACCAATAACTGTGCATATTTTTATATTAATAAACACATACACATACATGTTTATATATTTAGGACATTTTAACCTATGTATTTATTATTTTTGGCAATACTCATATCTATAATATCCTAATATAATTATATATCAATATTAATTAAATGGTATATATTTATTTTCTAAAGACGCATATGTATGTGTTTATACTTTTATACAAATTAAAACATGCACAGTACAGAGACGTATTATGGAACACACAAGCTTTTATTCTGTGTGATTCTTTGTTTGACAGCCCTAAACACTTGCCATGATATTGTTTTGTCAAGCAGGCCCTGTTGTTCCTGGAGATGTAGAGAAGGGTTCTAAGGCGACTGCTAGCTCAAATTTGGGAGAGATCTTGCCTGTTTACCGCCAGGACAGTCATCTGGCAGTGCAGGGCGGCAGCCACGAATTTCCTGGAGATGGCACATATTTGCTAAAGTTTGACAACTCCTACTCGCTCTGGAGGAATAAAACTCTGTATTACAGAGTTTACTACAGTGCCTGAGTAACCTAGTGCATATATAAAGGTTTCACTGTCACATTTTTTATCCTACGTATCCAATTTCTGCATACGTTTCATTCCTGCTATCGTTGATTCGTGGTTTCTGTAAATCAAAGCCCTATCATAGATCAAAAAAATTTGCTTGTATGTCTTTTTTATGTAAATGAGTCTCATGATACATTCAATGTGTTTTGTGTGAGCTGAAGGTCGTGCAAATATTTCACGGGTCCATATATATTTTATTAGTGTATTGTCTGACACCACGACTGTGGCGTATCAGGGATTATAGCAGTAATCAGGGAGAGTTTGGCTGGTGATCCAGGTCAAATAGTTTTAAAACAATTCACACAAATTAAAGAGAAAGAAAGAGAAACGGGTCAAGTATGACTGGTTGGTGGGGTTATCTCTGTTATATCAGGTAATTAAAGGTGCGTGTTTATTTTCGTATGAATGTAAGCCATATGAGAATAAAATTGAATGTTTGTTGAATTATTGATGTGCATTGCCAAAAGATTTACCCAGCTGTACAAAGAGGGTTTTTATTCTGTGATGTATCTAATCCACAGTCACAGTTAAGCCACAAAGATATCTAAAGCCTCTACTATGGATATAAATATCTGGACACTGTTCCAGGATGGCTATTGAAACAATCACCTAGGATACCTGTCATTGAAGTGGCCTGCTTGTTTATAACATTTCCTGACACGGCTAATTTATTATATGACTGTTTCAATATTTACATGTCCCAGTCTCTCTTTTAGTACAAAGCAGGTTGTTTGGTATCATAGGTTAGTGTGGACACTGTCAAATGATAAAGATTGTTCAATGTTTATTTTTAACCACCTATGGATCAAGATTCAATAATGTTCTGTTGAAGAAATTTTTTTTATGTGCAATATGTCATACAAAGGTTTAAGCATAGTGTTTTTTTTTCAGTACTCCAGATTGTATTACAAATCCAAAATCACACTGCGAAATGCGCCCTGCACTCTTGACCCGTCCTGTACTTTTTGTAAGCTGCATGTCTTAATAGACTGTTGCATTGTGCTGCTGATACACCAGTGTGCTTTTCCTCCTGTCCTTTCGTGTATCGTCTCTTGTATGGTATGGATATGATGTGTATGTCATCTTTCTCTTGTTTTTCCTTTGCTGTGTTGATTTATTTTGGTGTTTGTTGTTCATAATAAAGAGTAATGCTGAATTCAGTGGGAATTGTTGCATGTTTTATTCTTTCTGGAAAATCTAGAATGTCAAATATGAGTAAGAACTTCCTGATCATCAAAATGTTTGTGGCAGAAGTGCATAATGTCCCAGGCTGGGGTTAACCTCATTGCAGAAGCAAATGTGATTTTAAATTAGGTTGTTCAGTGTACATCCAAAAGGGGGCGCTGTTAAACAAAAACAAAATATTTTTTTATATTTATTAATGATTTTTTATATAAAAATAAATTCCTTTATATACTTAAAGCAAGTTGGTTCAACTCTAATTAAATTATTACATTTTATCAAAACGTGTCTCATCAAATATCAATCATATTTCTCTTCTACATTCATATTTCAAAATAAATTAAGAAATGTTCAATTATAAAAAGAAGTAAATAAAATTAAAAAGAAATACTGTCAAGCCTAATCACCTTCCTGTATTGTTTGTTTTTATTTCTATCATATAAACAATAACATTCAGTGTGTTTGATGTTCATTGGTCCATGCAGAGAGTTTGACACAGGAAGCTGATAAATGTAGCAGCAGTGACCTGGACACACACACACACAAACGCACACACACACAAACACACACACATTTCTTTCATCCATCAGCATGGGAAAAGTCAACTTTTATGCTGTCTGGTCCCTGCGTGAAGCACCTCGGCAATTCATCCGGTATTTCTGCCAATCCAGGACTCACATTCATCAGATGTGATCACCCAAACAGATGTTTATTTGATTTGTTTGTTTGCTTATTCTTCCCAACTCAGAAATGTGAACCGCATGGTGTATCAGGTTCAGATGCCACTGCCTTTACCCAAACAGCTCATAGTGTTTGCTTTGGGGGAGTGGGCATCCTTCTGCAGTGACACTGATATCTCTGTGGAGGTTCAGATGGGTCAATCACAGATCATTGGGACTCTTTCACACCACTCAAGGTCAGTAAATATAGCAAACACTTGCATGGAAACCCATTGTGAACATACAGGGCATCTCGTTTTTAAAGGGATTGTTAACCTTGGTCATGTCACAACTGCAGCCTTAAATTGCTTTTTTCCTTAAGATGATCTTATTATCCTTTTAAGAGATCTCAAATTGTTGGTTTGATGGTTTTTGTTTATTGAACATCATGGATCAATTGGAACATCAGATCAATTAGAAAATGTACATTTACATCAAGGAAAATGTGACCCGGCCTATACAAACTCAGCTTAAGTGCTTTTTGGCATTTCTGCATCATTCATTCGACATGATGAAGCACATCCTGTGAAAATGGGATCTTGATATTGTCTGAGTAAGTCGGTGTCAAACATTAAAATTGTAATGAGGTTATTTGTTGAAATCAAACTGTAATGCACAGAATTAGATTTTTCTGGTTTAATAGGCAGGGTCACGGATTGAATCAGACTTTATAATCTGTTCAATTGGCATATTTATCAGTACCAGGCGGCTCATTTTATATTTAAAACATAATCAGGGAGTTGAAATTTAATTTTTGTGGGGCAGTCGTGGGCCTTGTGTTTTGAGTGTTGGCCTCGTGATGCCAGGGTCGCATTTTCGATACTCTGTACCACTGACTGAGTCCCTTGAGCAAGGCAATGTCCCCCCAACTGCCCTCTGGGCACCGCAGCATGGCTGCCCACTGCTCCGAGTGTGTGTTCACGGTGTGTGTGTTCACTTACTGGGATGGGTTTAATGCAGAGCACAAATTCCAAGTATGGGTCACCATACTTGATCATACGTCACTTCACTTATAGAATGTGTTTTTTTAGGTGTCTTATTTGGCAAGGAGTTTGGACTCCTGAACTTCTCGATGAGGCCACACAGAGAGGGAGGAGAGGAGTTTATGCCAAAGTGGTGCTTCGTATCAGTGGACAGGTACGAGCTCACTCAAGATCTTTTACTCTTAATTCATGGTGTAATATTTGCTTTCACATCAACTTGCTGCACCATGTGTGTTCATAAAAGGGGAAAGACAGTTTTATCAGCAGCACTCCGCGGGTGACAAGAAAACAGCTTTTGTTGAACCACTCCTCCAATCCATCCAGCACTCTTCTCAGCAGCGGAGAAAGTCATGATGTGAGTGGTTGAATATTTCAAACCAGTTATAAAAATGACAAGCACAGACACGCATTTATAATAAAATGACCTGACGCATAACCTGTAATTCATTGTATATGTAACAATGATTTTACATGCCTATGAAGATTACTCAGAGATCACCTCCTGAGGGAAGCGTCTGCTGTGCAGATCTGGGAAAAAGCAAAGTGGAGATGCGGGATTACACACTGCCCAGTGTTCAGGGTGTGTGGCCATTGGTAAGAAGTTAACTAGTTCCTCACCGACTACTGTTCGTTGTAACCTTGATACTCTCAGGCTCTGCATATTATTTTGTTTTGAAGGATAAAACTCCGAGGCGCACGATTATCGGGATAAAGGGGAGCATTTGGAGTTCTGAAGAACTGGAAAGCCCTACTGAGTCAAGGCGAATTTCAAGCCCTAGAAAGCGCAAACTCTCTAAAATGCCGGCAGTGGATTTTGAGGAGACGGCCTTCAAACATGTCAAGAGTTGCAGGGCTGGTAAAGATTTATTCTTTTGTACAGATTCAACTTAATTGTTTAATTTTAGGTACCGCTTGGGGAATCCGTGACAATTGAAATAATTTCAACAAAAAAGAACATACCAATGCTTTTTATGTTTTATTAATTGACATATTTTACTAAAAATATGTTTACTTCTAAAGACATAAATATAGCTGAAATTATTAAATGGGCACCGTGCAAAAGTTTGGCCACCCCTGGTTCCTTATACTGTGTGTGGTTGAGGATGATTGTGTGCTGAATGGTTTGTGTGCTGTGATGGTTGCGCATGTGCTTGTTTGTTCTGAAAAGCGCCCCTCGGATTCTAAACCCAACTTTACTTTTCCTTTGTGTGTGTTTGTACCTGTAAACCATCTGTGAGGTTACAAATCCCAAAGGTCTTCAACAGTAAACTTGTTTGACTTTCTTCTGCAGAACACAAAAGAGGATATTTTGAAGAAAGTTAAGTGAACGATAGCCAGGTTTCCATCCTACGTTGTTATGCGCATTTTGGTATAGCAGATAAAAATGCTTGGATGTAAACACCAAATGTGAATTTATTAAAAAAATTCAAGTGATCTGAAAATTTTTGACAGGAAGTTTTGATTTTAATAGGCATTTAATTCGTTTCTCATCTCAGATCGTCCGTCGAAACGATGGAGCCACGCAATGTGTTTGAGTGATCCTGACACAGCCATTCTGATTGGTGGAGAGGCGGATGACCATGCCAGTTGTAAAGACTCGCTGTGGAAATTAGAGATTGGTGTGGGAAATAAGTCAATTTATGTACCCATATCTTTCACTTATTTTAAAATTAAATGCTCAAAGTGCATCTGTAAATATATGAATGTTGAACAAACAAAATATTTGTCAATTTACTCTCTCAGATAATGATTTTTGGTTCCCCATGAATACCTCGACATCTGAGGTCAACCCACCTCGCTCTCGAGGTCATTCCGCTACATTCGATCCAGAGTCTAAAGTTGTGTATGTGTATGGAGGTTTGAATGATGGCCATCGCTACAGTGAGATATATCTACTGGACACAATAACGTGGAAATGGAAGCTTGTTATTGTGAGTAAGATATTAGAATAATAATTATATGGCTTTGTTTGTGTACATGGTACCCATATGCATAACTGTTGTTTTGGGAATTCACAATGGCATGTGTAACAGATTTTAACTTTTTTATCGTATTTTATTGTTTGGCTTGATCAATGGACAGGCAAAAGGAGATATTCCATCATTGGCATACCACAGTGCCAATGTTTATAAGAAAGAGCTGTATGTATTTGGAGGGGTGCTTCCCAGCCGATGCTCTGAAGACAAGATTTGCAGTAATGCACTATACATCTTCAACCCAGAACACGGTCTATGGTATCAACCAATTGTGGAAGGTGACCGTCCTTTGCCAAGGTTTGGGTAAGTGATTTCCTTTTTGTGTAAATCTTTACTTTGTACATTTGTTAAATTTTTAATTACATTTAAGTTTCTATGCCTGGTTGTTATGTCCACCTATTGTGAATGAATACATGAATTTTGGGTATATGTTTTTGATGTTTGTAAAAGGCACACCACCACGCTTCTGTCGAATAAACTTATTGTTTTTGGTGGGAGAAAAACTGCAGCTTACCTTAATGATCTTCACATCTTGGATCTTGGTAATGAACCCAATCACGTAAATAATCTCATATGCTAAAATTCCCTTTGATTTATTACAAATACTTATACATTTTTTTAAAGGCTTTATGGAATATAGTGCTGTTAGATATGAGAACATGCCACCATTGGCCCGTGGGTAAGACTGCATATGTATTTCTTCATTTAGTTAGTCATAGTTCTGTTTAATTGATTCTTATCAAGTCATTATCAACCTGTATGGCTTTTTATTCCGTAAAAGACAAAAATATATTTTGTGAAATAAAATCCAAAGGGGCCAACATTTATTAAAATATCATCTTTGTGTTCTGCTTAAGAAAAACATCATACAGGTTTTAAATGACCAGAGAGTGAATAAATGATGAAAAAAAATGTCATATTTGTGTGAACTATTTCTTTAATAGCCTTGTGGTATAAAAATCTAAAATATCCATAGTAAATATCCATTTAAGTGTCCATTTAATTTTAAAACATTTAAATACTTTCATAAATTTTTTATATGTACGTAAGAGTTTTAAATAAATAAATAATAAATAAATTATAATTATTGTATAGAGATAATATATAATGATGTTCTAATTCCATATAACACTTGTTTCACAGTTTAATTGTAGTAAATGAAGAAACGGTTAAATATAATATGAATTTTTTTTCTCCTTTCTGTATGTTGAGCAGATTTCATGCTGCTCTGCCCGTGTCTGACAACAAGGTGCTGATCAGCGGAGGCTGCAGTGCTATAGGGGTCTTACAGGACCTCCACCTTTTTAATACCGGTCAGTCATTCTTTCCCAAGATATAAAAAATGCAAACTTTTATAACTGCTTTTCTAAGTTTTGTCACTTTATTTTTTTATCACATTTGTGCTATTTAAGTTGACACAGCCTAATTTCCTATTATGATCTGATGAAATCTTGTTTTGGTTTATTTTCTAGACACTAACTCCTGGACATCGGTCGTGTCCCCATGGCTGTGCTCGAAACCTCGTGCAGGTCATAGTCTCATCAGCCTGGGATGTAGAAAGGCTTCTTCAGACTGGAAGAAGGCCAGAAACCATCATCACATCAACCCATCTCAGCAGTGTACCATTCTAGTGTTTGGAGGATCAGATTGTTGTGGAACGTTTTACAATGATACTTACAAATGCACAGTTGACCTTCCTTTGTAGGCTCATAGACTAACAGGACTTTTTTACTTTGAACTCAAACTAGTACGATATTAAACTCTACAATAGAGAAATGACAGAAGCACTTACCTTTTTGATATTTTTTTTTTATTTTTAAGGTTGCATTGTTTTAACACGAACAGCTGTTTTACAGCTACTATTTTAATGATAAATTATTTCAATGCCAAGAGTCATTTTCTGCAAATTCAGATTCAAATTTGTATATATTAGTCGATTTAAAGTTTCAGAGACACTGTGTATTTTGTGCAATAAATGTTTTTTTTTCTTGTTTTGCACTGACTTTACGTGTTTTCACGTTTGCATTAATGTCCACTTTGTATGTAATTTCAAATGTGCACCAATTCCTTAGTCAATTCGGGGGGTACACCTTATGTCTAGTTTTTAAATCTCTGAAATATTAGGAAAAGCAAATACAATTTTCTCACCAAAACAATAAATTCAGTCATTTGTAAATAACAGTCTCATACATTCTTTATTTTGTTTTATTTCAGAATCTTTACAAAGTTATTGTCGCATGTCATCAGGAGTGTCTGGCTGACATGATGGATGACTCACTTTAAAGGCCTCAATTTCCATTAAGATCTGGTTTAACCTCCTTATAGTGGGAAAAGGGCTCATGTCAACCTTGAACCTTAAAGGACCGGAAGAAAGGATGGATTAAATGATAGTGAAATAACGGTTTGTTGAAGAAGGAACATATTTTACCTTTCAGCATTGTAGACCTGGGGCACAAGGCAAATATCTGCCATGGTTATCTAGAAGTGTAAATATAGGAACAATTTGATTTATTTAAAGTATACAAACACTGATTCTTCTCTAATTTGCTGTGAAGTCATTCACCATTACCTCATCGCCTACACAGTATGTTCCTGCCGTCTGCTTCAGAATTGACTCTAGAGCTTCAAATCACACACAAATACAAAATATTTGAATTAAAAATTAGGAATTTTCTAATTTGTATTTTTTGTGTAAACTATTTCTTCAACAGCAAACAAAGTCTGTTTCAACTTACCTTTACATTGTTCCTTTTTAAATTAAATATCCTTAAATATTAATATATATTCTATATTTAATACTTTTTCAATATCTGTTAAACATTTGATTTTTTGAAAGTATCATATGATATAATGCAATCATTATATTTATATATTATATAAATGTAATTGTGCTTATTTTAATTTAAGCCCTCTACCTACCATGTTTTTTCCAGCTGGCTTTCAACCGAGATTTAAGGTTTTACAATTACCCCACCAATGCCACTTCAAACATGACTGACTTTCTTCTGCAGAAAGTCTAGGAAGATATTCTGAACAATGATGGTAATTAAAAACCATTGCCCCATAGACTTGCATTGGTTTTCTTCGCAAATGAGGACAAACAGTTTCCAGTAACCAACATTTTTCAAAACATTTATGTTTTATGTTGTGCAAAGGAAAGAAATGCATGTTTAAAAGGACAAGGCGAAGAAATAATTAGGAAACAATTGGGGTTGAACTATCCCTTCAACAGGACTGAAAAGATAAGGAGATTATTAAACTTACCAACAAATCCTCTGTTGATGAAATGTTGAGCCCACTGAACCTTTTCTGCCCCAATTTTCTGAAGCACGTATAGATTCTATAAAATTGGACACAATTGTCAAAAACGAGTCATTCTCTTTTCTATACTTGAAAAGGATTAGCAAAATAATGTTACGCAATAAAAGATGTTAAAAGTTGTCGCTATACTATCAGTAAAACTTTCATGTGTGTTGTCCATTTAAAATATGATAATTTGCATTTTTAATCATTTTTTTGTAACAAGATCTATGTTTTTCTCTCTAATCGGGACTGTTTACTGTACACTGGGTATGTGCAAGCAAAGTTTTCCATGTTGCGCACAGCATTCAGTATTTGGTTTGGATTATATTCCCTTATACAAAAACACATCAGGCATGGTCTAAACGTGTGTTGCCTGTTTGTAACACTGCACAGATCTGGATCTATGCGCAAAATAAGGTCACCAGGTCTTACTTGGATGGGCTGGATTCCAGAGGCGATGATGTCGCAGATTATTCGGACCCTAGCCCTCTGCTTTGGGTCGGCAGGTAAGAGACGGGGCCCGGGCCGAGTTTCCTCAATGTACTGTATAATAGCCAACTGTGCAAAGTAGCGTAAAATCAGATCAACGTAGAATAAAACAACTCATGTGTACAATGCAAAAGACATTCTCACCGACTGAGACAAAGTGATGCCGTCAATGGTGACAGCGGGCACTTGCTGCATTGGATTCAATGCTCTGAAGTGATCTTTGAGCTTGTGGACAAAAACATTTGAGGTCAGGATCCAAGAAGGATTCATTTTCATGAGATAAAATCACAATTCTGCATTACCTGTAGCCCACCATCCTTGATAAGATTGACAGGCTCTTGTTCATACTCAATGCCTTTCAATGCAAAAGCTGAAAATACGAAACATTAGAAAAGCAGAACACCAATGTACACATTTATATGTTCTTGAGATGGGGAGACCTACCTATCCGGACTCTCCAAGAGCAAGAACTTCTGAAGTATCCATGAAGAACAGGCTGGAACACAAAAACACAACAATCAGAGAAGGTTCAACAAACAGATGATCAAGATGAACAACAGGATGTTTAACCTTGGCTTGGGTGGCCATGGTACTCTACTTCTAGAGCTACACAACTATGCATGAAAAAGTTTCAACCAATGGGATCTGCAGGCAGAGATCCTCCTCCTGGTTGCTTGGTTGCCATGACTCTGCAGCTTTGGTGGACTTTGCATGATCTCATGAGCAGTCATTTGACTTCTGGGCATTTAAATCACCCAATATATACATTTACCTTAATGATGCGTGCAGAAGACACACTCATAGCTGTTGTGGTTGTGTGTTCATCTGAGTTGTGCGATTCTCAAAAAGTTGTGCTTGAGATGCTCTTGCAACCACGCACGTGACGCCTGCTTTGCGAAAGAATCGTTCTTACCGATGCTTGCAAACGACTCAGTTGAACTGATTCGCGAGTGCGATGCTTTGTAAATCAAATTGAATTAAGTGTATGTATATCTTATTAATATTAGAATTTGTTTTTAAATTTTCGCAAATATTTTAACGTTTGTGATATTATTTCTCCAGGAAATCCGTTATGAATGGAAAGATTCAAATGAACCGACTCTTTTAAATGATTCAAATGAATCTACGTTAGATGCATGTATCTAAACATTTTTCTAATATTTTTCTAAACAATATTAAACATTGCCTTCAATCGGTGTTGTTTCTTAAACACTGAGAATGAATAAACAAACTCGTTTTATTTATGAAAACAATTGATGTGTTACATGACATCCCTCTTGGACACACCCACCCACATTCCTTTGTCTGATCAGCCTTGATTGACAGCCGCAATGACCTATGGCTTGATGTCAAACTCTCTTAAACCAATCAGCGTGTGTTGTTTAGCAATCGTCATGCGTGAGATTGGCTCTCAATGGCTCATGATTACAAGCTCTCAACCAATAGATCCGTTCATAGCGAGGGGAGTATTAAATGACATCACATGATTGGTTATTTGTAGCACCGCCCATTCTTAAAGTGACAGGCGGAGTTTGACTCGGGTGCAGGTCTCGGCGCACGTCCTCTGGCAGGGACTCAAATTGGGGAAAATCAAACATCATATCAAGAATTCCAACATGGCAGCAACGTTAATGCGTTCGGTTTTAAAGAAGAGGGTAAGAAACAGAATGCAGGGCATTTTGTGTGGCGATCATGGTAGGATTTTGACCCAATGTTGTCAAAGTGTAAACTTTTCTAGCACGTTAGCCACCCAGAACAACTGTTTATTATACTTTATTATAAAACTGCCTTACACAATTCACTGTTGACCTTTGGTCTCTAGTTGCTGTACAGTTTTGACACCTCTGAGTAATTTAATATCATTAAACTGATATGTTGATCATGCACTTGTAAACACAATGTTTGGATTATAATCCTAGAAAGCATTTGACCTCATGCACAATGTTTGGATTATAATCCTAGAAAGCATTTGACCTCATGCACAATGCATGGATTATAATCCCAGAAAGCATTTGTCCTCATGCACAATGTTTGGATTATAATCCTAGAAAGCATTTGACCTCATGCACAGTGCTTGGATTATAATCCCAGAAAGCATTTGACCTCATGCACAATGTTTGGATTATAATCCTAGAAAGCATTTGACCTCATGCACAATGCATGGATTATAATCCCAGAAAGCATTTGACCTCATGCACAATGCATGGATTATAATCCCAGAAAGCATTTGAACTCATGCACAACGTTTGGATTATAATCCTAGAAAGCATTTGACCTCATGCACAATGTTTGGATTATAATCCTAGAAAGCATTTGACCTCATGCACAGTGCTGGGATTATAATCCTAGAAAGCATTTGACCTCATGCACAGTGCTGGGATTATAATCCTAGAAAGCATTTGACCTCATGCACAATGTTTGGATTATAATCCTAGAAAGCATTTGACCTCATGCACAATGCATGGATTATAATCCCAGAAAGCATTTGACCTCATGCACAATGCATGGATTATAATCCCAGAAAGCATTTGAACTCATGCACAACGTTTGGATTATAATCCTAGAAAGCATTTGACCTCATGCACAATGTTTGGATTATAATCCTAGAAAGCATTTGACCTCATGCACAGTGCTGGGATTATAATCCTAGAAAGCATTTGACCTCATGCACAGTGCTGGGATTATAATCCTAGAAAGCATTTGACCTCATGCACAATGCTGGGATTATAATCCTAGAAAGCATTTGACCTCATGCACAATGCTTGGATTATAATCCTAGAAAGCATTTGACCTCATGCACAATGCTTGGATTATTATCCTAGAAAGCATTTGACCTCATGCACAATGCATGGATTATAATCCTAGAAAGCATTTGACCTCATGCACAATGCATGGATTATAATCCCAGAAAGCATTTGACCTCATGCACAATGTTTGGATTATAATCCCAGAAAGCATTTGACCTCATGCACAATGTTTGTATTATAATCCTAGAAAGCATTTGACCTCATGCACAATGCATGGATTATAATCCCAGAAAGCATTTGACCTCATGCACAATGTTTGGATTATAATCCTAGAAAGCATTTGACCTCATGCACAATGCTTGGATTATAATCCTAGAAAGCATTTGACCTCATGCACAATGTTTGGATTATAATCCTAGAAAGCATTTGACCTCATGCACAATGTTTGGATTATAATCCCAGAAAGCATTTGACCTCATGCACAATGTTTGGATTATAATCCTAGAAAGCATTTGACCTCATGCACAATGTTTGGATTATAATCCTAGAAAGCATTTGACCTCATGCACAATGTTTGGATTATAATCCTAGAAAGCATTTGACCTCATGCACAATGCTGGGATTATAATCCTAGAAAGCATTTGACCTCATGCACAATGCTGGGATTATAATCCTAGAAAGCATTTGACCTCATGCACAATGCTGGGATTATAATCCTAGAAAGCATTTGACCTCATGCACAATGTTTGGATCATAATCCTAGAAAGCATTTGTCCTCATGCACAATGCTGGGATTATAATCCTAGAAAGCATTTGACCTCATGCACAATGTTTGGATCATAATCCTAGAAAGCATTTGACCTCATGCACAATGCTGGGATTATAATCCTAGAAAGCATTTGACCTCATGCACAATGCTGGGATTATAATCCTAGAAAGCATTTGACCTCATGCACAATGCTTGGATTATATGTACATCTGCAGCCTTTGTTAATATAAGCAAAACACCTGACTTTGTTTCAGGATTCAGTTATGATTTTAAAATATACACCTTATTTATATGCATCCCAGTTTTAGGCCTATAATAACGGACATCAGATATACAGAGGTGTATTTATTAAACTCAAACATAACACTATAAATAAATGAATGTATCCAGATGAGATAAGTAACCTTAACTGCAACTTTGTTTTTCCTTATACAGGTTCCTCTTCACATGGGACGCATGTGCTACTCCTCTACTGTGGTAAGTTGATCATATTAACATAAGTATTTTTCATATTATAATGTGATGTATTGGTTATACATTGTACAAGTTTTGAATCAATGAAAGCGCTTTTAAAAAAAGTTGACTCGACTTGAGAGCGTGTTATCATAAAGTGTAAAGCTGGACCTTGGACATTGTATCATACTTGTGAGTCGAACAGTGGCAAGAGGAATTACCTTCTGTCATAGACTTTATTATGGCTTCTCTTTTATCATCAGTAATAGTTTAATTCCCTTTATGCTGTAGTCAAGTATCCGTGTATGTATAAATCCGTTGTGTTTCAGGAAATGAACGCTGCAGCTTGCAGTGCAATATTTTTTAACAAATACACAAGGGAATGCTCTTTATAAAACATAAACTAATTACTATACTTTAACTTTGATGTATACGTGTATGTGTAAAATGTTGCATTATGGGTGTGACAATCCTAGTAGTAGCCCTTACTTTACAATGAATAATCGTGCTCTAAATTTATAAATAAGGCTCTGTAAACTTAAAGGGAGACATTACATGGGTCTTTGAGTAAAGCAAAAACCTATGGTAAAAAGAGATGTTCATGGTAAGGTTGACATTTTCACAGAATTGCCCAAATAATGATCAGTTGGTGGAATTTAGAAAAACATAAACGCTTGAATCACTGCTTTGGTTTACATTTTGAAAATCATGGTACCAGTGGCTTATGGCTATATAATGCTTTCACTGATTCTGTTTTCTCAGCCGACCACCAAGTTGTTCATTGATGGAAAGTTTGTAGAATCCAAAAGTTCAGAATGGTTGGACATTCACAATCCTGTAAGTTTATATTTACACCAATGTTAAAAAAACACTTGCATGGTTACAGTAGAAAATATATTTTCTTTAGCATTGCTATACATTCATTTAAGTTGTCATTTATGATTCAAAGTGTGGATTTTTTTTAATACGAGATATACTTCAAACACATACAGTACAAGACCATAATGCTGTGTAAATAAAAAAAGCCACATGCTATTTGTCAGATTGCTTTGTAATGTATACAATTCATGTCCCTCCTCAGGCCACTAATGAGGTCATTGGCAGAGTACCAAAGGCCACACATGAGGAGATGTTGGCCGCTGTGGACTCATGCTCTCGTGCTTACCACACCTGGTCTGAAACGTCCATCCTGGCCCGCCAGCAAATCTTCCTTCGCTACCAGCTGCTCATTAAAGAAAATATTGTAAGCTTTCCCTGTCATCCCAAACTTATTTAATTAGTGTTTCACCATAAGGGCTCCATGGAATATTGATAAAGGGGCAGTTCACCCAAAAACAAAAGTCAGTTGTCATTTTCTCTCCCACATGCCATGTCTCATCTGTATGGCTTTAGTTTTTTTGATAACACAGGAGATATTTTGAAAAATGTTTTAAAATGTTTTTCTGTTACCAACATTCTTAAAAATGTGTCGTGTGTCCTGATGGAAGAAGATGATGACAACATTTTGAGTTAAACAGATGACTGCAAATGCCATTGGCATATAATAACCGAAATGTGTGGACATTCAAATTTTAAGTATTCAGATATGTAGTTCTGTATTGATTTGTTATGCAAATTAAATGTATGATTTGTGTTGTAGAAAGAACTGGCAAAGTTGATAACCTTGGAACAAGGTAAAACCCTGGCCGATGCTGAGGGCGATGTATTCAGAGGACTGCGTAAGTCTTCCATGTTTATTTTAATATGATCATCACCAATTAATAACAGTGTTGGTCTGATGGTAAACCCAAATTATATATACTGCATATAACCTTTACATTAAACTCTTGTTGTTTGTCATTCCTTCAGAGGTAGTGGAGCACACATGTAGTATAACTTCCCTGATGCTGGGTGAGACTCTCCCCTCTATCACTAAAGACATGGATACATACACGTACCGCCTGCCCATCGGTGTGTGTGCCGGCATCGCCCCTTTCAATTTCCCTGCCATGATTCCTCTGTGGATGTTCCCAATGGGAATGGTATGTGGAAATACATACCTGTTAAAGCCTTCAGAAAGAGTCCCAGGCTGTGCCATGATGCTGGTTAAGCTATTGCAGGATGCTGGTGCTCCTGATGGGACTTTGAACGTCATCCACGGACAGCATGCGGGTAAAGAAAATAGGTCTTTGGTTAAATTATAATCTGGATACTGTGCTCTTATTATTGCATGGCTTTACCCCAATTTTTCTACATTTTAGCTGTGGACTTCATCTGTAAGCATCCCGCCATTAAAGCCATCAGTTTTGTAGGATCCAACCAGGCTGGAGAGTACATCTATGAGACGGGCTCTAAAAATGGCAAAAGAGTGCAGAGCAATATGGTTAGTTCTAGCACAAATTTTACAGTACATATACACTACATGTAGATGGACAATAGTATTGGAAGGCCTCTTTAAATACATCCAGTAAAGTGACTCAAAGCAAATTCTCTATCGATCAACGATTTTTTTCACATAAGTTATAACTAAATAAAAAAAAATGTTATGTAGACTAGAATTTGCAAAACTCTTTTCTTCTCATTTTATAAAGCAGCCTCTTAAGGTCCCAAGGTGTTTTTTAAGAAGTCTATATATTCTGTGCTCATATTGGCTTTTCTTTTTTTCAATATTTGATCAAATACAACAATTTCAGAAATATTAAATACAATGTAAGTCATGTAAAAACAATTTTGCTTAGTTATATTTTTGTCTTGGCGACTAATTTTAGACATTTAGGCTTACACATTAAGATCAAAATTTCAGAAACTTGTCATTCAAGGGTCCCAATACTTTTGATCAGTAGTGTACAACATCATATTATAGGATATAGTTTTCGCTTCATTGGAATGTTCCTTTCATTAGTGTTTGGTGTTCAGCTGGGTTCAGGTCTGGGACCAGTCAAGTTCTTTCACTCTAGTTTGAATTAATAATTTCCTTTTGAAGCTTGTTTTGTGCATAGAGACATTGTCATATTGGATTACAAAAGAATCTGTCTCAGACCGTTTCTTTAAAATATAAGCACACCATTCAAAAACAGTTTACTAGAATATCATTATATGTTGTAGCATGAACATGTCAGCTCCTGGAAATTTCTAAAGTGGTCAAACCAGTTCAATAAGAACTGTCACAATACCTGTTATGTATAATATAATGTACTGCTTATAAAGACTAAAGACATCTGTTAGACCAGTATAGCTAAATACTGTATAAAGTATTTAATTGCTCTTTGTAGTTTAAAGGCTTCTTCTCCAAGACTGTATTGCCTAAGTGTTCTTGGAGCCATATGGTGGCAGCAGTCCCTAAAAAATGAATCCGCACCAGTCTGGATTATTTGTGACCCCTTTACATAACCTCGGGATATGTGGCTTTAGATTTGATATTTGGTACTTTGAATGCCCTTTTATGCTTCAGCGCTTTATAAACAGACACGTTGTGGAAAAGAGTAAATTAAAAATTACAGAATTAAAAAAATGACGGTTTTTGCTTTCAAATCGGACTCTGTGAGCAACTCTTTATCCTTTCATTCCACCAGGGGGCAAAGAATCACGGTGTGGTGATGCCCGATGCCAACAAGGAGAACACACTGAACCAGTTGGTTGGTGCTGCTTTTGGAGCAGCAGGTCAGAGATGTATGGCACTTTCCACTGCCATTCTTGTTGGAGAGGCTCGAAACTGGTTGCCAGAGCTTGTTGAACGTGCGAAGGGTCTTCGTGTCAATGCAGGTACTTTGTTCAACCGTTTACATTTTGTTCCTGGCCACATACAGTACCATTGGGGTAAATGAACACTTGGCTCTATTCTGTTCTATTGTGTGCCAGTCCATTCAGTGTCATGTGACTTATAATTGTGTGACTGTAGAGAAATGAAATTCAATGCCAATTTAAGTAGGGAAACAGTAAAATATTAACCACAGAGTAGGATTTATTGCTCATACAGTTACCCATCACGTTGAATGTAAATTAAAAGCAGGGTGACATCGATAATATCTGCAGCTATTAGCATTCAGTCAATAAATCTTTCATAAATGCTGTGGCCATAATGATTTACATGTATTACAAATGTAAAGCCATACATGCTTTACTGTTTTAACCTTACAAGAATATCCTACTTTCTGAAAAATCGAATTTCTTTTGTTTCCGGTCACATTGCTTTTACTATTGTTACTGCATCAGTCTTTAAATAAGGTATATTTAAATATATATATTTATATATCGAACGTTCTCTGCTTCAGTTCCTAAATGGTGGAACGATCTGCCTCTGGCTTCACTCTTGTCAGACTCGGTCTCTATCTTCAAAAAACACCTAAAAACTCATCTTTTCCGGCTACACCTAACTCACTAACTCACTTCTTTTCTAACCTACTCACTCTATCAAAAAATAAATAAATAAATAAATAAATAAATAAAACTTTTGTAACTTCTCTCTCTGTGTAACTTGGTAGCATTGTTGTAGCACTTGTTGACCTATGGTTGTATCGGCTATTAACCGCTTCATTGTCTCCTCGACTATTGTAAGTCGCTTTGGATAAAAGCGTCTGCTAAATGACTAAATGTAAATGTAAATATCAGCCAACCACTAATGTAGACCAGAGTGAAGTTGGAGACTTCATATTGGATGAGTATTAGGGACAAAAAATTCAAACACGATCGAACTTTCCAATGTTAAGTATTATGTCTGATTATATAACTTATCTAACATATCGATGTGTAATTGTAAAGTATGTAAAAAGTATTCAAAAGTCAAAAGTGCATTGATCAAACTCATTACTACTTGTGTAGTTTTATCCAGACTGTATTTCAAAAGGTAGTGGAATATGTTATTGTATGGTTACACCAGTTTTATATAATCATTTGAGAAACTTAACAGTGATGCCAAGGTTGCTGATTTGGAAAGGTTGCATTCACACCTTTAAGAGTTCCTGGGTAAATATCTACCATTGTATAACACTGAAATGGGAAATTGCTATTATGTTGGCAAACATGCCTATTTGTGACCAGCTTTCAGTGTGTAAGAAGGTTTTTTGACCCTATAATCGTACAATTACATCATCTACAGTTCCAGGAGTATTTAACTTGCCCATGCTAACCAGCCAAACCTTGAGGCTTTGCTTTCACGGTGTCTTAACAGTCATGATGCAATAAAGCATCTCTTACAAAAAACAGCGTGCTTGTTTTGTGCAACTTGGTATCTCCACCCACAGCGAAATCTTATTGTTTCCACATAGCTTTATTTAACATAATCTCATCTTGTTTGCACTCTGTGGGTGTGCAAATCCTCACACTCCTTCTCCTGGATTACTTTTCCTAACTTTCAAATGCGGCAACATTTTCCGTAATCTTTATTTCTGATTGAAGTTTCAAATCCGCTGTTCCTCTTTATGCTAGGTGCCTCCAAATGATACCTTCTTCATTCATTGCTTTACCCATCTTTTCTTGTAGACCACCCATGCCTTCATGACCACACCTCTCCCTGTTCAGCCCAAAGGCATGTTCGGCTCAGCCAGCGGATAGCGCAATATGTCTTGCTCATGCGCCGCAAAGCAATGGCACGTTTTGCGGTACAGATCGGACCAGAAATTTGTATGGACTGTTCAAATGCAAGAAAAAAGTTTGAAGATGAAAATTGTAATTGTAAGCAGGGAAGCTGAACCGCAGCAGCTATTCTGAAACCCCATAACAACCCTCTAAGATTGCCACAGGGCATCTAAAATTGTGTGGGTGTGCGTACTTGTACGCTTGCATCTGTCTGGAGAGCCAAAAAATGGGAAAGATTACAGGGATGTCACCCTCTGTTTTCAGCGAAAAGCGGTGAAATGATACAGAAACCAGCTACAGTACGCAGAATTTAGCCACATTACAAAAGGCAGCACATAAGATTTGGTCTGTTTGTTTAGATAATTGCAACCTTGCTCTCTGTACTAAAGAAACTGATGGAAATGCATGTAGACTTTGATCTGATTTTCTGTCTGTCTATAAAAGGCACATATTTTACAGATAAAACGAAATCACTGTGAAACGTGGTACATAGAAAATGTCATTTAGTAAGTTAGTTTTTTCCCAATTAAAATTTTTGCAAATAATTATTGTAAATACTGTAAACTTAAAATGTAAAAACAACAGAAAAACTTGCAGTAATAGCTTAATTTCATTAAACCTAAGTTTTAAGATGTGCAGTGTTCGTTAATGTTTTATGGTTGTAAATATGCATCATGGTGTTCTTTTAGGCACCTCAAATTGCTGCGAGTAATTATAAACCAGAATTAACATTTTTGGAACATTATCATCATCTTTTCCTTTGGTTAAAATTATGCTGTGTATACGTTGTATAATGGTAATGCACACACAGAGCCGCGTCGCACATATAGACAAATAACATGTCATTTAACTATTTCTGTGGCACTTTGAGCAGTTGTTTAAGTTAGTAATTTAGTTTGCTAAATAACTGAACTGACGTAAAGGAGTGCAGTCATAGGTAAAGTAATCTATAAGTAATGTGTCAGTAATGTTCATCAAGGTATTAATTAAATGTTTAAGGTATACTGTTGTAAAAGCGTCATAAGTTACCACTGCATAAAACTAGTTGTGTATATTGAATTGTAATGATGTGGAATTTAGTTTAATTCCTGTCTTTCTGCACTATGCAGTTTTGTAAAGTATGAAGGTGTAAATATTTTATACTATAGCATAGAAACATTGCAGAGTTTTGTATGTGTGTGTTTTGTCTAATAACTAATTTTTGACACTCAACCAGGTGACCAGCCTGGAGCGGACGTTGGACCCCTCATCTCTCCCCAGTCTAAAGATCGCGTGAACAGTCTTATTCAGAGTGGCATAGATGAAGGTGCGAAGGTGCTGCTTGACGGCCGGAATATCAATGTAAAGGGTTATGAAAACGGCAACTTTGTAGGACCAACTATCATAAGCAAAGTCACGGTGAGATTCGATACATAGCTTTTGATGTTCTATTCCATCCTATAACCATGACACTCAAAAGTCATGTCATGTTTAATGTCTGTTTGATCTTTATTTCAGCCGAATATGAAGTGCTATACAGAGGAGATATTTGGACCTGTGTTGGTGGTCCTGGAGGCCGACAGTTTGGATGAGGCCATAAGCATAGTCAATAACAACCCCTATGGCAATGGAACGGCCATCTTCACCACCAACGGTGCCACGGCACGTAAATACACCCATGAAGTTGATGTTGGCCAGGTGAGATTGTTGAACGACGTTACATAAATACATATAAATATTCATCGGTGTTATAGTATTTCACACTCCAGTTCCAAACAAACCGGTATGGGTGTAATGATCGAGGGGTGCAAGCAGAAGTCAAGACCTTAAGTAAGACCTAAGTCAGTCTACAACTGTGGAAAACTCCCTTCTTGTAGACAGTGCAGACATTTTCAGCCTCTGTTATGTCACATTAGACTCCTTACTATATTTATACACATGCCAAGTAGACTTTTGACATGACCAATGTAGATAAAGAGTTCCAGGCACTCCTCTAAAGTAAATATTAGACGTGATGTAAATGAAATGTGTAAAATCCATTGGCGCCACTCCCCGACCTGAAGCCTAGACCTATGGATGTTGTGTAAGCCTTGCCTTCAGTTGCCATATATAACACAAAGGGCAACACAACCCGTCCTTTGAAAAACGTATGTGAACATGACCTTTTTCATTTGTATGTACCTTGTTTGCCACAACTTTGAAAACGAGAGAAAATACATGCACACTCCAAATAGCTCATAGCAAATATGTGCTTTTGAATCAAAACAGTACTATGCCAAAATATTTTGCTGGTAAAGTTTGGAATCTGAAGTTTAGCTCAAAAGGGATTCCTTGCAACCTGTTGATCTGGTGGTTGGACAGAAACTGTCTCTTTTACCCCGGTTTGTTTGCCGGTGGCATGAAACTATGCCATGTGTTTGCGAATCACATGCTGGAGCACATGGCACAGGACATGTGCTGAGCTGGCCTCCAAAACCCCAAGTGCACAAGAACCTCCTTTTTGCTCTCTGTCTCCGTCCGTTCATTGGCGAGTCCTCTTCGGCCAAAAGGATCTACTTCTGCGACGGTGTTTTCAAACATTTTAAACGGCTCTGCCAGTTTCCAGCTTCACTCCACCCCAAAAATAAAATGTTTTGTTTAGTTATTCTCTGATGTATTACTTTTTTCTCGGCTGGTACACAAACAAATGATTGTGGCTTTCAGTTTCGTGTTGACTGCGCCTTTATTGAATGGGTTGGTTGTTCAGATTTTTCCGTACCTGGTTGTCGAAGACCAACATCAGTGTTCTCAAAGCAAAGATGCACCTTTGGAGAAAAAAAAGACGTTAAAGGAATATTTCACTCAAGGATGAAATCCAAACCCGACTTGTGACTTGTTTAAAACTCAATGAGAGACATTCTAAAGTATAAACATACATGTTTCAATGAATTAGGACTGAAGTTTAAAGAAGTTTTTTGTGAAAAATCCCTTAAACCCTTTCAGGTGCGATTTCTGTGAAAAAGTTTCAAATGTCATATTACTTTAACTCGTATACACAACCGCTTTAAGGTTTATTTCTAAATGTCAGAAATTCGTTTATTAGACAAAAATATAATTTAGCACACTTTTTTTCCTTGATAACTTGAATGGATGACTTTGACTGAATATTGAAGAAAGAAAAGCCAAATAAGATTGCAGAATACACAGGGATTCCTTTAAAACTCTTTAAATTCTTCAAAATTCATAAAATGACAAGAAAATGTAAATTCTGCAAATTGTAGTCAAGAGATGACGACATTAAAAATGATTAAAAAAAAAAGTTTTATTTATACTGTTATGCTCATCCTTCCCTTTGTTTGATTCAATAATTTTGAATATTTTTTTAATTTTTCCAAAATGTGGGGAAAAATATGATTGCATAAGTGAGTAATATCCTAATACTTTTTCGTGGATGTAAATATAAGTATCTAAAGTTACCGGTTTTTGTATTTCAAACGGAGAGGGGCAAAAGTGATGGTGTTAGTTAGGGCTAATTTGTTCTTACCATCTTTAAAGGGATATATCGCCCAAAAAAGATAATTCTGAAAAAAAGTTGTTCTTTATGTTAAAAAAAGATTAAATGTTTATTGTAGTCAATAGTGCCATAGAAATCGCAATTAGGTAACATTCTTTCAAATATAAAAACAAAAGAATAAATGTACATGTTTGAAACCACTTCAATGTGAGTAATTCATGACAAAATGTTCATTTTTACGTGAACCATCCCATTAAAGTGTTGTGCACAATTATTCAGTCTTATACTACTGTACACACTGTGGGGAAATGACATTTAATTTTTCTATAATAATAAGCTGAGGTTTAAATTGTGTGTGTATGTCTTTGTTACATGTAACAATAACGGGACCTTTTTCTGTTATAAAAAACTCAAGTCGTCATGTTTTGGTTCTCATTCATTTTTTGGATGGACTAATCCTCTAAAACCCAACTGAGTTAAATATATTGCATTCCTTTGCTATCTTTGAAAGGTCAGAAGTAATTCTCAACTTTAGTTGATTTTTGAACTGTCCTTTCTGAACTGTAATTGCTACATTGAGATTGAAAAGCAATGGGCATGTTGGGAAATTGGAAAGGTTTGAACTCCAGTGGTACATTGAGCATGGCGACTAACTCGAACGGGTAAAGTATGGAATTTTCTAACCGTCTCTCCCACGCGGTGTCTAGGTACATGGAGAGAAACAGACACCGCTTTCTGCGGCAGACAAAAATGCATTTGCGTCTGCCGGTTGCGTTGTTATTTTAACTGTCGTCAGGGTGCTAGTGTGTCGGATAAGTGAGATGAGGAGAACGTGACCCCAGGGCAAAAGCAACTGACCTCATGTGCTAATGTTATTCTATTCTTTTACAGATTGGAGTAAATGTGCCGATCCCTGTGCCCTTGCCCATGTTTTCATTCACCGGTTCTCGAGGCTCATTTAGGGGCGACACCAATTTCTATGGAAAGCAAGTGAGTATTAATCTAGTCAAGTTTGGAGCATTACATTTCAAGGTTATCAACCATATTTTCCCAGTTGCCACATTTAGCCAACCGAGTTTAAAATTAGGTTTGGTTTGGTTACCATTTTGGCTAAGAGTTTGGCGGTTAAATCTGTTTTGGTAGAAATTTTGTCAGCTCTCGTTAGTGTTAAGCAAAATAATGAATGTTTTGTTTTGGCACAGGTTTCTTCTTCTTAGCCAACATTTGTTTGCCAACCACCTGCTATTTTTCATGTGATGTCATTGTCATTTTGGGAGTACATGATGACTTGTAATCTTGACTCATTTTTTCTATTCTTTATTTCACAGGGCATTCAGTTCTATACACAGATCAAAACTGTTACCTCACAATGGAAGGCTGAAGATGCTACCTTGAAAACTCCTGCCGTTACCATGCCAACCATGGGGCGTTAATTGTCAATCAACTGTGTCGCGCAGCTACAGTTTTCATATTATATACAGATTGACATTTCAAAGGAATTGACCTTTTTACTTCTAAGCTATTGTATGTAGGGAATTATTTTCATAATGTGAATTTTCTTTTCCACTCACTTGATATAGTAAAGAATTAAAGGCTGAACATTGTTTGGAACTGTGTAAACATCTGTCTGCGACTGAAATGTCTGCCAGTTGTCAACATAATATAGCAAAGGTTGTTTTATTAGGAATTTGACTGAGTGTGAAGGTGTTGTCTTTGACTTCTTCTGTCTGTTGTTGGAGTTGGTAAGAGCATTAATTCTGAATTGTTCAACTAGCAGAATCACAGATCTGAGAACACAGTAAAACTGTAAAGCTAGTTGCGGTTAAATTGGAGACTGATTTGGGATACTGGTCTAAATAATAAAAAACTTGTTTAAATTGTTGCTGCTGATCTTTTTGTTGTTCTTGTTTTTTGAGGTGAGAACACTTGTGACAGTAAGTTTTGCATGGCAAGCACTAATTACATACAGAAAATGTAATTATAAAATATTTCATTTATATTTTGGTTTATATAACAACTATATCACAATTTTAAAGATTCAAATTCAAGGGAAATAAAGAATGATTATAAGAACCAGAAAAGTATTTCTTCACAATTTTGTGCATGCATTATTAAAGACAGGGAGGATAGGTAGGATTTGCTTTTAATGTGTTAAAGAAGTTTTTTTTATTTTTTTATTCTTCATCTGAAATGGGTTATAGAGTATATGATGATATGCTATTAAAACATATATTGTTGTATTGATGATAGCCGTCTGGTGTCCAGTATGGTGACTTCATTGCAAAAATAAGTTAAGCACTCTATATGCGAGGTTAGGGCTAAAGGTCACACGGATCCTAATGTGTGGGTTATGTAGATGTAGTATGAATCCTGGTGGATCTCATTTGGGAAATAGGGTTTAGAACAGAGAAGACGAAAACCCTTTGTTACTTCATCTTATTGCTAAAATCTTCTGCCTGCTAAACTCTGGATCAGTTCCATTATGGTGGATCTGCCCGTTACAATGCGTCTGGCAGACTCCATCTTAAAAAAACACCTTAAAATCCATCTTTTCCGTTTGCACCTAACTCACAAATACACATACTTCACATCCTCATTCTTTCTCACCTACTAATAAAGCTCCTTTGACATCCTCACTTTTCTATCAAAAAAACATTCCATTGGCACTTGGTACGTATGCGTATTTCTTACTAGGACTGGCATTATTTCACTTATGATTGCCTTGTTCATTCTTGTTCTAAATGCTTCTTTTGTAAACCTCATTTGTAAGTCCCTTTGGATAAAAGCGTCAACTTAATGACTAAATGTAAATGTAAATGTAAACGCCCAGTCTTAGGTGGAGTAAATCATCTGAATGGTTTTATAATCTGCCTGGCGTCCCAAGTGTCTAACCATGGATGACTGCCACCCTGGTTCTATTGGCAAATAGAACTGTGAATGACTTCCAAAGCTAAGAGTTTATCTGCTTTCTAATGTGGCTAAAGAAACATGCAGTGGCTACATCAAATATTTTGATTGTACCTTTTTTAGCTGTATGTAATGTATGAATCTCCTAACGTTATTCTTTAATGTTACCAGTTTAAATGATTTATTCCAAATGCACATTGCAGGTTATTTACAATCTAATGACTAGGTACACCCTTTATGGTAGGCTGTGGGTCACCAAAAACAATAATTTTGTCTCTCAGTTTGTACAAACAAACAGAACATGCAGTTACAGTAGAACACCATGTACTGTAGGTCAGGTAAACTGGCAGGACAGCATATTAAATACTGTTTTACAGTTTCAAACGTGATAGAATATCTTACCAGCCATGGGTGCAAAGTTGGATACAATTCCTAAACACTAAACATATTTAAAGCAACCTATGCTGTGCACATGAAGTATTTTTGTTCTTGGTTCTTGACGTTGTCTGCAGATTTTGCCCACTGAGCAGCATTGCATACACTGATCAACAAGGCCATTGTAACTTACATGTCCCCTTCTCCCCTCTTTTCCTTCATCTTTTTTGCATCTTACATGTTTTAAATGAAATTGCAGGGGGTATGGCACCAAAGCTAGTACACACCTATTTTTACCTCTCTGGTTTCCACTCACTTCACCACCTCTACGCAGCTAAATAGGTTTTCAAAGCCAACTGATGCTTAATGCTTTGAATATTTACACTGGGAAAAGCGGGTAGCCTCTAGAAACTAATAGAACTTCCCATTAGAAGGCATTTGCACAGGTGCAGCTATTCAGCTTTTTTTTTTTTTTACAAAAAAATGTCATCCCTACAAAACACTTATTGTTGATTTCACGGCTTAGCTGGTAAACGTTATATAAGAGGATGCCAAATAATGGTGATGAATATAGGACATAATGCAGAAAATCTGCACATGTATGCAAATGACTGTTTTGAGTGCCTTTAAATGGCCGATTATTCAAAGTCATATCACTGGATAGCAATTCCCATGCCGATAGTTTAGTGGTTTTATTAATTTGCATGAACTTAACCCTGAAGGTTAAAAATTATTCATGAACTTGAGTGTTATTCATTTATATGTCAACCATTTATACTGAATATCAAATTGCTTATATTTTTCTTAAAAAGTTGAGCACAAATTTATTGAATGTTCCTGTCCTCTTTGACTGACAAGATGCATCATCCCTCTCAACTGTTTTTAAATCTAAATCTATATATCGGCCCATAATCGAAATCAGCCAATAAATAATTATTTCTTCTGTTCGTCAAAACTATTTATGCAATCTAATTTTACCATTTGACACAATTAAGCATAGATCAGAATTTTGAAGAATGGTTTAATAACCCCCGGTGAATGTTTGGTTATTTGCTTAATCAACTTTGTAGTTCAATAATAACTAAAATATGGCTAGTGTCTTCATTATGGGTGGCAGCATGTTTCTATGTAGATGATCGGTTGTCGAATGTCAAATGAGCCCACCTTCGATTCCAAGTATTCTACGGGATTTCTTCTGCCTCTTTAATTACCTGCCACATTAAAAAACATATTTAAAAAGTAAAAAATAGTAACTCAATGATTTTGCTGAAGCAATATAAAGCAATATAAATATTGACTTAGTCAATCATTGTAGTTAATTATTACATTATGCACCAGACATTATCCCATAAAAAGCTGAAAATCAGCATCTCGAGTTCTGGAAACAGGATTAGGGTAACTGGTTTATGTGCGGTTGGGGGGTCTAAGATCATATCTTAGATCGAAGAGTTTGTCCAGTTCTAGTGTCCACAAGCACGGTTTCCCACATTTCCATTTCCCAGCAGTGGTCCAAGGGCAACAAAGGGAATTAGAGGAACTGCTGGCCTGGAAAGTTAGAGCCTCGGAAAGAGTGCCGAGTGCCAGGCCGCAGTGAGTCGGGAGACTGCCTCCTACTGCGGAGGTGAAGGGAACGTGCCACCACAAAAAACAAATACACAAAACAGTACAAATAAATACCTTGGGAGGGAAACACCATACCTGCAACCCCCCGAGAACAGAAACTTAAAGAGTAAGTACATTTTATACAGGCCACACTTTATATCTGTTTTGGTAACTCCAGCAAATTAGTTTTTGGCATCTAAAGGTCATCCTACTGTTTGGTAGAGGTAAATAAGGACTATTTGGAAATAGATTTAAAAGTGTTCCAAAATTTATATCTGGCGACACCAATTTACAAATGAGAGGAATGTGGTTTATATCTTGAGCACGCACACTACTGTATGTTCTTTGAGATTCTATTCCTGTACAGCACAGTGTGTGCTTAAAGGCGATGACAATTCCTATTTTTGTTAATGGAAAAAATGAATATTTACTGGTATGTTCATTAGTACGATCCTTGTTCGCAACCTCATATGCTTCCCTTGGTGTAATATGTGGTAAATGTCATAAAAGGGATTTTGAAAGGTGTGCGTTTAATATCGTAAATGAACCTGATTAAGTTTGATTTTTACATTGCAGAGAATAACTCTACTCCTAAGATCAAAAAGCTTTTAAAAAGGATGTTGAGGCAGTTAAAATATTGTGTTTTTTCGTACCTCATAGGAAGGTAACAAACTGAGTAATGATTTGTTCTGAACACGATTGTTCACGTTTAGTGTGAACATGGTTTTAAGTTTTATTCTATTATTGACTTTAAATGGGTAACATCGACCAGAAAAATTTATTATTGGGTACTTTTCAATCCAAGGTAGGTTCATTTTCCTTATTTCTGTTTCAAAGCAATACATATAAAGTATGTCTCCTGTAGATGTCTCAAGAACGTTAAGTGCAATCATTATATTCATTCCGACCCGCATTAAGACTTCCATGGTAGGAGTAAAAAAAGACAATTGGGGTCAATGATGCTTATCCAAATTTGTTTTAACATGTATAAACTTTGGGTTCCTAAGCAAGAACGGATGTTCATCAATCTTAATTATCGTGGGAATTTGAAAAAGTTTGATGCACAGGTGATGATGCATAGTCAGTATAATGCTGCCGCAAATAGCCTTTACATTCCAGCAGCTTACGATCCTGAGGATTTGGGCTGGCCTTGGCTCCATTTGACTCTGAGTCATCTAATAGAATTAGGCTAACCTCAAGTGCTAGGTTTGGGAAAGCAGGTGAAGGATTGCCCCATGGAAACACTCTAAAATCACTGGCAAGAGACTTTCCCGCCCAATGCCACATAAGTGAGCTAGATACCGTACTAGGTGTTTTGCTGACATGCATTTGGTAAACTAATCACGCTAAACTAACATGGTTTTCGCTGCGGCTTTGAGAAGATAAACACGATGGCGCAGACTCTTACATTCATCCTCATTAACGGACACATCCAAGCATATGCTGGTACATCCCACACTGTTTGGAGAACAATCCTCTGTGGTGAAGATGTAATCATTGGCTTAGGTGATATATACAGTCTCCAAGAGGAAAAATATAGAATGCTCAAAATAATAACCTTGTGTTGTTTTTTAACAGGTTATTTTCATTTCTGTGTGACAGTGCAGTTTGAAATGTAAAATTAGCCGTAATTGAAGAAGGGTAGAACAGTGGGATGGGTTGTAAAGTGCTGGCTGGGCAAACTTCTACTCCTCGACAGGATTTCGAAAAAAGCGCTTTTGCTTTCATTTAATAAAACAGTCTGCTTTTCATGCTGAATGAGAGCACTTTATCATATATGAGTTATTTTACAGAAAGACAGTGTGATTTTTATAATAACTGTAACACAAGTTAACCAGTACTGTATGGCCCAGAATGTGTCATTGTTCAAATAACATATTACTCCACTTCAAAAATATAGTATTGTAACCCTGAAGTGACAGAAAATATGACATTTATACATTATTATATATTTATAATCTACAGCATGTCACTAATGTTACTGTAAGAATATATCTATAGAGTGCTGCTGGGATGACTTTTTATGCACAGTAACATTTTTGCATTTCTTGTTCCATCATTCAATAGGTTTAAATAACTACAATTTTGCAAAGATTATCTTTATTTATCATTGCCAAAACATTAAGGGCATATTTTTACAATACCAAGGGTTTAGGGACCCAGTATGGTGAAAACTTTTGAGTTCATCTTCAAAAATACTCACTCTTGGCACTCTATTAAAGTTTAATGCCTTCTTTAATTCCTGCAACATTTCGGCTGCCTCTTAATTTTCTGCATAAGTGCTTTAGTAAAAATGTCCAATTTTATATTATGTTATATTTGGTTGGGAAGTAGAACAGAGGAAAAGAGGAAGATTTGGGAACACTGTGTAATTCTGCAATGCCAGGACCACAGTCACCCATTGCTGGGATGAGTAGCACAAAGTATGGCCCTTTCTTGTGAACCAGGGCACAGGATGCATGGTTGTCCAAAAGAAAAATATCTCTGCTTTCCAGTTGTTGTAAAAAAGCAGCCTGACTTTCTGTCTGTTGTGTTATGTTGACTCCTTGATAAACAGCACTTAAATGTTAGGCTTTCTTAAATAAATGTTTGTGCTGCAAATCACACTGGATCATCAATTTGTTTAAATGAATGGAGATTTGAATGGAGACTGACACATATGCAGTTTTACACCAAAAGAATTAGAAATGAAACTATAACACAGTCAGTGGCCTGCCCAATACAGTGAAAAATTTTGTGGTATGAAATGTTGATACACATTTAATCATAGCTTCCAATGTCCCATTGTTACCAAACTGTCAAACTGAATTAGAAAACGAATGTTCACTTCAAAGGTCAGTTACATGTTTTTTCTTTTTTCCGTGTCTTTTTTTAATTGATTTCAGAACATGGCTTGGTCTCAAGGGATACAGCTGGAAAAGCCTTAATGAAATAATTTAGATGACTGAATTTCACCGTTTTAGTCACATGTCAGACCACTTCTTCAGTAAAAAAAAAGAACAAAAGCAGACACTCACATCCAACTTGTTTCCATTAGCTAAGCCCTTACTCAAGACAAAGCGTTTTATCATATAAAGTGAAGGCCAAGGAGGTTGGGTCTTGAAACAACAACTGAGTCCACCACAACAATACATTTTCCAGGATTTTGCTACATAGGCAAATGTGACCTATCCATGAGTGTCTAAAAAAGGATGTTTCAAGGATGTCCAGACCAAACCTCTTTTTTTTCGGCTTAACACTTACTGGGACTCCGTTTTTACCAGTATGAAGTCAGGGCTAGTAAATGGAAAACAGCTGTAGAATGAATGAGCACATTTTAAACGAAAAAGGCAAATGGTGTGATGTGATGCTGTACAGATTTTATGTATGCTAAAATCCTTGGTTTGCCTTTCCTGACTTGCACTTGCATCAATATAAAAGCAACAGGTGTGTCATAATATACATGTTCATTGCAGGTAAAACACAGATTTTTGGAGATTTTGTATTCAAGATATGTTAACAAAAAAACGAAGGATTAAAAAATTATGTATACCTTTATTTTATATTGCCATTGTTACTCATGTTACATGTAAAAGCTATAGTATCAACTATAAATGTGGCATAATTACATCGACATCACACCCTAATCCTAACCCTATACCTACAGAAAGTACATGTAATTACCATTACCTAATTCCTAAATAAAGTATAATAAAGTATAACCAAAATTACTGTACAGCAGATTTGTGAATGCAAAGTAATTAAATCAAAGACCAACCCTCTAAAGAAACCATTGGACTCTTTTGCAGCTAAGTTCACACTTCTCCAAAGAACCGAGTTTGTATTGAGCCACTAACTCGAATGTATGCAGAAAATCATAAAGCGTTTTTGTGACAGCTGCAATTTTCAGAGATTGAAAAAGTCAGACATTGTTTCTTTATACGATTGCTGCAAGGTTCACGATGACACTAATATGCACTTACATAACAGTGCAATAATCCCAGTGTCTTTGTATAAAAATGTAAAATACAGTTCATGGCTGGTAAGATATGTTTACGGAAAGTTCATTTTCCTTATCAAGCCGCCGATGGCAGGTGTGGTAAAAAGTTAACTGTAGATTCAGGCTTAGAAAGCCTTTGTTGTTTGTAAACCATAGTGCAACCTTCAGAAACAAAAGAGATGCGGGGTGGACGGTAACCGAGGGTGCACGGGGTTATGTAAGCAGATGGGGTTCATTTCCAGTCTTTCCGAACAGAACTTCAGCAGGGATTGACAGGTCATTCAGCCACCAAACAAATTTGAGCTATAAGAAAGTATCACATAAGATGCGGACGAGCCACAAAATCTAAACCAGGTTGCAGTTGACTTAGCAGATTCTCAGAGGCCAAGCCTCTAAAAACATTGTAAACTTAGCTCAGAACAATTTCGGATCCATCCAGCAACACCACCCTTGCATCGCATGCCCTGTACTCAAGTCAGCTGCCGGCTTCCCAGCCGGTCATTTCTGTTGAGCTTTTGATGAAACTGGAGTGTATCCATAAAACATTCCACAGACAGGAAAAGCCAAAGGAACATATGTCAAAATGTCAGGGTGTAGCTTCTGTAACCCTATAGCGGCTCTTGGCTTAAGGCTGTTAGGCTACTAAATTTAAAGCTAATTGCTATGACAGAGATGAAAGCAGACATCGAACCCCTTCCCCCCATCGTATACAAATAACGGTGAACATTTTCAAGCTGTCATTATCATCAAAACTGTAATTACAGGGTTTTGGGCTCTTCGATTGGAGTTCTTGGGTAGGACACCCACAAAAATGGCATTTCTGAGGCCGTGATGTAAGACTAGTTTTACGAAGAATATGGTCATACATTTTTGCAAACATAATGTAAGGATATAAGCTCCTTGCTCATTATTGTGCTGTTATTTTTTGTGATTAATTACAGTATCTCGAAAAGTGTTAAAGTGATGGTTCCCCAAAAGTGAAAATACTGCAATCATTTACTCACCCATGTCATTTCAATCTTATACATCTATTTATACGCAGAACGCAACATATTTCTAAGAATGTTGAGAACCAACAGTGGGTTCACTTCTGAATGGCTCAAAACCAATGCCAGGGAATGGTCGTTGCTGTTTGGGTGCATTCTTCAAAATACCTTCTACTGTGGTGTGCAGAAGAATGAAAGTCTTACAGGGTTTTTAACGTGAACTATAGCAGAATTAGAATAAGTTAAAGTCGATTCTTTATTTGCTTCATACTACTTTCCTGCAAAAGCTGAAAAAAATTAAAAGTATATGATGTAAATGTAAACAGATGGTTGCTTTCATACCTTTATTTTCAAATCAGGAGTTATAATATTAATGTCATACATGGAGAAGCAATACATATTGCATTTGTTTTCGGAAAAATAAATAACTCTTTCAGTTCATGTGAGCATGGTAATTCTCACAGTTTTCCGGTCATAATTCCGTTCACGCACTGGCACAGCAGTCTATTATTGTCTTAGGTTTTCTGCTGTATTATGCATGCATTGTACATTTTAACAGGCTTACAAATGATTATTGTGGTAAAACTTGTTATAGTTCACATTGCAATGGTTTAAAATTTGACATGCTTTGACTCGCAGATCATTTTTATTGCATCAGTTAAACAGTGTACTGTAATTAACTTGCTTTATGCCATAAATATTGTTTACGGTATATTGTGATAATCCCATGGATGTTCAGAATGCCTTGTCAGTAATTGTCTTCAGCGATGTGTGAACATAATTATAACTACTGGATAAATAAAAGGATGGGAAAAAGGATGAAAACAACAGCAACTGCATCATACTGTGCAGCACAAAGCTTAACTGCAAAACAGGAATCTACATGAAACTAGATAAAATGCTCCTGGAGTTTGAGTATTTTATATTTTATAATTAAGCACCTATTAAATTAGCTAATGGTGCACCATAATGTTGCTTTGGCACAGCCGAAATTGTTCTTTGTAATTGTTAGAGGTCAATATGAGGGACTGCACATGCATGCTTGGCACGGGAGAAAAGCCCATAATGGGGTACCGCAGCATGAAAAAAACATGAAAAAGAGGAAAGAAAGTGTAATATTTTTAGTCCCAAATTACAATGTGGAAATGTTGCTTTGCACAGCCGACTGTCCGGGGACTGGAATGGCATGATGGAAGCACACGCACAGCCAAACTCCACCCTGACCACCTCCCTGTGTCCACTGTGCCTCTTCTCTCCTTTTTCTGCACCAAAATCCCTGTGCTTCGTGCCTTTTCTTTCTGCTCTTGCCCGTTTCTAGCTGGGTCTCACCGGCAGTGGCAGTGAGAATCAATCTTAACTCAGTGTGCGGTGAACCACTTTCATTAGACATGTCATAGGATTGCAGCCCCAATGTCAGTACCGAATTTTTGAGCGTTACACGAAACAATTTCAGCAGCGCTGGTTGTGAGGCCAGGGTTCAGAACAGTTCACATGAGGTTTATATTCTTGTATGCCTGCAAACACCTACATGTTTTTTCATCCGTCCGAACCAATAAAATAATTGCACTTGCGACCTGCACTGCTTAGCAAAACTCCCACCCAAAGAGAATAAAACCCTTGATTTTTATATTGCAATTCTCTTAAATATGATTTGTCTAACTAAGAAACAATCCCTCCTTTTAATTTTCCCAAAGTTACTTCACACAGCACAGTGGTTTGAGTCTAAAAGTTTGACCCAGGTGTCCCGGGTACAGGATCTTCCACTTCTCTGTGGGCACCGAAAGTACACGGACCCTGAGGTTCACAGTCAGCCATGCCAGAATACCTGGGCACCAATGCAAAAACAACTGGTCTTCATCTGCACCTCATTTTTAAGCTCTTAAGTTTTATTATAATGTTATTTTATAACCTTGCCGCAAAGTCCCATAATAAATTAGATAATGTCTACATCTCTTTACACCTCTTTTAAAATGAACAAAGGAGCCCTATTTTAGAAGTTACAAGACAAATATCTCATATTCGGCTGTTATGTATAATGCAGAATCTCAGGAAGCCACTAAAAGGTCATTCTTTGCAAGCCAGTTCATGATATCACCACTATTATTGGAAAGGAAGCTGGCTTGCAGCAATTGGAACCTTGCACGAGTAGTGCTTGTTAGAAGAAAAGAGTGGTAAAGTAACAAAACAGGCTGAAGTAGAAAGGAAAGCTGAGAGTTTTAATTAAGTACACCCATAAAGTGTATTTTTAACTCAATGCATGTACTCATTGCCGTCCAGCTGGTTTTGAAGTCTTAATATATCATCGCTTTTGTTTCTCTGAAGACTTTTGGGTTGCAGTTCAGATGGGGGTAACCTCCAGTTAAAACTTCTCTAGTTTACAAAAAAGTAAGTGTGTTGCTTAGCAGGTATCCCATGTCCATTTTTATAAGTAAGGGGAGGGGATGCTGGAGGATGGATTTCAGAGGGCTTGCGATGGCGAGGCTCGGGATTGGTGGATTCTGCTGTTTGGCATGGCCCCCTGCCAAGCGCTTATGTCTTTATATACTGTAAACAGATGACCAACCAGTCCCGAGTGTGTCTCTGTGCTCACCCTCTGGCTTTCTGCACCTTCTCTCTTCTCTTCTTCATCCTTCTTTCTGTGCACCTTCACTGCCTCTGGAAGCTTTGAAAGACTCAACAAGCCCGGGCAAAAACAGCGAACACATCCTTCTTCTAAAAAAATCTTGAGTAATTTTTTAGAGCAACCACCAGTCAAGCCTTCAGTTGTTAGCAGAGCCGGCGTGGGAGAAAGAAACCATGTCTCAACAGATGTTGCTCTTGCCGGTGGTGTCCATGTGGCTTTTTGCTGGGTACTTCCTGGCAGAGGCGACATATCTCAACCACCATATGTACAACCGCTACCGTGCGTTCAATCACCATGCCAACATGGACAACCAGCTTCCTCAAGAGGTACCTGTGGTGGCAGAGCCAGTGGCGCCCCGGCCGGTCAACTTCAGTCGTACCTTTTATGGGATCATGTTTGACGCTGGAAGCTCTGGCACGCGCATCCACATCTACAGGTTCATTCAAAAAGACCCAGGTAAGTCCTTTCCTTGTGTCCCTTTCTGACATAAATTCCTAATTATATTTTACTATTTGACAGCTAGAAGTTGCATAATTTCCACTGCAGATCGGTAGCTCTTTTGGTCCTGACTCACATCCATGCTTTAGTGTAGCCTACAACATGAACTCAGAATGATCTTGAAGAGTCCCGCCTTGTAGACTCAGTGAACGGCTGCCCTCTCTAACTCTCTCTCTTTTGCTCTCCCACTCCATCCTTACCAAGACTGTAGCTCACAGTGCCATTGCCCACATTGCCTGCGATTGACTCCATTGCATGGTGTGAAGGCAAACAGAAACACATGGGTGGGAAAAAGAAAGAGTGGAGGGAGAAAGATGTGTTACAGAATACTGCAGTTGCGTTTAACAAATTGCAACCCTGAGCAGACTGTTAAAAATGATTGGTTTGGGCTGATAATACTGTAATCGGTAATCCTACATACCCATCAAATGGAGACATGGCATCACTCCTGATGAGGTAAACTCAAAGCCTGCAGAAACTCTTAATTTGGCTGTCTGGAAAAATCTTGGTGGTCGCCATTTGTGGTAAACATGCAATAACCGAATGTCTCTGCTCATGCATGATAAACTCTGGAGTTGAGGTGCCTGCAGTCCATCGGTAATGTGCACCTTCTAAAGGCAGATGTCTTGAATTGCCCACTGACATTTCTTGCTTTCTTTGTTTCCCAAAGCTGAGCTCCCAGTGCTGGACCATGAGATGTATCATGCCGTAAAGCCGGGACTGTCACAATATGCGGATAAGCCTGATGTGGTAAGCCACTAGCTTTCTCGTAACATCATGAAGGAACATGTTATTTAAATTAAATTCTAATGTCTTTTTCCACCACAGTATCGTTTGACATGCAGACAGAGGAAACATATAATTTTTTCAATATTTCCCTACTGTGGTATTATAAGCAACATCAGAAAGACTACACTCAGCAGTTTGGATTGGAATATAGATTTAGATAGCTTGTGACATATTTGTTTATTTATTGCCCCTTCCTCCTTACCCTTTCTACCAGGCATTCTACTGCGCAGACAAATTTCCTATCTTATTCCAATACATGGTCGGTACCTTCAGATGAAAAAGGATTCTTTATGCTTCTTTTCACTTGCCAGGGTGGTGAAACTGTTAGGCAGCTGCTGAAAGTGGCAAAGAAGACAATTCCTAAAGAGCTATGGATCCAGACACCTGTGGTTTTGAAAGCAACTGCCGGCTTGCGCATGTTGCCTTCGGAAAAAGCCAAAGCCCTGTTAAATGAGGTAGGGATTCCTTCTTTCGTACTTCTTTCTATCTCAGAGAATTTGGTAGATAAACCAACCATCCTAAAGCGAAACAAACCACATTGTGTGCAAGTCACAGAGAAAGAACGACAGGAAGCAAGTGAGAAGAAAAACCAATACAGAGCAAAAGCAGCTGTTCTGAGGCTGTCTGGAGCCTCGGGGAACCGAATGGCTTTTGAATTATCATATTCCACGCCACCACACCGGCCACACTTGTGGTTTCCAGCTTGCTTGGTTTCAGACAAATTCGCCAAGATTGATTCAGTGCACTTCCTGTTGACTCAAGATGAAAAATGCAGTCGGCTCTTGAATTTTCATGTTTGACTTGTACTGTAACAACCAAATGGCTTATTATAGTCTTTTATAGTCTATCTAATACATTGTTTCTATTGTACAGATTGCATCCTAATGCAATATATTGTTTTTCTTACTAGGTGAAAGAAGTTTTTGACGACTCTCCTTTCTTTGTGCCAAACAACAGTGTCTCCATCATGAACGGCGCCAATGAGGGTATCATCATTTTTTTCTTTATTTAGTACACTTTACCTAAACTTTAGTGAACTCACAATACATCGTACACCAGTTTTTCTTTTCTCTGTGTCTGTCATTGTGATAGTGACCATGGCCTTTAAAAAAGCAGTCTAAATTGAACCACGTCTAGAAGCCTCCCACACGCTACATAAAATAATCCACATTTTTAATTTAAATTTAAATAACCTTTCATGCTAAGACTAACTTAACACAGGGCAAGGATTCATGTCTTTATGAGGTGTAACTACTTTTACATCTCAGACATGTATGATTGCCCCGGCTGGTCCTTAATGACCCCAGTGTAAGACATTCCCTTTAATGAATTAACCAGCAAATATATAGAAATTTTAGGGCTCGCACTCAAGGGCTTTAATTCCTTGAATAATGTCCTTAGTCAGATTGATAGCTGATGCTTTTGTTAATATCATTATTCTTTTTCTTGCAGGGGTCTTGGCATGGGTCACAGTAAACTTCCTGACAGGTAGAGTATTGCTTGTTTTAAAAAAGGATTTTTAAGCATCTGTATTTTAGCAGCAAGTAACTTTATGAAATCATTAAGCTTTGCTATAAATATTAATTGCTTTTTTGTCCAAAGATTAAATGAAGTGTATGACTGATAATACAATCATTTGTATATCAGGTCATTTGTATGCCAAAACAAGAAAAACTGTTGGGATCCTGGACTTGGGCGGAGGTTCAACGCAGATTACTTTCCTCCCTAAATTAAAGGTATGACATATTACCCAAAACCACTCTTCACATACTGGTCATGGGCTTTTTCCTAATTTGACACTGTTCTTCTCTCTTTTACAGAAAACAGTGGTGAATGCTCCATCAGACTACATTGCAAGATTTGACCTGTTCAACGCAACGTACGAGCTGTACACCCACAGGTCAGATAACCTACCAAAAAAACAGCTCTGTGTATATTTTTGTGTGTATTTTCAGTTTTTGGGAATGTTAATTTTGCTTTTGCACTCATTTGTCATTTGTAGCTATCTTGGCAATGGACTCTTTGCAGCCCGATTAGCAACTCTTGGTGCTCTTGGTTCAGATGGTAATCATCAAAAATTATTTTATATTTAGCTGCATGTTTAATAATGCATATGGGTTATTAATATCATGTTTTTCCTTTCAAAATGCTTAACCATCAGATCTTGACTGGAAAGTTTTTAGAAGTTCTTGCTTACCCAAAAAATTCAGTGAAGAATGGACTTTTGGTGATCATACCTACAAAGTCAGTGGAATACCGGAAGGTAAGTGATCTCAGAATTACACTCAATCCACCTTAATAAAATCCAGCTGTATCTATGTGCTTATGTTTTAAAATGTTATATAATTTAGCATATAAAGATGAAAGTTATATTTGGATTAATGGAAAAGTTTGGATATAAGACTGTTTTGATGTCATGAAATTAAATGTCAATGTAGGTAAGCAAATCCAGCCTCATTTATCTTCATCACTATTATATTATTAAAATATAATTAAACCCACCCATTGGGTTAATTATAACATTTGAACTTCTGTCTCATTGGCCGCAATTTTACGAGTATGGAAGGTTCCCGAAACAAACTAAGTGTTCATTTGTAGCGCCGGTGTGTACAGAATGCTGCTTGTGTAAAAATATGATTAATCATACTAATATCTAACTAAATATAGTTGAATAAATGAGCCAAAACCAAAATGCCCCTCTCCCGTATTTAGTGTCATTCTTAGCTCTGAAGAAATACTAACATAATAAACAAAATATTTAAGTTGAGAAAAATAGTAAATGATTCAGGGGCTTTGTTAAGACCTCCACATGACTTCTGACTGGTAAACCTGCCAAGCCAGTTGGCTCAACCCAGACCTATTCCTGAAGTTTTTGGCAATCCCTTCAATGGGCTATGTTATATATTTACAAGGCAGTCTCCGGAAAGTACATCCAAGGTATTTCGTTTTGTGAATGGATCACTGTTTTCTTAAATCAATGAAGGTGATGTTGATAAAATAACAATGGCGGGCTTAAATCACTAGGTTTAATGTGATCATTTTGGTGGTACCAACTCCAATGTGACATTTTTACCATGGAGGTGATGTTGTCATTGTTGTAACAGACGTGGCACAATGACAAGTGAAAAATGATCAATGCGACTGTACCCTTTACTCCCAGGTTATGCAGGGTACAAGCTTTGCTACCAAGAGGTCTCGCGGGTAGTGAAAGGGATTGTGCACCAACCCTTGGAGGTGAAGGGAAGCAGCATCTTCTATGCCTTCTCCTATTACTACGACAGAGCTGTGGATTCCGGTCTTATTGGTGAGTTAATTTGGGATAAGAGTCAAATATATTATATGTTAAGAAATAAGATGTTTTTTGAATAAATATTGAACAAAAATCTCATTGTTTAGATAAAGACCGTGGCGGTACTGTGGAAGTCAGGGATTTCAAAAAGAGAGCCAAAGAAGGTAAGATTTTGAATGTTCTCTCATCCTGCGAAGCACCTTCAGGTCAAACTCCTGCCGCACACATTGCACAAACATAAACCCTCGGTGCTTATTTGCATTTGAGGCTCTCGACAATCACACTGGCTTCACAAAATGATAGTTCTGCCACCACAAAAACACAGGTTGCACCTCGCCCACACAAATACTTTTGCCTGTGTGTGTTCATCTTCTTTTGCAAGCCTCCAAACCGCTATCTCAGCTTTTCCAATCCCTTGGAATAGAGGAATACGTTATGCACTGTCATACTGTACGTACCGGCCAATGCACATGTGCACATTCTGCGAAACACTTAGACAGCACATACGTCAGTTTAACACCTGAAAAAATGATTCACAAAATCTGGTTCTTTCGGTACAACACGTTAAACAATAAATGTCTGCAGAGAAGATTTACCACTAAGGGGAAAGGGTTGGCATCTTATGCAAGGCTTTCGTTTATATGGTGAAACTGTCACATGGCCCTGATAACTGCATTTGGCACAATGGTAATCCATGGCAGCAGTCCTATGGTCAGCACTCTCCTCACCGACCATGAGACAACACCTAATGCCCGATATCTAACCAAAAGATGACTGGACTTAATGTCACACCCTGTGCGGGAACACTTGGCACAGTTCGTGTCCTCTTGTGGCTTGGCGCACAATCAACGAGAACACAACATGTGCACGAGTTAGGCTACAAAATAGTTCTTTGACACCTTCCACCTTTTTCAAAAATTTTCACAAATCAGCTTGTCAGCTGGAGGAAAAACAAAACATTGCGAAGACGTGTTTCACAAAGATGTGCCAGACGTCTGAAGCAAACACAGTACTGGTGCCTCAACGTCTTACGTCACTTTTCCCAGACCCAAACCAACTGACAATCAAGAGTCAGGGCCTTGGGGGCACTGCTCTTAACTTCTCCTAGCAGGGGGGTGTCGAAGTTCATATTGTAGTTTAAGCATCATTTGATCTTTTATTCAAAGCTTATAACATATAATACGTTTATCCTTTTTTAGTGTGCAACAAGATGACTAAATACCGTCCAGTCAGCCCTTACTTGTGCATGGACATGACTTACATCACCTGCCTATTGAAAGAGGGATTCGGCTTCAAGGATAGCACTGTTCTGCAGGTGAGAAAAATGAATAGAAACTGAAAATGGAAATGGAAATACACTGTGGTGAGGGAACTAAAACTGGCCTCAAACTTGTTTACAATATTTTGTGTACACAAGTAAATTGTCAGCCTAATTTAACGTGCCTTGGCGGATGAAGATTGCTATTTTTGTGGACTGATATTATGTTTCTACAAATAAACCATTTCCTATGAATCATTTCTTTGCAGCTAACTAAAAAGGTCAACAATGTGGAGACAAGCTGGGCACTCGGTGCAACCTTTGATTACTTCCGCAACCTTAACATTCATTAAGGCTGCAATCTTGTGGCTACCAGCAGTAAGGGGACCAAGGGACCAAGCAGAAGCAAATCCCACCTAGTCAAGCAACCCACCTCCTCTATTCCTAAACTCTTCTGTGAGTATCAGACATGCACTGCGCTGCAGCCTTGTACCACCACGCTTTCCGTTACCATCCACAACCAAACCTCATTTTTGTAAAGACGGCCAAGCCAGCCTGATCTTTCTACTGTACGTTTACATGTTTGTTCTCTCGTCTCTCTCGCCGGAGACACTGTCTGTCTGCCTTGGAGGTTTCAATGTTTAATGCAACCAATGACAGCTGTTTGATTTATGTTTGTTATATTTGTACGCATTGTGTTGAGCAGTATGGCTTCGTTTCCAGTAATGTTAGTAGTGTTTGTACACTAGGTGCAGTACTGTGTTGGGTTATGATCAATTTTAATGAAAAGTGGTGCCCTGATTCTAGCACTTAACACTTTAAATGTAAATGTAAGAGCTTTAGCCATCTGTACTTGTTTTGGGAAAATTATATGGGATCACTCAAAAAGGGAAAGATTGTGCAGGTAGGGATTGTAAATGAATGCATGTTAAGGTTAAGAAGGTCAGGAGAATTGAAGTATAAAGTCGGAGAACATCTTAGATGGACATTGCTCTAGCTGAAACGCTATAGGTGCTTCAGATTTTTTTTTTATGAAATGCAGTATGATAAAGAGTCCACTGTGGCCATCATCCATTAAACAGGTACAGGGTAAGATCCTGTCAGTATTAGACAAATATAACTCAAATGACTACTGGCTGGAAGTTTATGGTACTGTAAATTATTCTAAATTAACTCATTAAATTTTGTTAAAGGTCATAGGGCAACATGCAAACAGTTTAGAAATCCTTCTAACATGTCTCTTGCTTTGGTAATTGTGAAGGTTTAGATTGTTATTGGGGGGATCACAACTGTGTGTGTGCATGCTCAGTTGTAAAGTATAGAAAAAAACAAGGTCTTTTAGAAACACAATGTTTAAATGCCGGTTTACGTTACATGCACATACCCTGAATGATTTGAGAATACAGTGTGAGAACGAAACGGCCTTTGATCATTTAGTGTCATGACATGCTAAGTGCTTTGTGAATTATTGTACAAATATTTATTACATATGGAAACTTTGCTCCATATGGAGAACAGTGCAGTGTGGCATTGTTGTTGCTTGTGATTCTAAAAACTTTCTTTAACCAGCAGCATTATACTATATGATATCATATATGTTTATTACCATTGTATATATCAGTTATTAGCCTAATCAATGTGGTTTGCAACCATTGATATTGAAAATGTATTTTTTTGCTATTTTTGGGTGTATTATTATCTGCAACAAATGCTATAAATATGGCTATGCTTTTCAAACAAATGTCACCCGGTTTTGTTGATGAAGTGATTATACTGTTCATGTATAAATAATAAAAAACATTCAAAATCAGAATTCGATTATGCTGCTTTGATGCAATGTATTTTGTCTAAAGCGCTATATAAATAAAGGTGACATTGACATCTCAAATTAAACATGAAATACATTTACAGATATTAAATCATGGAAACAACTGCAATAACTTATGTTACATTTGCACCTTTTTGCTCAAAAAGTCTGAATAATAGTAACACTCTAATTTCATTTTGTTACTGTAAGTTAGAACATTTATCAGGACACTTTTACATTAAATTAAAAAGTTATAGTTCATAATTTCCGCTTTCTTGGTTGTGAGAGACTGGATATCAAAGATGTAAATTGAGCTTCTTAGTAGATGTTCCACACAAAATATCCCCAAATATCCCTTCTGTACTCAACTTTCTTAAGACCTTGAAATAACCAGCTATCAACTCATTAAAACTCCATGTGAATTTTATTAACAATGATTAATAAAATATCTGCAGAACTGAATGTATTTTTGTTTTATTCAATTGTATGCATGCTTCTTTCCAATCTTACCCCATGTACTGTAATATATGACAAAACATATACGAAGTTGTGGATAAATACAGATAAATATGACGAGGTATCAAATACATTCATGATGGATGGCATGTGTGTTAATTGCATAGAAAAATACCAAAATGGAGAGAGGAATAAAACATAATTTATTAATTTACACTTTTACATTCAATGAGCAAAGCCTTACATCATCTTGTCTTCAGGGATCCATCAAACATTCCGAAGCAAGTCTTTACTTGCTGGCATAGGCCATGATCTGCTCCTGTGGGTACGAGAAATAATATAACTACAGGTTTGTGGGTAGTAGGACAGGATTCAAACCACAAGTGATATTTTATTCACAGTTTGATTAGAGAAATTAGATCTTTTTCCTTACAACCATAAACAGTTCTATTCACACACTAGAATAGCATTCACTTGGATTTAACATTTGAAACAGACACACAAAATGTGAGAGATATTACTTAAGTTCACAATCAAAGTGTAATCACTTTATGAAAAGTTACAGACCTTCTAGTTGGAATCTCTTACTAAAAGGAATGATGCCATTTCATAAGAGTGGCCGAGTGGCCTATAATAAAAGGAGTGTGAAAACACAAGCCTACACCACCATGCACGGCCCTGCAACCCCACCCACACACTTTCAGTAAGGGTAAATTTAGGGCTATACATAGCCATAGTAGTAGCTCCTGACCATGTAAATTACAGGCACAGATGAAAGTAGAAAGGCATGTAATCAGAGGACAAGATGAGGATGGGGGGTGATGGGGTTAGAGAGAGGAAGAAGGCAAAGAAACTGTGAAAGAGAGAGCAAAAGTTGGAGAGGTGAAGGAAGGCTAAATGGGATGCTGGAAGCTGAACAGAGAAAAAAAAGGCAAGGATGACAGACTTAGAGGAAGGAAAACATTAGAGGACTGCCGCAGAGCTAAAAAAGAACAAGATTCAAAGTAAAGGAATTTGGGGAAGGAAGGAAACAATGAAGTCGTACCAAGAAAGTACAATTAGTTGCAAATCATTTTTTGTGGATACAGCATACGGTTGAAAGAAAACAACTAAACCTACTTTAAGTGGTGGTAGAATGTTGGTTGCCTGGAGGCCGAAGGTTCGAAGCAAAACCATAGGTGCCGCATTAGTGGAGTAGAGTCTCTTCATGAGGTCAATGGCTGCCATCATGGGAAGATTTTGACGCTGACGTTCAGTTTCATACTCCAGAAGGTGTTGCATGGCTCCTGTTATTCAAAAGCCAAAAAAAAGTACATTTTTTCCACCTTTGTCTCATGATCTTAATGTTATCCATGCATGTAATATAAGAATGCCCTCTTGATGTTCACAGGACAAAACAGAATCTAACCATAGAAAAGCTTCTGGCCTTATTCTACATTTACTCTACCTGTCAAAGTCTTAAAAATACTATCCATATTTATTTATATTTTTCCATTTAGTTTCTAAAATGAATTAAAACAATGTTATATTTTAGCATTCTAATTTAGTGTTTTTAAGAATATCAAAAGGTTTGGTCCAAGTCATCCATTTATTATTTTATTTGAAGTTATTTAAAAACATTTAAACATACACAATGAGATTGAGATTTTTAGGATTGTCAGAAACATTTTTGTGAAGTGTTCCAAAACCTTTTACTGGCAGTGTATATATAGGGCTTTTAATTTGTTACTGTAAACATATATAGGCTGTTCTTGAAAAAAGGAACAATAATAGAAAAACTATATACAGCTCCAGGAAAACCCTCAAACCCTTGTAAAACCTCCCAGTAAGGCGATTTAAAAGAAGAAAAGAAGATTTATTTTCAGATCCTTAAAACTCCAGCATTTCATGTAACTTCAGTGATATGAAGTCAACATTATAAAAATCCTTTTCATCCACTATCAAGTCAAACAACAAAGTATCCTTTACTAATGTTTATTAAGCCTAAAAACTATTTAAAAATTATCTGATGCATAAATGTAATCTGCTTGACTGTCCTTTATATCATAGTTCTTACCAAGGTCTTTTCCGTTAAAAGTTGCCTGGCTAAGAATTTGTGTGAGACTGGCTACATCTCCAAAGCCTAGATTGGCACCTTGTCCTGCTAAAGGATGGACTCGGTGTGCAGCATCTCTGAAATTAGAAAGATAAGAAAACACAGAGAGAAAACCTTAATTCTGGAACCATGTTTAGGTTACATAGACTTCCTCTTCATCAAAGACATAGACTAGCATCTTAAAAGAACACAATCCTACATTCATCAACACTGCTATAAACACTATTATACATATAATAATAAATACTTACTCCCAAAACATCAAAAACTTACCCAATGAGAACCACTCTATGTCGGATGTACTCTGTTGCATGACCCATTCCCAGGGGGAACATGACCCGGCTCTTCGGCCCAATTCCTGAAACACTAGGTGGAAGTTGACGTGCAGAGCCGCTGTCAGGCATTAGGACAGATAGGGCCGTTCTGAACAGAGAGCCGGCAGTTTCCACAAGCTCAGAATGGTTTTCATTACTCCACTAAACAGATCAACAAAGAGAAGATGTTAATGGCAAAAAAGGACAAAACAGATGGTGTTAATGCTGAGAAACAATCCATATAATAGATTGAAGTTTAGAGCAGATGGCAAAACGTGCGGCCAAAGTGAAAGACATGGGTAGAATTGTGAGGCATGTAGGGGAAAAATTTAAAAAAATTATATGATTAATGATGGTATTATGTTTACATGCAAAAGTGCAATAAGGTCAAAAGTGGTTTTCAAAAAAAACCCACTTTTTTGTCCCTTTTTGTAGTGGTCAGTTGTGTCATTATCAATCATTGTTTTGTTAAGTTTAACAGAAGAAAGTCAGTCACACAGGTTTGAAGTAAAGCATTCCACATCAACATTTAAGATGCACCCTCTTCTCTTTCTCTCGAATACACAAAGGCATAATAGAAAGTAAAAGGTATTTCACAAAGAAAAAGCATTTTAATTAAAGTAAAACGCTGACCAGGCCACAAATTTGAGTCTGGTCTGTAGAAAAAACATTCCGTGGAGTAATGACCAACACTGGCAAACCTTGGGTTTAATTAACAAACCAGTTTTGATGGCAAGCGTGACTCAGATGCAAAGGCCTGTGACCAGCAAGGCCATTAAAAATAGCATGCTTGGGAAAAGTGGAGTTTCTTTGACAGAAACGCAAACAAAACACAAAAAAAGGATGTGAGGGTCAGTTTGAGGGCACTCAGCCGAATAAGAGAGTTAGGGTCAAGGCTTTGAAATGTCAGTAATATAACACTGCATTGCTACATTTTAAATGAACTGGATATGACAATAACAAGACAGGACACTTCTTTATGACTAAATAAATAGGATCACAAACATTTTACTCACAAACGCAGAGTTAATAGCATCCACAAAGCTCTCCTCATCCAGCTGTAGAAGTTCTTCAGCATGCTGGTGACTTGTGGACCAGACCAGTGAGCTCGCCGTGTCTGACAACTGCACAGCAGACACATACACCATGTCTGGGTTTGAAGTACCATTACACACAGATGCATTTTCCATTTGACCACCGAGTGATATCATGATGAGCCAATGAAACAAATCAATTAAACCTGACATCATTTACAAGTTAAATAAATACTGAAGGTCAGCTTACAGGAAGCATTGCAATGGGTCCGGTGGGGAGGAATCTCTGCCAGGCCACGTTATTTTCTGTGGACTGAGGAGCAAAGTTTACACAAATCTAAGACAATGGAACACATTCTATTTTTGGAAATGTTATGTTTGTTAAAACATACTATCAGTAGTTTCGGGCAGATACCTTGTATGTTTATTTTCCATTTATCATTAATATTGGTACATTTTACATATTCCTGTAAGGTCTGCAAATAGTTTGTGACTAATCCTTGTAATTCCTTTAGATTCTCAATCTTTCAGTAGAACCATATAACTAATAAAACAGAGCCTATTCGGCGTGTAGCACTAAAGTAACAGTTTACACCAAAGAAAAATTCTGTCATGATTTCCTCACCCTTTTGTAAACAAATATTAAGTTCTTTGTTCTGCACAACACAAAAGAAGGTGGTCCCCATTCACTACTTCATTAACAAAACCAATGCAAGTCAATAGAGAGTGGTTTTATGTAACCAACATTCATAAAACATCCTTTATTCATGTTCTGCAAAGAGGGATAGTCACAAAGGTTTGAAATGAAAAGTGAGTGAGGAAATGATGAATTTTCATCACGGGGAACCAAAGACTTTAATACAATATTGTATCCAAATGACAACAAAACTGCCCATTAAGCTCAAATTAACAATCTAAAACCTGTAATATGAAAATGATCCTTAAAAAAAAAACAGTTCCAGGATCACCATTCATTTTACTCTGACTCTTATAGTACGAAGTTTGGGTATTTGATCTGGATCATCGTACCTCTGACAAATGCAGAACAGCGACAACAGCTGACTGGTTGTAATTCCATTTGACAGTGGGGATGCCAGCTTCTCTCCGTACCATTGAGTTTGGACCATCAGCGCCAATCTGAAAGAGGCGCTTTAGATCTTTTGTGGTATTACATATGATGCTGTGCCCTGTGTCATACGTACCAACAGCTTGGTGTGGAGAGTCTTTCCATTGGCCAATGTCACTTGAACCCAAGGGATGGACTCAGCCATGTTGTAAGGCCTGGGCCAGGTGTATTTGACCACTTTTGTTCGGTACTGCACTTCCACATGATCTGGTTGGGATGTGACATAATGAAACATTATGCTAGAACACTTTCATATCTTTAATGTGTCAGAACATTCTTGCTCAGTTTAAAAATTTTATAACCTATAGAATGTTTGCAAAGAAAAGTAAGAAAAAAATAATTAGCAGGAAAATCAGCAACTTCCCTTTCCCGTTTTATCCTCCTAGAAATAACATTTTTCTTAACTGATTTGGCTAGTCACTCAGAACCGACTAATAGTGTTTATCTGCAAGCGGACCATGCAATGCATATGACTGCCTGCCAATATCCTGCACACATCAGAGAACGAAAGAGTAGGAAGCAGAAAATCCACTTTTCTTAGAATCACTGGGAGACATTTAGCACATGAAAAGTTACGCCTACGACACAGAGATACACAAAGCTGAATACCAGCTCTTTTGAAAAACATTGGCATGCATTGATTGGACAACGTCTGGCTGATGTATGCGAGTTCTCGTACGTACTTCGTGTTAGGCCCTTCGGCAGAAATAGAGGATTGTTAAATAAAAAATATTTTGAGATGGAGACACGTGAATACGCATGTGCTACCGCACATCTGTTAAATGCAAGATGTGTTCGAAAAAAGGCTTGTGTTTCAAAATATGCCATTTTACAGAGCATGGCATGGAAAGGGCAAGATTTCAAATGCAGAGCTTGGAACAGTTTAGTTAATTACAACAACAAAACCCGACAGTAAAACGCCATTCGTGCTTGGGCACCCTAAGCGAGCAAGATGCTACAACTGGAGAGTATGTGGTTACTTAAATGGGTCAATAGCCCACTGCACGTGTACGAACAGGGTGGCAATTCTCGACGGGCTTGTAACTCTCAACAAAAGTAATGTGCTGGATGATTGAAATAGCTGGAAAAACATACAAGCGTCCAACAAAGTGGAATCTTTAAAAAAGGGGTCTAAGTAAGATGTTCGAAATGAATGAGAGCAAATAACCGTAATGCCAGGAGAGGAAGGAATGGCTTGTGGTGACATCACCTGCCAAGCCATCCCTAAAACCAATTAGCAGAGTGTCCGCTCTGCATTGAGAAAAACAGAAATAGAACAGCAAAACAACACTAAATCAAGTGTCGTGCAAAGATCACAGTGTGCTGGAGAACATTCAAAGCAAAGACTCTGAAAACAAACATCCCAAATGATCCCATGTTCCATCAAATCGTGTCCATTACCAGAGAGACTCTGCAGCTGTTTGGTGAGCGAGGCCACAATGATGTCATTCTCGACGATGTATGCCATCTCGTCCTGCAGATTCTCCTTATCGAATGTAATCAGGGCATCTGAACAAGCATCCCAAACCTAAAGCAAAAGAGCAAATGATTGCTGTAGCTTACAACTATATCTTTAAGCGACCACTCGGGACCTATTTATGGATTTCCAAAAGAGCACGTGCCGCACTTGAACACATCAAAGTCATTCAACTAAACCAAGAGTTTTGCCAGATACTCTGACCAAACATTAAACTAGGTTCGGCAAAAACCACTGACAGACTTTGAGGTTGCACGGTTGACTATGTGTACGCACTGGGGCGAATCCTAAATTCCATTCTCCATGGCGATTTATGCCTGTATTTATAGTTAAGCCGATAATAAATAACAAATATGTGAACATTACTGTCGAGTTCAATTTTCTGTTAGCTGTTTGTTAATATGTCTGCAAGCCAAGATTTCAAATGGCCGGCAATTGATTAAAATAGCGGGGTGGTTTTAGAAGCGAAAAACTCTTTGTGATTGACATGCAGGTTTCTTTGAAATCTAAACGGAAAACTCAAGTGACGGTGAAACAATAGTATTCATGAGAAACATGATGCTATTCTGCTTGTTTTATGCCCATGTTAAAACCACTAATAGTAGTGGTTTTGCAATTTTTGATACATGGTTACGTGGAAGATTTAAAACGTGACCAACCCACAATTATGAGGATTTTACACATAGGAAAAATACTGCTGTTGATAAGTTACTATGTAGTTTAAGACGCTGCCAAATTGCCTGTGCCATGCCAAAATGACCCGTTAAACATGATTATTTTTTGCCCCAAAGATAACCCAAAGTTCACACCGCTCTGGAAAAAAATCTAGCTGATAACACTGTAGGAAACCACTACACTTTTAAAAAACACTTTTAGTGGTACATGGCATTTCCCAAAGGCATTTTTGTTGCTTTCCTCTAACCGCTTAAATTTAATTGTAGTAAAAGAGAGAACCTAGTTAGAAAGACCTTGGCTCTTTTCCATGTTTGGACATAAATGCACAAATGAATGTTTTTTTTTGAAGGTATAATAGGTAAGGAATATCCCTTTAGAGAACCCTCTGATGACACGCCTTTCATTTGCTCTCTGAAACCACAGGATTTCGTTTTGGGAGTGAAAAGGCCACATCTTACAGGAGAAACCAGTATTCCCACCACAGTTGTAGAAAACTTAGGGTCCGCTTACTTCTGATCTACACTGTTTTTAAATCCAATCCCTGCGTTTTCTATAAATCTTTGTAATTAGTAGATAGGGGAGTTCAGTTTAAAGCCAGTCTGCAAAATCTGACTCTAATACAAAAATTCTCCAGGTTGACCATCAAACCGAAGCTTAACTCTTACTTTGCATTAAGACGTTTGAGGTTCTGCATCTCCAATGTTTTGAATTCTGAGGTTGTGCTTCTGGAGAACGAATTTATGGGTGGCTGCTGACGGTATGATAACAGACGCAGCAATGGGGAAAATGCAAAACGGTTTTAATGACATCCCGAACTCCAAACCATTTAGTACCAAGCGGCTACCACCTGATATTATCACTGAACCATGGTTTAACTAGTATTTTGGGAGTCCAAGAGGAGAACTTTATTGTTACAACTCACATATTTTACTAACCTGCATTTTATTGTATGGTTTGCATCTCATATTGACAATGTGGTCCCAAGCACCGAGACCTGTAACATCAAAGAATACAATTAATGTAGCATATGTACCTGTAAACTAAAGTTCCAAGTAGGCATTTGTTATTCAAAACACATAAACCAGGTCACTAACAGGACAGACAGCAAGCAAAACAGAATGACCTTGACACTAAACTGGATGGAAATGCAATGTGGATGACAGCAAAGTTCCTGTCAAACAAATAGACAGAAAGAGCTACCTACTGACTTACATCCTGGCCAATGTTTCATAAACAAGCACAGCTGAAAATAGACTTAATGACAGAGGTGTTCTATTTCCAAGCTTTGATTAGAACATACTGTATGGCTTTTTCTCAGCACAAATCTTTTGATGGGATTCAAATGTGCCACTGAGCTACCAGAAGTGTGGTTTTATAATTATGCGTACTGGCCATAGTGCAAACAGGCATTATATGAACAGTTATAACAGGAATTTAAAATCACACAGTTCTACAAGCATCCAGAGCAGCCAAAGGAAATTGACAGCAGAGGGCATTACAAGTACTACTGTTTTATTAAATCTATAGTTTTTTGGCAGTTGCAAAGTGATTCTATTTACTATTTATAATATAACATATTTAATCATGTTTATGTGCAAATGGAAGAGCTAATATTTGTATTATTTTCGAATGTACATTCTTTAGGTATGTGCTTAGGTAAAACTATCATTTTTAGGTATATATGTGAGAAATCTGAAATGAATATTGACTCTGTTCATGCACTTGTATGCACAAAACAAAAACTGGAAAGAGATGAAATTGAAATAAAATAAGTCATTCACATTGCTGTGAATCTGGACTGAAATGGAAACAATAGTACAACGCTGCTCGAATACAATTTTGGAATGGCAGTTTTGTGTTTCTTCTGTGTCTAACGTTTTATTTTAGACGAAATGTGACAAGGACATGTTCGCAGCACATCCTGAGTGTAAGAACTGATTTAAAGAGACTGAAAGGTACCACTAAGCAGTGCAGCTGAGCCCGGGCTGATGGAGCTGACCCTGGTACTGTAGTTCTCCGGCACCCTGTCCATCACTTTCTTGTGTCCAGCTTCCAGCAGAAGAATCTTCTTCCCTGACAGATTTGGATCTAGACCTATAAAGGAACGAAGGAAGAATATAGAGCATACGGGAGCATGTCTGGGGTGGATTTAAAAGAGTATAAAATTTTTGTGTTATTGATAATGATGCATTCTGCATAAACCATTCTGCACATAGGTTGCCCTACGGCAATGTTAGAAATTACTCAAAAAATGCAATTTCACTCTTATTGCGTAATACCTTCATCAAAATAACAATCTCTGCATTGGGTAAAAAAGCTGCTTGGGAAGAAATAAGACTTGATTGCATCTTAGAAGTCAGACAATCCAGTCTCACATAATGGGGGAACAGATGCAGATGAGGACTGTGTGTGCCTGTGGTTACCCTTACCCAGTGAACATGCCATGGCAGTGCCCACCATTCCCCCACCGGATATAATGACGTCATAGAGTTCATTGTCAGCTGGGCTGGATTCCTCCTCGAGCTCCGATGACGTAAAGCCTCTGCTCACTACCCGTCCACCATTGAGAGTCCTCCCTGCAACACAACGCCGCCCTAACCCGACAAAAGCCACTTTCACTCTTGTTAAAGCAAACATCCTGGCAAGAAGAAAGTCGTCAGAAGTAGAGAGTTTGAAAAAAGTGCCCGTCAGTGTTGTCCTGTTATTGCCACGCACTTCACCCGGCCATGTTTGTTGATGGAGGATACGTAACAGTTCAGTTCACAACACTCCTTCCGGTTTAAAAGTCGCTGAAATGTCAAAAATGAATATATTAATATAAATATATAAATATTTTGGGTTGGTTTTGTCGCACAAAAATTCTCATTCAGCGCACGAAAATGTGCACGTTTGTTTTTAAAAGTTCTTCTGCCTTTGAGAATCGAGCGCGAGGCGACGCACGAGCGCCACCTCGCGACCCGGAGGACAAACAACGCGTTCATTTCGGGTCCAAGTGAGAATAAAGCGATATTTCATCGTGATTATCGGTGACTACGAATAAAAACATATTTGCATTTCTCCTGCATTGCAAAAAAAAACAAAAATACGCACTACAAATTTTTTCGGATTTAATAAAAGTGCCAACAGTTGGCACCGGTGGGCGGAGATTGAGATGTTTGTGAGGATGTGGAAGATCTGCTGATATCTGACAGTTAATGGATCTGTGTTTGATCTCAGCACTTATCGCATCATGGATCACATGACACCGGTGAGGATAAACACTCGTTGCGAAGATTGATCGTTGCCATGGAAACGATGGTCTTATATATATATATATATATATATATATCTGTAAATACTCAATGTTTATGCAGCAATAAAACAAACAAACGTTAGTTGTTAATGTTTAATAGTTTTAGTATTTATTATTAATCGTTTAAATGCAGCGTGGCGGTGAACATAACAACGCGTTACTATGAGCGTTTGGGGTTGCCATGGTAACCAGATTCCCCCTGCCTTCCGTTTCCCTTGAAACTAATAAGAAACAGATTATTTTAATATTTAAGTCATGTTGTGCTTTCTGAATGTTTGTTGTGGTGTTGTGCTTTAATAAATTCTAGGTCATCGAAATAAAAAATTATTTAGTGATAATTCATCTTAATCTCAATTATCCTTGGATTTACAGTTTATCAGGCAACCTCTTTTAAAAGCATGTCTATTCTCTTTTTCTTTCATTATCTCAAGATTATTGACTTAATGTCAAATCAATGTTTATTAAATCAACTTTATATCAGATATCTTTGCCATGCCTATCCGGCCTTGGTTACTAAACTAGCATTTTACATTTACATTTACATTTAGGCATTTAGCAGACGCTTTTATCCAAAGCGACTTCCAATAGTCGAGGAGACAATGAAGCGGTAAATAGCCGATACAACAATAGGTGAACAAGTGCTCGACAATGTTACCGAGTTACACAGAGAGAGAAGTTACATTTTTTTTTTTTTTTGATAGAGTGAGTAGGTTAGAAAAGAAGGTACTCCTAGTGAGTTAGGTGTAGCCGGAAAAGATGAGTTTTTAGGAGTTTTTTGAAGATAGAGACCGAGTCTGACAAGCGTAAAGCCAGAGGCAGATCGTTCCACCATCGAGGAACTGAAGCAGAGAACGTTCGAGAGAGAGTTCTTAAAGGATTTTAAAAGGATCGCTGTTACATTTTAACATTTGCTTAAGTGTATTATAAACTAATGTAAGGTTTTCACGGCCACACCATTACGGATCTTTAATCAATCTATCATCACACTTAATAAACCTCTCTGTTCAGATCTCTCCCACTTTAGATCACCCACAATCTAGAGAGGGAGGTAATGTGAAAGTGTCCACAAGCCGGTTATCCAATGGGGAAAACAGAAGAAAATCCGACTTCGAGCTTCAACACCAGGATGGCCTGACCAAGAGGGTTCTGCAGAACTCTCTGCTCTCTGGAAGCACCGAGTGGATATTTAAAGCCAATCTTCTTCAGGAAAGCAGCGGTGATGGGCCAAACTGTGAGAATCACAGACACCGCCGGTAATTTCTCTTTTATGCGATTGTTCACATTACATTCTTAAAACCCATGAAAATAAAACAAAGTATTCATATCCTGTTCTTTTCTTTTTCTCAAGAGTTGTTCGTCAAAATGGTACCTCGGATAAGATCAAGTCTTCAAGTCCCGCAACTCATTCTATAAAAATAGAACGAGAGAATCACAGCAGGCCTCTCCCTAAAGAAACACAGAAAGCCAAAGAGGAGGCAGACCTGGCTGAGTGTGAGAAACAGTTCTGCGTCGTCCCAGTCCCAGAGCATGTCTCTAAGTCTCTCTATAAAGATCTTATCCAAGATCAAGAGCGTTTGAGGCAAGAAGGCCGCGATCAGAGGAGAGGTTTCCTCTTGGCCATGCAGAAGCCCTTCAGATTCCACAAGAGAGAGGAGAAGAAGCGAGAGAGGATGAGAGTGGAGATGGCTTCTGCCAATGCAAGTGAAAAAACAGAGCCTGTCCGTGTGAGAAAGCCAATACCGCAAGCTGTTTTAAACCCAAGATTCTCAGAACAATTGAAAGGTGACATTTATTTGAATATTTAATTAATAGAGGTGATAAATTAAGCTATGCAATATTTTTGTAAATCTGTTTTATATTTAATGTTGGTAACTGGCATTCCATTTACTTGCATTGGTTTCGTGCCACTGCTGTTTAATTACCAACTTTCATCAAAATATCTTCTTTTGTGCACTGAAAAAAGGGTTGTGAAATTACACCATGTACATCTGTTTCACATAAATAAATAGTTTAAACAAGTTTTCTCTTGAAATTAGAAAAAAGTAACGCTATTAATACTTTATTTAATCATTTGGCACCAATGAACATGATTTATTAAAGTTATTCTAACAACCTATCTTTTCAGTTTGTTCTGCGGACGAAAGAAAGTCATATAAGTGATGACAGAAGTGAGAGTAAAGGATTTTTTCGTGAACTATCACTTTAAACTTTAGTTTGTTTTTCTTTTCGTTTATTCTCGAGAAAAAAAACCATAAGAATAAATTTGGGTTGAACTGACCCTTAAAGTATCACATTTTTGCTACTACTGTTTTTAATGTTTTATCATGTAATATTATTTCAGAAAAGGAGCAGCAGAGGAAGCTTCGTATTCAGCGGAGGGCTCAGGAGACTTTGAAAGCTTCCTCAGCCCCCATTCAAACACAGGAAGCCATTGCAGAGAGTCAGAGCAGCAGTGCTATGAAGACCAAAAGCAAGATGCTGGGTTATTTGAACCAGATGCCATGCTTTAGGCCAAAGACAAACACATCAGTGCCTGACTTTGACAAACTATACCAAGCTTTTCTACAAAAGGCAATGCAGAGAACAGAGAGAAGAGATGTCACTCACTGTAAACCCTTCCAGTTACGCACCTCTACTCTCCAGACACGCTCCAGGAGTCCAGAAAACCCACAGGTTGATTTTATTTTGTGTCTCTAAAGTTTGTAAAATGTGACTACCTTCTGGGATGGTGTATTTTAATCAAATATATAAATCCTATATATTTCCATTTTCATAGAACCCAACAGAGACAATGAATTTAAAGAGAAGCTCTTCATTTGGTGGCTTGACATCACTGTCCATGGATACTCTTCCAACCTATATAACTGATGCTGCCAGAAAAAGATCCATGGCTATAAGGTAAACTAGGCCCTCAAAATGTGTTTCATAACAGAATGAATGACGTTTTTCATGTTTTCTTAACTATGCTTGGAACACAGAAGATCTCAGGAGCTAAAGGACCTCAAAGAGCGTGAAAATGCAGAGTGGATGAGACAACACAGAATCAAATCGCAAGCTATTAGCAAGGCAGTGGCAATGCGAGCCAAAGCTATGGACCCCCATAAAAGTCTTAAAGAGGTTTATCAGGACAAACTCAAACAGCACAGGTGAGAACTGTGCATAGGCTTAATGCATAGTCTATTAATTCACAATGTTTTGTGAACCTGCCGGTGAAAGTCAGGCTAAAGTTGGAAAATCAAATTCTGAGATAATTAGCATCAACATTTGATTTCAGACATTAATTTCACTTTTATTTCAATATTTGACATGGCCGTATAATTTACAAATAGATTTTCAAGGTGTTTTAATATTTTAAGTTGTAGTTAGGCCGCTTACTTCAACTAACTTCTTAAGATTTACTGCACACAACATACCCAAGGATATCAAAAAGAACTAAAAAAGAAAAAGGATCCACAAAAAACTTCTATTTCCTATTAATATCTCAGTATCAGCACAAACTGTATATAAGCACCCCAGATGTGCCCCTTGCCCCATACAATCCCACTACAAGTACAACTTGTTATAAACTGACATAACTGATGGTGAATCTTTATTTATGTAGGCAAGCTGATCAAGAGAGGATGAAATATTATCAAAAAGAGCTCATGGACATAAGAACTCGAGTAACAGCTCGTCCGTACCTCTTTGAGCAGGTGTCGCAGGTATGTGGACAATTTTCTAATAATACCGTAAATGAACTTGTCAGTGTTTTTGGAGTTCTAACCAGAATGTTTTATTATTATTTACTTTGTTAAGAAAAATGCCAAGGTTACTGCCGAACGCAGATACAGAGACACTTTGGAACAAGCAGGTTTGGATGAGAACTTTGTTCAGTCAAAGGGAGAATCTGATAATAACATCAAGAGATCAAACAGCGTGACTAGTGACTCTGAGAATGCGGATCATGACATCACGAAGAGTGAAACCCAGCAAAGGTATGAAGTAAAGATAGAAAAATGGCAGTAAAAACAATAGTAAAAATTCTCTCAGTACTCATCTTTCTTGTTGTCATTTAAAGCTGTATTACTTTCTTTTTTGGCACAAGACAGAATATGATATTTTGTGGAAAGTTGGTGACCAAAGCACTGCATTACCCATTGACTTGCATTGTCATACAATAGAATAGAATAGATTCCACCATTGTTTGGGTACCAACATTCTTCCAAATATATTCATTTTTCTTTTGCTAAATAGAAAGCCACAGAGGTGACAACATTTGATTAATTAATACCAAAATAAGATTTTGGGGTAAATAATCCAATTAGGAGATGGAGCTATTCAAAGATAGTTTTAAAGTGAAACAGCGTGTTTTGTGAGTTTATTAGTACTTTGAGAACGGATTACCATGTGCTTTTCCATTATTGTCCCATTTAAAGCACAAGCCACCAAAGCAACCATCAAAGCAGTGCTTTTGTAACAAATTCAATAAATCTAATTTGTTTTGCCAACAAATAAATTAATGAAAAGAAAATGGTAATAAACTTGAAGAAAATACTGTCAGACTTCAGATTACCTGCTGTGAGCAATGTTCCATGCTTTCATGCAAAAGCAGTATTTTATGGGGACTGTTTTGCTCAATTAAAAAATATTTACTTCCTGCATTACTTTTCATACTGTTTTTCAGTATTTTGTGGCATGAACGTTACTTCATTTTCAATATGTTTGTATATCTCTATAAGAGTATGAAGACAATCAAAGATATGAATGTTTGTCCGTGGCTCACAAGTGTGGTGTCGCTCATTAGGCATGACTGTTCTATTTTAAATAAAGAAAAACACATTACTTTCCTATATGCCATCAAGCACAAGAGCCACAAGAGCGGAACAAATCTGTTCACTGTGTGCCTTAACAGTGTGTTTTAAAGCATTTATCCCAGTTTAGCCAGTCGCTGTGTTTCTACTTCCTCTTTAATGACCCATGCCATATAAACGAAAAATTATAGACATCTTACTCAATGGAAACAAAAAACATTTTGTGGTCGCGACATATAGACTGTCATCCGTGAATACTAAGCTTTATTGGCATTGGCGTAAGACAAAGGTAACCATGTAAATATTATGATGTGGTGGTCAGATGTATAGGGGGGCTATAACAGTTCTTATTTTCAGTTCAGGAAGTGGGGACGACTGTGTCGAAAAAGATGATGAGAACGAAGAGACCGAAAAGAAGGACCTATGATGACCGAACATGTTTGGTGGTCTATATTTCAATTATACAGAGAGTCTATTGTGTTAATTAATGTCTTGTGCTTTCATCGTTTCAGTGTTTTTTACATTGTGTGTTTTTGTTTTTTAAAGGGCGTTCAATAGAAATAATATAGTTTTAATAATGTAATTTGAACAAATTGTATTGGTGAAGAGACTTTGGTCTTAATTACTGCTAAGTTTTATTATGAAATGACTTTCCAATATAAAGGGGTTCATAAACATTGAAGAAATTCCATCTGGGTGTCATTAAACTTTTATTCAAATAAAAAATCAAAAGCAAATTTAATTTTATGATCGAAAATATGCTGGGGGTATGCAGATTTAACAGAAAAGAACAAAACCAAAAATTCAAAATAAACGCTTGGCAATCAGAGAAACTGCATATTAAAATATATTTGCTTAAGTTCTACTCACTGCACATTAAATAATCTTGTAAACCACATAAACAGCTCTTGGGTCTGCTTTGGGCTCCCTCAAAGTTTGCAGACGGTAAATCGGGGAAGCCTGGCATGGGTGTGCCATCTACCTAGAGTTTCAAAGAAGGTGCTGAAGGACTGCTAGAATTATAAACTGTAACTGTCACAGAGGCGAGCTTTATTCACAAACCTGCATCGGATTAAAAATACACAAGTTACATTCGGTGACAACTTTCCTTTTACTAAGACCAGCCTGAAATTCTCATTCTGAAATCGGTTCTATTATGAGAGCCATAGGAGGTTTCTCTGCTGTTGGGAAAGGGCTTGTGTTAGTGCGTTATAACCCGTCTTTGGCCACATCAAGAGAACTTCACTCCAACTGGCCTGAACAGTGAACATTTCTTTAGCCTTAAGTTACATTTTCTGTGATGTTCTGTTTGTAGGAATTGATCCTTTTTTGAACTTTTGCTATGTTCTAGTGTTCTTAGTTATTTTGGGTTGTTTTAAAGGCATAATTTGGATGACCATCTTCTGCCGGACCATAATAACTTTAAATGAGCCGAACATCATCCAGCGCCTTTTAAGGCTTTAATTCTACTTTTTTATGAAATATGATTTCCAGTTTTATACACTTGAGGATTCGATTGTGTATTCTGTGGTTGAAGGACTGGCGACAAAAAAAAACTTTCTGCTCAAAGGCAGAAATATAATCTAGACAACGATTCAGCCTGAGACCAGTTAGGCTCCTCTGAGAATCACTGGCCAGTTTTAAAATTATTATTTACTTTGTTTTGAAAAGAAAAAGACTTTGTTTTTTGTGTATCAACCGTCGGCTACCACCATTCTTCAAAATATCTCCTTTTGTAAAGTCTTAAAATTATGAAAAACTGTGTATTTCCATGATTTGCCATTCATTTATTGAGTCATTCTGAACATTCAGTCCAGATTTGTGACACGTGCCTGGAATGTTTAGTTAGTAGATGTTTAATGTGTTGGAGATTTAGCTTCTCATTATTAATATTGATATTTGAAAGGCAACAGACCCCACAAACCCCTTCTCATAGACTGTGCATAAGGTTCTGCTACTGGTAAATATTATTCAATCCTTAGTCGACATGCTGTTAGGCTGTTAGTCTAATGTGATCATTGTGAGAAATATATTTTGTCAATTTTCTGTTGAATATATGGAGTCAATAAAGTTTACTGACAAACTGAGCATCTGTCTGATTTCAGGACATACTGAAACTGTCACATCAAGTCATTTTTGAAGAACAGAACCCGGGGTTTGAGTGACAGGCCCTATCTTGAGCTCTGAGCGCCAGATTACTGAAAGTTCAAGTGCTCTTGCGAAGTCACCATGGCAACTGTGCTCTCCTCTCCTGTCACACTATCATCAAGTGCTCTGGGTCTACAGCTTCACAACTGAATGTCCCTACACTGATAACACAGCAGATATAGTTTTGTATTAGTTTTGAATATAGTTTTGACATCCCTTTCTATTGGCAACCCTCCAATTTGCATTTTGGTTTACATAAGATAATAGTAAATTATTTAAAATAAATAAATATGTTGACAGCTATAAAAAATAAATCGACATGTGGCCAGCTATATTGAAACATTTAAAAGACATTAAAAGATCTGTGTTATCCTAGTTTACAGTATTATCAATAGATTTACAAATCATCCTATTAATGCATAATGCATGTTAAATGTTATGCATATTAGTTATGATTTACTGTATACATTTAAGCATTTTAATAGTTCAGTCAATCTTTTAATAAAATAAAGTCAAATACTGGAAAGTTGTTTTAAATACATTTTGTTTTTATAAAGAAACCCTTTCTAAGTGAGCTCACTAAAACTTCCCTTTGAGTTTTACCATACACACATTGTTAAGTAATTTCTTTAACGGTTTTAATTCTAAAAGACTGCAATTTATAAACTAATTGAAAGTCAGTTTTAGTGCTGTCAAAGGACATCATCATGAGCAAGAAATAAAAGTTATTTTGTGTCCTGTGCATATACATTTTATATTTACAGTTTGACACATTTACATATATGCATGTATTAAAATTATTAAAAAATTAGGTATGGAAAAATACATATATGATATAGACTTACACACTTTCTAAATATATGTACATGTATGTTTATGTGTTTATGAATATGCAGAGTACACAAAAACACATATCATTTAAACACCAGATGTGATTCATTCCTATTACTCCTTGGTCAGGTCCAGTAATTTTATAAATATACTTTTTTATGAACCATGCCACCCCAGGGTCTGTAGTTATTATTATTTTGTTGAAGGCCAGACTGTTTCCTCTAGGAGGAGCAATGGATCCTAACATGTGCTATTACTGAGGAACTGGAGACTGTTCGCTTCAGCCCTTGTTTACTGTCCATATAAGCACGAGAAAATGACAGGGATGAGAGCATTCAGGACTATTAGAGTGTGATTAAATAAGAAAAAGACACAATATTGACAGTCTGCAATTTCCAAAGGTTTCCTACATACTCCAATGTCATCATTTTGCAAACACATCAAGCAGCATTTATGAGGTTGCATCGTGCAGAGAGGGGAGAGGGAGAAGATAGAGGGAGAGATTCAGAAAGTGAGTGACTGAGTGAGTGCTTTTATGCGTGAGAGAGAGCGGGGGGAGTGAAGAAGAAAAGAAAGAGAGAGAGAGAGAGAGAGAGAGAGAGAGAGAGAGAGAGAGAGAGAGAGAGAGAGAGAGAGCAAACACAAGGATTGCATGCTTGACATGTACATATTCGCAGTGAACAAACACAAATCTTAATGCCAGAGAGAGACGAAGCCACTGGGAGAAGAAGGTCACCTCTAGAACACTGAAGGAACGGTATGTCAGCTCAACACTTCTGTTTATTAAGTCATGATTTCTTCTATTCTTGGCACTGATGGTGGAAATGGGAAAGCATGTATGTACAATGCAAATGGATCGAAGGCACAGCTGAGAATTATGTAGACATGAACTGATTTGTAAAAGGTTTTTGAGACAATCTTAAGTCTAGCGTCTTATTTGACATTGCCAAATGTATATATTGTCACTTTACAGGTGGGTCAACCGTGCAGACTAAAACTGAGTGAGTGTCTGGAAATGGGAATTCAGAAAGTTCTGCTTTGAACTGACGGACACACATTTTGATGCCCCATCACTGAAAGTCGACAGGACATCTTAGACTTCCCGAGGGTCACAATGGAGAAACTCTCCGAGAAAGAGAAGGAACTTATCCGGGACAGTTGGGAGAGCCTGGGAAAGAACAAGGTGCCACATGGGATTGTTATGTTTACAAGGTAACGTAACTGTCATGCCACCTTTGGCATTGCCAGTACTGTTGATGTTGTGTGTGTTGGTTCTTATATCTGTTTAAAAAGTTGCATATAAGGCCGCAGTACATGCATTTCAAATATCTGTTAAAAAATGTATCTCATGTACTGTAAACACAAACAGGACAAACAAAACTGAATCATAATTGTTTGGCATAATCCAACATATTGTACTGATTATTAAAAATGCAAGGAAATTATTTAATTATGAATTCATTAGATGATATTTTCGTGACATTTGGGAATTTGTCCTTGATAACATTTTGATCAATTCATGCGTTCCCTTGGATTCGAGTCTATCGTATGACCTTGGCATTGCTTACGCTGTTGTGCTACAGGAAAACAACGGACATGCCAACCACAGCATTTATTTCAAATTTCACAACAATCCTCCTTCAGTCTCCCGCTGTCTGTTGCTTTAGCTGCAGGTCTGTAAGTGGCTTGACTTGTTGCTTGGCGACAGGGAGCTGCAAGATGATTTTCGTCTGAATCCAGCCTTCTCAGTAGAGAGAGGCTTCTTAGTGTACTTTCCTGAGTGTTTCTTTTCGAACTCATCGTAAATGACACTCATAAATAAGTGATGTAAAAGTGCCAAGTAAAAAAGGTAACATTATAGTGTCAGAGTGCTCAAGCATATACGTGGAAGGCAACTGTTACTGAATGTCCATGTCAAATAAATGCTCTGTCGTTGACTAATGTGTAAAATTTCCTTTAGGCTATTTGAGCTGGACCCAGAACTGCTAGTTCTATTCAACTACAACACAAACTGTGGTGTTGCCCCAGAATGCCTGTCTAGCCCAGAATTCCTTGACCATGTCACCAAGGTAAGCCCCAGAAGTTTTTTTTATGAAGTTTGCTGAGGAACCTTTGGAGCTTGATTTTCAGTTGGGAGTTTTAGTCCCATGCTCAAGTTGTGGTATTGAAAGAGAGGTGGCCATTCACTCCCCAAACCTACAAACCCTGTTGCTACCAATAATCAAAGGCTGCAACATTTGGGTTACAGTCCAAATCTCGAAACATACTGCCCCCCAGAAATTTTGCATTGGCTTGGAATCGGACTGGCCCCTAAATGGCAGGCAATGCTACCACTGAACCACCAATGCAATTTAAAGAGTATATAAGCAGCAATTTCTTCCTGCATCCCACCTCCTCCCCAATTCCGAGCACTATTTTTCCTCTGTAGGAACTTGAGCTAAGCCTTCAAGGCCCCATCAAAGACAGCATGCCAAGTTTGTTGAACTTGTACACTTGAAGATGAACTTGTAAAATGAACACTATGGTTTTAAGCAAAAAAACAAATGAAAAAAAATGTCTAACCAAAAGGACTTCCATAGACTAAGCTTTTCTTAAAACTGTCCACCATCCTAAAAAATTTAACTATGTTTAGAGATGTAAGGTTGAAGTGGCAACTTGAAAATATAAACCTATATGTGTACATTGGGTTAAGAGAAATTTCTGTAGGTTTGTGATGAGCATATTTGAGACTGCCCTGATCTAAACATTGCCAGAAGTAGGCCATGAGCCAGCTTGCTCCCAGGAGATTATCCCATTTATATGTTCATGGCACTGTTATATCATGTGAAAGTTGCAGGGCCAAATTTCCCTCTCCCAGTCCTAATAAAGATAGATTTTATGCTGATTTCAAAATGCTCGGAGTCACTTGGATCTTAAACTAAATGATCAGGCAGTGATCCCTTTGGTTAAAACCCTGGTCAAGGTTCATTGTGTCTACGCAGGTAATGTTGGTGATCGATGCAGCTGTAAGCCATCTGGACGACCTGCATACATTGGAGGACTTCCTGTTAAACCTGGGCAGACAGCATCAGGCAGTTGGGGTGAAGACCCAGTCCTTTAGTGTAAGTGCAAGGCATCAATGTATCAGATCTGAGTATTCATGGTTGTTAATTACATTAATGACAAATTACATCTGTGACAGTCAAATGTCACTGGTGGTAGGTTCAAGAGTGCAAGTTTGATTGACTTGATTCTTTCATCAGGTGGTCGGAGAGTCTCTGCTCTATATGCTTCAGAGCAGTCTGGGTCAGGCATACACAGCACCGCTGCGTCAGGCCTGGCTCAATATGTACAACTTTGTGGTGTCTGCCATGACCAGAGGCTGGGCCAAAAATGGAGAACATAAGTCCAACTGACAAGCGGGTGGCTGTGGGATTCACATTGAAGATGCACCATACAGTATGTAACAAACGATTACATCAGATGTACAGTTACAGAAAATCTATTGAAAGAGCGAGAGGGATTGATTTTTCTTAAATCTCTTTGACTGAGATGTGTGTTGGCTGCCTGGACAGTCTTAAATTTGGTAGATTGGTCTAACTGTAATCTGAAAATACACGAGATGTAAGAGATAACAACGCCTATGCCGTTGATCAATCCAGAATGGAGAGTTTATGGTTGAGACTTTAAAGCAAAATTTATTTTGTACATATAGTCATAACTAAATATATTCAAAATATCCTCAACATATCTTAAATGACTGTCTAGATGTTTTGATGTTTCATGTGAGGTTTGACTATGCACATATGGACTTGGTCAGCTTAAAAATGTTTTGATACTTCTTGGAATCTAGATAAAACATTTTAAATTAAAACATTTTAATGTTTTTTAGATAAAACATTTTAATTTTAACCTTAAATGAAACAAATATGTGTTGGCATGTTCAGTAAAATGCCGGAGCATGGTTCATATGACAAAATTCAAGTGTCACTTAAGAGTGTGGTAATTTTTGATGAAAAACAAGATTTTAACAAGTCATTCATAGCATTGGGTCAAAATATTCAGTTTCAAAACCTTTCAATCGATTAAGAGTATTTCTGGCGATGAAAGTTGCTTTCGATGAGATGAAATGACGAGAACTGTTACATCCAAAATAGCTTTTGGAATTTTTTGACTGTTAATTTATCAGCGCGTGCCATCTCATAAGTTTACATTTCCATCATATGAGATTATACTCTAAGCACTCAAATACTCAAAATCTTACTAACAACAGACGTGTGTAGACTGTTAATATTAACTGCTCTCGTGTGGACCTAAGGTGACTGTTAAAGTATATCGTTTAGCTAGATGATCTTTTCACTTTGGAATTGTAGATAATACATTTTTATGTCAAATGATCCACCCAAATAATAGGTGGACAAGAGCTAAGAAAAATATGTTTTTTATTTTATCACCTTTTTGATGTTTTTATTAGCAATCATTCTTAATATTTTAAGTAACTAAGTATGGCGTGATGTCATTTAAGTACATAATACAGTATATCTAGAGATATATTTGTCAAAATTATGAGCTATAGAAAAATGTTTAAAGCGATGATAAATGTTTTGCTGCTATCAAAAATTTCAATGTCTTTGTAGAAATGTGGTCCTCTTTGTAAAAGAAATATTTCTACATTTGAAAGGTTCTGGCCAAGTATCTCCAAACACATAGACTTAACGGTGTGTCACATCTTAATATGTAAACTTTTGGTATGATACAATTAATGTGTTACTGTAAGAAGATACCTACTTCTGAATCTTTCTGTATATTTCGGTGTACTGTATGTGGATTGAACATTTTATGTATTGCTTATTGGTAAACTATGATACTGTATTTTACATTTCTGTCTCTCAAAGAATGTCCTTGCTGAAAATGTACCACATTATGGCTTTCTAATAAGCTGTAAGATGTCTTTATGGAATGGTAGAACTTCTACCAAACGAGAAGGGGTTCTTTGGGATTTTCTCTGTTTATTGACCACTGAAGAATTGTTTATGTGCAGTGTTTACCCCTGTGATTTTCCTCTTGATATTCCGTACTAAAGTGTCTCAATGTCTACCTCACTGAAGCAGCTGCTACTGAACAGCGATGTTAGGACCTGACTCCTCAGTAACCAAAAAAGTGATTTGTCAATGACACGGTACATTTTGTTTCTTCAGCCAGTCACCAATCCAGCAGGCATCAGGATAACTGAAGGCTCTATGTCAACATATGTGCTTATTCGTAAAACATGACATTAATAAAGAATATCTTACAGAAGGTTTTTGCTGATGTATTATTTAAACCGCAAATCAGTCCACATTAAATAAAAATTTTGTCAAAGTTCTCTTCTGGAATGGCAATCCTTTGCAGTTTGAGAAAAACAAACACACTTAGATTTTCTCATCTGAAATTTTTCTCATGCTAAAGTTGACTTATAGTGGAATCTAGAAGCTTGTAGCGGCAATGTTACGAATAACAATAAACAATTCAATTTGCTGTTCAATTCTTCCTTCGAGAGACACATGGTGACACACAAAAGAAAACGTGGTGTTTTCAGCTATTTGCTGCAAAAAAAACATCCAAAACATGGCATTTTTCAAAATATTACTCTAGTTTCCAAAAAGTTTGAACAGATTTTTTTTTAGAAAAATTAGAAGTTTACATCATAACTACAGGAACATTTTATAGTGATCTGTAGAAATATGACAGTGAATTCCATGTAAGAAGACGCCGTAGCAGGACAAGATAAAAGACATGGCAATGAATCAGGTAAGTGCCCATGAGCATGGTTTATTTACAAATAGAGTGAACAGAAAGTACTTAGTGAAGCTGTGGGTACTTGGCGGGGTTTCTGTGTAAAGAGAGGTTGCTGAGGTTGTGTATCGTAGTTGTGCTCAGGCTTGGTACATACTCTGCTCTCTTTACAGAAAGAGTGTAGAGAAATAGGTTAGGTTGTGGTTATGCCATCTGAACATCTCTTAGTGTTGCAGCTGTTTGAGGCCCTGTTCTGATGGTCTTCAGCTGGGGCTGCTTCGATGAGGATGATAGGTGCCAGGGTCTTTGTGTTGGTTTGCATATAGTTTTGTTGAATAATCCTTACGCTCCCCCACCCAATTGACAACCTGGATCTCCCGGGAACATATGAGGGATTAGGGGTGACAGTGGGTTTGGGTGGCAATAACTCTTGCCATGCTTGAAAAAGCTGACCAGATCCACCCTGCCTGGTGGAAATCTTGTAAGGCTAGGAACCAACGTGTCATCCAAGCATTGGTCTCCTTTTTTCGTGGCGTTAACTGAAGGAGATAGTACTGGAACTCAACGATAGCCCACTTCACTGAGAATGCATCCTTCCCTACAGTCGTATAGTTCTTCTCAGCCGGTTCAGCTTCCTAGTGATGTAATGTACAAGATTCTCTGCACCCTTCTTTACCCGGGATTGGACTTCTCCAAAGCCGATGTACTAGGGAACAGTTTGTAGTAGGGAGGGACAGCTGAAGTCTGGCAAACGAAGAACATTTTCCGTGGTATGGGCCTACCTGATCTTCTGGAACGCCTCCCCGACTTTGAGATTTCACTTCATCTTCTCTGGCTGTGCCTCCTGGTTAGGTCTGTCAGCGGGGCAGCTGAAGAGTAGAGGGTTGAGATGAAGCAGTGATAATACCCTGGTACTAAGCTTCTTATATTGCTAGGTGGCATTTGTGTGGGTTGCCAGTGAGTCCAGCCAGGTGTCAAGATGGTCCTCTCAGGTCTCAGAATGTATGATGATGTCATCTATATTGGAAGCGGCGTAGACCATTTGGGGACAGGCAATAACATCTATAAGCCTTGTAACGTAGCCCCCTGCTGCTCAGAAAGGAGTATCATGTATTGCCAGTGTTCTGGTGGTGTGGAGAACCAGTCTTTGGCTTGGCTTTGTCTTGTCTGGGGCACCTGCCAGTAGCCTTTTGTAAGGTCCAATGTCCAAAATAAAACTGGGTCTGCCTAGCTGGTTTATCAGCAATTTGACCCGGGTTATGGGGTATGAGTCCTCGTTCAACTGCCGGAAGTCGTTACAGACCTGCAGGGTGCTGTGGGGTTATGGAACCATGACTATAGGGCTGGACCACTATCTTCAGCATTTGGTTGACTTCATCCTCTATAGCCTGCCAACGAACCCCAGAGACCCAATATGGTGGCTGCAAGACATTGACTCCTGGAGTGATATAGAAGCATGCTGCAGTACATCAGTCCGCCTTGGGTGCGGGGAGAACACATCAGAGACCTGACTGACCAGTTAATGTTACTCTGTCTTCTGGGCTGGTGTAAAGAGGAGGGCCACATCAACTTCTGGGCGGCATGCAACTCCCGCGTGATGACCCATTTCTTCAGGAAGTTGACATGATAGATTTGCTCAGCTCGCAATCTTCCTGGTTCACGAAGCCAGTAGTTGAATGGCCTGACTTTCCCATCATAAGGTCCTGCCACGTTGCGAAAAAGAACAGGCTTGAACTGATGGTATTGGGCCAGACGGTTTAATGCATGGATTTTGACTCTGGATTTGATAAGGGAGAGAGAATCAATATGGCGTATATCAATATGCAAAACAAAAGAAACATGTTAGTATGTTATATGTAAGCTAGGTTAAAGAGATGGGTCTTTAAGCTAGATTTAAACTGCAAGGGTGTACCTGCCTCCTGAAGACTTTTAGGTAGGTTTTTCCATCGTTCAGGCGCCAAGTAGGAACAGGATTTACCGTCTGCAGTTGATTTTGATATTCTAGGTATTTTATAGTTTTTAAAACGCAGTGAACGTGGAGGATTATTATGTAACTGGAGCTCATTCACCAGTCATGGCACACACTGTAGTGAAGTGAAGTGACGTGACGTATTACCAAGTATGGTGTTCCATACTTAGAATTTGTGCTTTGCATTTAACTCTTCCAAGTGTTCCACACACACACACACACACACACACACACACACACACACACACACACACACACACAGTGAACACACACTCGGAGCAGTGGACAGCCATGCTGCGCAGCTCGGCAAGCAGTGGGGGGGACGGTGCCATGCTCAAGGGACTCAACCGTAGTCCTGGTATCCCCGCTGGTAATGAGTCTCGAGCCAGAGACCTTCAGATCAAGAGACCAAGACTTGAACCACCAGGCCAAGACTGCCCCAAGTCATAAAATTATATAATGAAAATTATGCAATTATTTTGAAGCACAGACTAACACACTCTTTCTGTTAGTTCAAATCTAATTAGATCAAATATTTATATTTTAGTTAACACAATTTTTTGTTTTTTATTACAAAGTTATATTTTAAATAAATTCTTTAGTACATAAATTGAAAAATATATGTAAATTAAATAACAAGTTTTTGGAAAATGTTTTCAAAAAAATGTAATAAGTTAATATAAATATTTATTTAGGTTATATTTCTTAAGTATATTTTACAGTGTAAGAATGAATGTTATATAACACTGGCACACGGTTTGTTTAGCAGGATTTATGGACAAAGAAATAACATTTCTTCAATATGGTCATTTATATGTCCTATTTCCACCAATAAGAAAGTTACAAAAGAAATAGCCTTGTAAAGTCTGTGTTTTTCTGATGTGAAGCTGTCAGAGTGGATGAGATTTTACATTAAATCTCCAGAAGCAAGAGTGGCTCAATGTGTTTCTGGATCAGATAAGCCATTACTGGATTCAATTACATTGCATTATTGTAAATGTCTCGAAGGCTGACGGTCAACTCTAAGGACAATCTGCCTCGTCTATAAGACACAGAAAACTATCTCCACAATGTTCATGGTATCCATTCATTACTTATCTTTTAAAAACCTTTACAGTGCCATTGAAAAGAAGCCACAAAACATGTGCTATATCCATCCCTAAAAGCTAAATTAGGTATGTAATGGTATGACAACACAAGAGGGGGGGTATACTTGATAAAGTAATAATAACAATACAGACTAGTGATCCTTATTTTTAGAAAGTCTGTGCTGTGAGTTGGAAGCAGGGCATTGGAAATTGCCATGACAACCATAATAAGCAGAGTGAGAAGAAGCGTGTGGAGTGTTGTTGTATTTTCAGACTCAGACATTGCAGAAGAGTTGTTGAGGAAAGAATGTTGAAGTGACTTTGCATTGATTGCTTTCAGTTCCGATGTAATGATAACAGTATTCTGTTTTTTTTATCCATCGACATGTAGCTATTCCTTAAAACAAATTTTTCATGATTGAAGATATTTAGATAGGACACATAAACAGGGGTTATGAAAGCTTTGTTTATCCCTCCTCCTCCCCAGTGTCACCTGCAGAAATCTGCTAAGGGGGTTCTACATTCTTGAGTCATTGAAACAATGCCGATTGAAGTTATGAGATAAAAATGTTACAAATCTTTTTATTAAGTGGAAGCAACGTCACACCAAGCACTTTACTGTACATGTAAGCCTCTAGTGTTGATGTTCCCTCTTTTAATAAGAGTCCTTCTGTGACACAGTCTCTGCCAAAGTCTTCACACTTCTCCTTCATATGTCCACCAGTTTCCCCCAGGGTTCCACTAATGACAGAAAATATGAGATTGCCTGCTTAAAGAGGTCACAAGCTTATCAGACACTAATTGAAAGTGTTTGCAGTTTGTTTGCCAAGAAATTTAGCAGCAGACTGTAACAGTTATCTCCAGGAAGTGTTCACACCAGAAGTTTATGCCAGAATTCAACAAGCACCTAGAAATCTAGAACAGAATGAAATGTATATTCTCTTTAAAAACATCAAAGGTCCTTATACTAAGTCTTCTTTTGTTTGTCTAAATTAGGTTTTTGTGTATGGTACTTACACTAAACATAAAAACATGATATTATTGTACATAGATGTAGAACCTTCACAGTCAGTGTTATTAAAATGTATTGGCCCACTCAGAGAATCCAGCCCAGAGAATCCCAGAGTGTTGGAATGCTTGAAGACCATCTAGACTCAGATTTGGTGGAGTAACAAAAGTGGGAGAAAAATGGCAAAAAGCACAGAGTTTGTAACAACTTGTATGCAGCACAATTTGTCTGAGGCCGGTACATATTGAGGCCCATTGTTGCCAGATCCTCTGCCCCATGCAAATCATAGGGACACCCTTTCTGATCTGCAGACAGTTCTAACCTTGTCATACTTGTGAAGGGTTTCTTAAGGACATTTTGTGAAAAAGATAACTACTGTATATACTCCAATTCCTTTGGTTCAAACTGCATTTCATGTTCGAGGGAATCTGCCAACATCCTTTTTGAGGCACTTTTGTCTGTGGGTGATAACCACACTCGGCTTACATTAATGTAAAAACATTAACATTTCCATTATCCACAATGGCACAATCGGAAATAAAAGGCATGGTCTGGAACATGGTGAAAGTGCCTTGGTTGTCGCCATGGCAGAAGGTCATTTAGACAAGCGGAGGTGGAGGTCGATACCCAGGCATGACCAAATTTTGAGCATTAATAAGCTAGATTACACTTCCATGCCATCTAATTTGTAACAAAACTTTTCTGTTGCACAAACACAGCATGTGAGGACAAATACAAGTGGATGTCAAATAGGGAGATAAACATTCTATTCCAAGCGTATGGCAGCTTGTTCTGTTCCCAGGGGTTTTCACCTTCTGAAGACATCCTGCTCTGGAGGGTTGCTTAGGAGACAGGAGGAAAATGTCATGCAGGTTTTCTTTTTTTCTCTCCCTCTTATGTTGACACTTGCAGTTGAGGCAGGTGTGTGCTCTTATGAAAGATTACCTCTCTCCTTCCATGAAGAAACTGTTAAAACAAACTGGGAAACAAATCCTTTTCAAAAAGTAATAATTCTAAAACAACAATCACCTTACATTTTATTATTTTGGAAAATATTATGTGATTACATTCCTTTAAACATCATTCTAAAATGTGACATGGCAGCTATGTGTGACCTTTACAGTGTAAAAGAAAGATATACTGAGAACACACAACACCAGATCACTATTATATTGTTCTTACATGCTTTATACACTACTTATTGTTATTCTTTATACTTTATACAATTAATTTTTAACAGTTTGTTATTGAATATACATTTTATTAAATATACATATTTATGCATAATCATGTTAATTTTGGTTCTTCTCTTTTCCTTCTACTTTTAACTCTCAATGACAAGATAAATAGTTTTATCACTTTCTTTCTAGAACCCCCTTTTGAAAATATAGAAAACTTCTTATTTGAAAATACATTATAAGTAGATAAGTACATTATAAATTATTTTACATAATTAGCCTTGATTCTGCATCGCAATTTATTATTGATTGCATATATTGCTGTGATATTAAACCCTTTTACATTTAATAAGAAAATAGGGTCCAACTGTAAAAAAAGACAACATTCAAGCATCTGGAGAAAAAATTGGCAGAATTATTAAAAAAATATTTTGTTAAATTAAAGTTTTATTTAGAGGTCTTTATAAAGCATGGTGATACCCAAACATTTTAAATGACAATTCTTCCGTGACCCTGCCTTGAAAAGCCCAGCTAAAGTCTTTTCTTAGGTATTTGCTTTTTATGCATAACGTCATTATACACAATGCAAGGAACATTCTAAGTATTTTACATTGACATCTTCAATGATGACTGAAAATACCATGTCAAAGATTGAAGTCATTGTGAAATGAATAAGTAAAATCTGTAATTCTCAGAATTGGATTTTTCAACTTTAGCCGGGTTTTCACAGGCAGGGTAACAAATTGTGTTCAATATCTGAAAAGCTTTACATATGAGATATATTTCATTTATTTCTCATATTAATTTGGGCCTTTCATGTTTGCGTCATGATGCTATCAGTGAAACCTACAGACAACTCCTCTCACATATATGCACACACAAATAATAAGGTTGAATGTATGCAGGGTCAGCCCAAACAGTGTTTAGCATGCATACTCACTGCTCTTCACAAGCTGTCATCAGAGAGGTGAGCTCTGGCATATACTCAGCCTCATTTGACTGCTCCAATATATTAATCACGACAACCATCAGGGAATTCCCATCCTAATATAAGATAAACACCAGCAGAAATAATCTTATGAAATCTTGCCTAAGGTCAATTGTCTTATATGTCCATGGAGTATTATTTTAATCCGTGCAGTGGAACACTTGCACATCAAACATACTACATTAGATATAACTCTTAAACCATCCGTTTACATAAAAATTTAAAGCACATGTGTCTTAGTAAATATCACAAAAATAAATATTTATATTAACTTATTAACTTATCAGTAAAAATATTAAAATAATTGGTTTAAAAGGTGAAAACATTTTTGAAATGAGCATCACCTCCATGTTGCAATTCATGTTACTTTTATGTTTGACAATACTTCATTTCAAATAATATTTTATTTCAAATCTGTTATATTTTAAATTTTGGAATTCTTCTATTTCAAACAATTAAAAACTATTCTTTTGCACATTTAATTTTAGTAGATGTGTGCATGAAAATAAGACAATATCTGTGTCCTTACAAGAGCGCATCAGAATACAAACAACTAGCTCAATTTAGATCTGCAGAATATTTCCTCTGAGTTTCTTCTAGAAAAATATTTGGAGATTTAAAGTCTAGCCAGGGCTGCAAAAGAAGGGAAAATGATAGTTGAGGCAAAAACCACTAAGGTCTCTTGCAGATGTACATTAACAAAAGTCAAAGTATACAAATCAATACAACAAAATATTCCTTTCCCTTTTATATAGGTTCTTTTACAGTATGTTTTCAGACGATTCTATTGGTTGGACATGGAATATGATTTTTTTTATCAATTATTATCACTCATTAAACTGGAAACGCACCATTTAACTTGATTATGTTAAGTCTGTAATATGAAAAACAGACATTTATGGAGGAAGAAATAACTTTAAAACAGGGTTGAAGCTCAGTGAAGCAAAACTCTAGATAACATATTTTTTTATTTTTTGACGTCACTGCAGATGCTGCATAACTTTTGATGCTTTCAAAACACTCAAATAGTAATAACATCTTGTGTGCTGGAAAACATAATAAGTAGTTATAAAGTGATGACCAGTCTTTAGATGACCGCTGCTTGTCCTTTGGCACTGCATAAGATCTCATTTACGGCGAGTTTTTAGGATTGAATTTAAAAACAGATATGGAAAGTGATTTAACAAAATCTGAATAACACATTATTGAGGGTTGCCAGGACATTGCTGCATAGTTGCTATGGTGGTCTGAGTGGTTTATAGGGGAGTTTTAAGTCATTACCCAGAGGTCCTAAACGCCCTAAATGGTTCAGGGCCTATTTTTAAATTCCAGTCAAGTTTTTGCATGTTATGACATCTAAAACAAACAAATAATGATCACTTAGACTATTTTTTTTAAATAATTAGCCTTTTCAATTAGCTGTGCTGCTGTATAGTAAGGTACAGCAGAAATACCCCAACGTGAGCTCCTGGTCACATGACACAAGACACCTCAAGACACATCTGGAATCAACAGTCCGCATATAGGCGTAAAACATACCAAATTAAAGATCTTAATGCTTGCTGGGAGAGGTTGACATAAGAATAAAGGCTTTTTGCATTTGTCAGTGTGTATTTGATACAGGGAATCAAATGGTTTGTTGGAATTACATAATGTGATCATGTACAATGGTTCCACATGATAAAATAAAGTTGTTCTGAATGATTTTTCGAAATTAATAAATGTTCTATTTAGGATAATGTGGTGTTTTAGACACTTTTAAAATATTCTTATTAGGATTATTTGATGTCATAGACACATTGAAAATGATCTAATTGTGATAATGTGTTGTGATAAACACATTTAAAATGTTCTAATTAGGATTGTGTGATGTCATGGACACATTTCAAATGTTATTATTAAGATTATGTGATGCCATAGACACATTAAAATTATTCTATTTAGGGTCAGAAGATGTCGTAGACACATTTAAAGTGTTCTTATGAGTATGATGTGATGTCATAGAAACATTAAAAATGTTCTGATAAGCATTATGTGAATTCATGAACACATGTAAAATGTTCTAACTAGGATTATGTGATGTCATAGACTTATCTAAAGTCTTCTAATTCGGATTATGTGAGACACATTTGAAAGGTTTGATTTACGGTTATGTTATCTTATAGAAATATTTGACATGTTGTTATTAGTAATATGTGATGTTCTGATTAGGATTATGTGAATTCATGAACATGTAAAATGTTGTAACTTTTTAAGTGTAGCGCGATATAAATGATTTATATATCAATTCATGTTTATTGTATGAACAGATCTATTTTCAATCCAATTGCAGAGTTTGTGGCCAGAAAGACATTTTATGGAAGGAGGTGAATGCGGATGCAAATAATTCAAGAATCTCTTTAAACAGTTCCTTTGAAATTTATCTTTTATATACACCACTCCTTGAGATAAACTTGGCATCAAGCTTGCGTAGGCACAAGCATTTTCGCGCATGTACTTGGTTAGAGAATGCTTCCGGCTCTGTGTCTTATTAAGAGGACGGATACTTCATATATAAGATCTCTCACCTCATGGATTCATTGTGGAATGCACTTTTAGTTTCGTCTTGCACTTTAAGTCCATGCAGCATGTTCCAGGTCATGCTGGATTGTCAGACAGAACTTTGTTTCTTCTTTTCTTAACATCTGCTTCTTCAAGGCACAGCAAAGAGAGCACGATACAAATCACAACTCATTTACATTCATATTGGCAAGAAAACCCTCCACCCACCCATTCCCCTTCAGTCCTACAACCACCAGCGGAAGAGACCAAGAGTACAAAATTTACTAAGAAAATAAGAGTGTTACAGAAGCTAGGACAGCACTTGACAAATCGAAACAGAGCTGCAGGCTGGATCGAGCGTTTAACAGTGGTGGGCTTGGAAACAACATGCGGTAAGAGAGTTTGGGCTGGGATAAGACAGCAGGATTTACTGCCTTCATGTGCCACTTTCAGTCTGTCACATCATGTTCTGGAAACCATTATAACCAAAATGATGGTGATCATAATTAAAATGATGGTTTACCCAAAATGGAAATTGTGTCATCATTCACTCACCCTGTACAACACAAAATCATTGATTTTGAACAATGTCGGGTACCGAACAGCCATGCAATGAAATGCCCTGAAAATTAGTTGTTAGTATAACTTAATTGTATCATGTGCATCAGTTTCACATTTTAAATCATAATATCTCTTTAAAAGAAGTCTTACAGATTTCATCTTAAACTAATCTTTTGGGTTAATGTAGAACCGGTGTACACTATAAAATTAAGTAATTCCTGTGTTTCTTATATTCCCCTCTTTGTATAAACACAAAACCAATGCAAGTAAATAGCTGCCATTTCCCAACATTATTCAAAATATCTTCTGTAGAGTACTGCGGATGAAAAAAAGTTATGTAAATTTTCAATTGATAGCAGTAAAAGAAATCCAAACCAGGAGCATGATTGAGGTACAAATGAAAGTGTCAAAACAGGTTAAAGGTGTTCATGACCAAAGCAATGATGTATTAAAAGTAAACAAATAAAAACAGCGCTCTCCCATTGCACAATTACATAGCACTGCTAAAATACAAATATTAAGTAAGTCGACAATAATTAGCACAAACTTTAACAGCAAAGGGAGCAATAAGCAAGCTAGATTTGGATATCTGTCTTTGGAGCTCAGTACGCATACAAAAGTACATCAAAAACCTTTCGAAAATATGTTTTTTTAGCATCAGTCCACCAAACAGCCATTAACCTTATTATGGAGGAAAGGAAAGTACAAGAGACAATCGAACACGTAAAAAGCATAGTCCAAACAAAGGAAGTGGACTGGTCTCTTTTTTAAACAGATCTTTGCTTTTATCCACTTCAGACGGAGGCTGCGGTACTGTTTGGATTCTTTGAAAGTCCCACATTAAATCTAAAAGCTCATCAAAGTCCTACTAAAACCCCCATCTCTGTAAATTCGCCGTCCAGCTTTGAAGCAGTTTGCTCGGCTGACCATAATTAGTCTTTTACTCGTATCGAGGGTTGTCGAGGAACAAAAAATTGCAGCATAGTGCCTCTTTATCAGCCACAAGCTAAGATGAGGCATGGGGCTCGAACTTTGGGGCGAGGTTGGTCACTGGAGGCCCACAGGGCTGTCCATGAGAGGGCTGCGTGAGCTGGGATGTGGGTCATCCTTGAGTTCAGTCTCCAAAGTGTCCTCCAGGTCCTTGTCTTCCTCGACTTCAGGGTCGTGGACTGAACTCTGACTGTTCACCATGGTGCCATAGCTCTGGTGGGCTGGGGAGGGCATGGGGGTCAGACCCAGCTCTGGCTCCAGCAGGACGGAGGCTATAAAAAGCTGTGGGAAAGATGTAGAGGTGAGTAGGTGGACAAGAAGGGTGTCATTATCTCATAAGCAGCTTGTTTTGTTTATGTAACATGCTACACGTGAAGTGCCTTTAACAGGGTGTGTAAAAGCCGTCGAGGGGATGAGAGGAGAGAGATGAATTAATTTTAATAAGAGGGACTTGAAATGAGTGTGCGATGAATGAAATGAGAGAGACGGTACATTGGCTGTGGCTGTGCTGGAAACGGTGCTTCTCTCTGCAGTGCTGAAGCATCCTTCTGTTGTCTGATCAGACATCTAAAATCAAACAAGAGCATGGTTTTATTGCTTGAAAATGGCTTTCTCTTTAAATTATTGCTATTAAATCTTAACCATGATTAACAGAATGTTCTTAAATCCAACCTACACTTTTGTTAAAAACTTCAAAAATCATCTATAAAAAAAAGATTTAATAATGACATTTTCTTTGGATTCCTTAATGTGACATAAATGTATTTAAATACAAAATATTTTTTTAATACTTAATATTTAGGGAGAAAACATTATATCCTAAAAAGAAGTACAGTCTACAAACAGTGCATACACTTGTTTGGAATTCTATATTTTTTAACATCATTTCTCTTATAATTTGAGAAAAAGTTTTCTTGAAACAAATTAATTTAATCATGTTGAACTGATGAACGTGATAAAATGTAAAAACAAATCAGTGCATGTGTATTTGCCAGCCACATAAAAAATTATTACACATGGAACAACAAAACGAGGGGTTAATTTAACAAATAACCTTCAGTTGTTTAAACCAGATTATAGGTGGATCAACACGTATTTTCTTGTTGTGATAAGTCATATATTTCTGTTGAAGCAACCAGGTTACTTTATTTTTATGTTGAACCAACAATTTTTTTTACAGTGCAAGTATTTTTAATTTCATAAATACTTGTTATTGTAGTATGGAGTATTACTCAGTCATTTCTTGGTTAGATCAATTCTCAGTGTTATTCATCTATTAATACTACAATTCGACCAGCAAAAAAGTGAGAAACCAACACAAAAACAAAAATGTCACTTAAAGATTTCCACTGACCTGATAGGTTGTGGATCTGTCAGGTCGTAGTTTTTTTAGACACAAGCCGAGACAGGAGAAGGCAATACAGGATAGTAGAGTTATGAATGTAAAAAGAGTGATGGGCTGCAGGGGACCTGCACAGAAGATCCATAAGGAAAACAAAAGAAAAAAAGTACTCGATTTCCTTAAAATATTTGTTTGAAGTGAAATAAAAAACAGCTCGGACCACCATCTTGTAAAAGATTCACTCAAGCAGTTAATTATGAACATACAAATATTAATTTCGATAATTCAGATATCATTCATTTAAATATGATGGAACATCTCATAAAAAGTGAAACTTCAAATTGAATTGAATTTGTTTTATTTGTTTTGAGATATTTCAGAACAAGTGTAAAATAATAGTAAATAAATAAAAATTATTTGTCAAATCCTCTTGTCATTTCAAACCTGGATGACTTTCTTTTATCATCAAAACATAAAAAAAGATTTTTTTTTATTTATATTAATGTTTATATTGGATGTTTATATTAAAAGTTACCCATTCACTTCTATTGTATGGACACAAAATGATTGGAAGTGAATGGGTATCCCATTGTTTGGGTACCAACAATCTTTAAATTATCTTCTTTTGAAATCTCTGAGAAAGTCATACAGGTTTGAAATGAAAAGAGAGAGAGAGTAAATGTTGACAGCAAATGGTAACTTTATGCTTATTACATCCTCAAGAACCTATGTACACTCCTGCCAGTAGCCCATTATACACTGCAGCCAATGATTGACTGTTATTTTATTGCTTTTATTTATACGGTCTTTCTTCATATTCCTCAATGCCAAAGACATCATGAACAAGATGTTAGGGAGCAATTATAGTGAGTGAACGTACCCAGTCTGAGCACAGAGAAGAAAAGCAGCCAGAACATGCAGAGAATAGGTGCCACCACCACTTGACTGATAGCGGCCGAGTGAATCCTCTGGCTGAGCCTTGTGGGTATATAGGCATAGTAGATGTTATACCGATCTACCATATGCTTCAGAACAAGATACAGCAGTCCTAAAAGTGAGCACAGGTAACAAAAACCTCAGTAAAGTTATTTTTCCAAGTGCTTTCAGTTGGGTGTAGATCAGTTGCATAAAGTTTTCCAATCCAAACTAAAGCACCGGTATTATATCACAACCACTGTAAGTAAAATTCATGATATGGATGACAGCTTATAGTAAATAAACAGTCATGGTGTGTATTGGTGACAGAACAGGCGTGGAGTGGGCGTCTGGATCTCGGCTAGACGGGCCGGAGCGTCTGGAAGACTACAGCGGGTTCGCACCTAGCGGCCGTGTCACACCGCGATACTGAGATGCTGTTGGAGATACGGTTCAGACGCCCACGCACTGACTGAGGACGAGAACGAGGTACAAGAACATGCAAGGAGAGCTGTGGGGAAATGGATCCGAGGAAATGAGAGGAAATGGAAAACAAGGCAAATGGTGCAGTGCGGATGATGGGAAAATGGATTCGAGAGCAAATTAGGGAGAAAGGGAGATTAGGGAAAACAGGAGTCTGTTTTGAAGCAGAAAAATATGTTACAGACTCACCAAATGGTACAATAATTGGGCAGGTGATGCTGTAGGTCATACTGACTGAAAATATGCACATGGTCCAGGCGTACTCAAGTCCAAACTGAAACTCATAGGCTTGACTCTGAGGTTGAAAGAGGATAATCGGCATTAAGAAGGTTATCGAATGGTGCATTGTGTTGAAACAGTAATTCCATATTAGTTAAGAGCTGTGTAGATTACAACTGTTCGAATTCTGTTTTAAATGTTAAATAATTCTGTATTGGTTAATCCAGCAGTATATGTAAGTCATTTAGTTGCAGAAGTATTTCTAATGATAAGTTTAATAGTTGTTGTTATTTATAAATATACTGTTTTTCAAGAAGTGAGAAGTAAAGAAATTTTTAATGATTATTATTATGATCTGTGTTCTATTACATCTGTTAAACATTGTTTAAATATGTCTTTTGAAGAACTGTTTACTGTGCCAATGTATATAATGTTTAACCAATTTATTAGAAGACATGTCATAATAAGAATCAAAAATATGAAAGATATGTGTCAAAACATATTGTCATTTGTTACTGTAAGTGCAACGCAGTCTAGGATTAAAGGGTAGAATTAAAATAATATTAAACTCATCAAAACTATGGATTAACACAAGTGGAACTTTAGAGATTGTTTTTGAATAAAGGAATCTATTGTGCGCTCATCTTTGACTTATTTTTCTTAATAATTTGGTCATGCTTCCAAAATGTTTTCAAATGAAAAGATATGCCAACAAGTTTTTGCTCGACATAAGTAATAAAACAATTCAATAAAACATTAATATTAAAATAAAAAAAAACTCAAGTCAAGTTCACGATTAAAAAAAGTAGATAGATTTAAAAAAGTAATATAATATTCATATATATATATATATATATATATATATATATATATATATATATATATATATATATATATATATATATAAAAAGGGCATTGAGCTTGAAAATCCAGATTTTCTTGCTGTCATTGAAGCACAATATATTCTTCAATTTCTCAGGATTTTTACAGATAAGAAGATCTGATGTCAGCTCTAATCCATCATGTAATACAAGTACTCAGGTTGTTTGCTAAAATTATCATTTAAATACACAAAATCTGGTCCTTCATTTTTTAACCTTGTTTTGATAGAAATGAAAGCAAACTTGCACTACAGAATGACTTACCCTTTTAACGTGAATGCGTTCAGCTTTCGATTTGGCCAAACAGAGGCGAATGGAATACACCAGCAGTGCAGGAATACGCAGCAGCTCCATAGCCGTTCCTATCAGACTTGACGTGATCACGTAGTTCACGAAGAACGCTCCATTGTCAGGTAAAAACACACACCTGAGGGATCAAAATGTAGCACATGTCCAGCTCAACACATTATCTTTATGTGCTTGTATCTTAAGTTTAAGGAGAAGCAAATACTTACTGAAACTTTAAATCTGTTTGTTCTAGGAAATGGATGTCAAAAAGCCACCTAAAGAACAAATTCAAGCTGGAGAAAACACACAGACATCTTTACTTATGTTCTTAAAAGAATGTGTACACCTATGCAACATAATTAGGATTGCATTGATTGCATTATGATGGCATTTTATTAAATCAAATCAATAAACTCAATCGACAAGATTCTATGATGACAAACATCTTCGATGACCTTTGATTCAGATAGACGTGTAGCATGTTTACCTGGACAGGCCCAGTGATGGCAAAATGATAACCATGAAGACGAGCAGAAAAAAGCATTTGTGCATGGTGACCTGATTCTCGCTGGACCTAAAAGAGACACAAACAGATTTACCTGATTGTGTTTGCCATTTACCTTTATACGTTATAAATCTAAATGTTTAACTGGACAGATGTATTTTTTACAGATGTGACCCAAAATTTGGACTTTCAAAAGTATATTCAGACTAAATCCCTGCAGGTATAATCTCTAAAACATTTTGGACATCATAAAAATATTTTAATTGTAATATGTTACATTTCCAAAATTAAAGCGATAGTCAACCCCAAAACAAAAATCTTTTCATTATGTACAGAATGTTTAAGTCATTCCCAAACCTGTATGATAATCCTTTGCTAAACTCAAAAAATATGTATTCAACCAAACATTAATCCAGCCTGACTTGTATTGTGTGAACACAAAACCACAGATACGTTTCTCTTAATATCTTTTTTGATTTTGGCAAAAGAAAAGTCTAATATGACATGACATGTCCATTGTTGGACGATATACCAAAATACGATTTATGTACAAAAGGATGGCTGCTACTAAAGGGGTTGGGATATGCACTTACTTGTGGCTAAAGTTATAAAACTTCTTTTTTATTAAAGCAACATGAATAAAGTATCAATTTATTAAGTAAATAAGGACACATTTGGCTACATACTTATATATACATACTTAAATATATTACCCAATGTTTCCCCTGTGTAAAAGCCCATGTTCCAGAGTAGGAACCACATTTGTAGAACACAGAAACTATAAGATTATAGAAACTATATAATATGCCTGCGTGACAGAAGCCGCCAGTGTGCATATGATTATTCCCTTGTTATGATCACTATGACAACAAGACCGGAGAGGAAAGCAAAGAGTGCAAAGAATGAGGGACGCCGTGTTAACGTGCATGGGTGGTGGGAGACTGAGTTGGGGGTTGTTCTGCTGTTATGCAATATGTTTGTGTGCTGATCTGAGCATGTTAATGCAATACATATAAGCTGAAGTATTGAGTACCAAAGCCATAAACTTAAATCAGTATGGTGTTTGGGTCAGTAAAAATGTCTAAAGAATGACTTAAGTCAAAAAAACATATTAGCTTTTTCCAATGACTATTCATGATCGATTTCAACTCATGTTTATTGTTCGCCATTTATGTTTGTTGCATTAATTGTAAAAATTAAATTTCTGCCATCATTGACTTGTGTGTCTTGCTTTAATTTGATTTTGAATTATGTTGATAACAGTACAGAATTCATTAACTTCAATTTGTATTGACATAAAACCAATGAAAGTCTACAGGGGCGAACATTCTTCAAATTATCTTATTTTGTGCACTGCAGAACAAAGAAAGCCATACATGTTTTAAATGTCAAGCAGACGAGTAAATGCTGAATAAACTTTTTGTGGGGGACTATAAATCTAAATGAATAAAATGTTGATATATATTTGTGACCCTGCCATTGAAAACACAGCTATGTTAATCTTTGTGTTTTGATTATTTACACATATACACCTAAATATTGTAAGGAACATTTTCTGAAAATAAAACTTTAATAACATCTTTAATATTGACTAAGTAAGAGCAGACCAAAGATTAAAATCATTGTAAAATTATAATCATAATAGCTTGTTTTCTCAGAATTTGATTTTCCGACTTTAGCCTGATTTTCACAGGCAGGGATATATTTATGTATTTGAGCTACTGTACATTGAAGCTGATTTAAAATGAAAGTGTTATATTTCAGTAAATACTGTAGAATAACAGTAAAATAAATATTATTTACATAAATTGGCACTTCACCCACTTGGATCTCATTTTCATTCATTTTGTTAAACTTTTATTCAGTAAACAAAATTCAAATAAATTCAAGAAACTGGCCTGGCAACACTTTTTTGTTCATCTTATATAACACATCTTAAAATGTTTAGAAATAGTGTCATACCTGGTCCAGTGGTACTCAAAGAATGATGAATAATACACTATGAAGGGCAGAAGAATGGAAAAGGCCCACAGGAGCAGGGTGGGGAGGAACTGGGTAATTACTGGATTCTAGACAAAAAAAGACAGTAAAAGATCAAATTCCAAACATCCGACATCCGAAAAACAAGACTTAAAAGCACTTTTAGTTTTGTTTAATGTTCTGATGTGGCGTAATGCAACAGTACGGCTATAAAAGTGCTTTGATGCTCACTGACCCTAAGGCTTTCAACTGGCCGAGTGACGTTGAACTTGTCCATGGTGTTTACGATGATAGCCGGGGTTGTGAGAAAGAAGAGCAAGAGGAAGAGCGCGATGTTGAGCAGGATGCAGCGGAGCCACCAGCGCGAACTGCATACTGACAGATTTTCCCTGGACAGACACATCCAACAATCAACACGACAAGGTCTAAACTAGAGTTCAAGCGCATCATATGAGTGTTTCTAAACAGGTCCCTGCAGCATAAAAGCATGTTTCTGATTCATGGCATTCTGTATGAGAAATGGGCAATAAGAGCATATAAACAACAGTAAGATATATGGAAAATGCAAAGAAATATACTTTGAATGTGATGGTTTCCACTGTATAATTTGTTCACTCTATAAATGTAAGGAACACTGAGTGCTTCAAAACATCAGGCTCACGGGCCACGCTAAACTGGAAAACATTCACACTTCAATACTTTTTTTTAATAAGAAGCAAACATGTATCAACATTAGAGCTCATGCCCATAAAAATAATTCAGACAAAAAACACACACAACAAACACACACACACACACACACACAGACACACACCCACGGACGGACACACACACACACACACGGACGGACACACACACACACACAAACACGGACACACACACACACACACACACACACACACACACACACACACACACACACACACACACACACACACACACACACACACACACACACACACACACACACACACACACACACGTCCAGTCAAGCAGAAAGACAGGCTGACACTGCCCCCCCACACACAAACACCCACACACACACTAACACTCACTCAATATATGATTCTCAACACATATTATGTAAGGGATATGATGGCTTTCACTGTGGCTGTCTAGGCAGACACTCAGATTGAGACTTAATTAATCCAATTTCATCTCTCAAATCCAAGTGTAATACACCGGAGCAAAGCGTGTCATGAGAAATGTGTGTGACTATTGCAGAAATGTTAGCTGTATGTCTGTATACAGAAACAAACAAAGAACACATCTCAGAAAACATTGTTGTTTCTTTGTTTATTTATTAAAGAGTGATAATGTACTGTAAAGATTTTTTTGTAATGATTCATGATTAAAATTAAAGGTTTGATATTTACACTAAACCCAGTGTTGATTAAATTACACCCAGCATGAAATAATCTTATTTTACATTTGAGCTCTGGGATATGAATACAATATACAGCATTTATTTTTATTTACCAAATGATGTCACTCGGCGCAGGAGCATAAGAAACACCCCATTGATGGGAACGCACTACTGTTGTGATGCTGGACTGCTGAGGTCTGTGGCGGCAATGAGCTCTTCTGTAGTCCTTTACAATACTACAGAAACACAAAAGAGGAAACACAAAATATTGCTTGTCATGCTTGTTTAATGAGAGGAGACATTTTTACTGTGAACCATTTGAATGTGATTGAATGCTTGAACAACCTTTAGCAACGAATAATGTTATATACATATATTGTACTTATATTCTGTCTACAGGAATATACCATTTTGTTCTCTGGCCTATTAAAATGTATTTCTACAGCAGTTTTATCACATTGTTTCAAAACGGCCTTACAGTAAGTAATAATAGAAAGCATATACGTTACTTAATTTTTTATGCAAAATGTGGTCAAAAATACACAACTTTATTGAAAGTGCACATTCACATGGTCTATGTATATTTAATAAGTTTACATATTTTATAAGTTAAGTAATAGTTATATAACTCATAATCCCATTCAAAATATCTTTATTTTTGCACAAATGTAACCATAAAGTATGTTTGTGTCTTTATTTATGTAGTGTCTTTTACCCTCTTCTATTCTTTTCTTTTCATTATAGTATAGTGATATATTTCAAATTTAATATGACATTAAAATACATTTATAGTTACAAATTATAAATAAATAGTTATATAAAAAGTTACAAGTAATATATATTACTTAATCTCCAGTTGTTCCAAACCAGTATACATTTCTTTGTTTGGTTGAACACAGAGATATTTGGGTGGATGCCTGTAATGTTTTGGACTCCACTGATTGCCATAGTACGAAAAATTTAAATCTACAAGGTCATTTTCCACTGTGGTAGACATTGGGGTAAAAGGACTGCTTAGTTATAAGCATTCTAAGCATTCTTCCAAATACTCTTTTACAGAAACAACTTAATTTTTTGTGCAAGTGAAGACCCATTTTTTTATGTTTGGGTGAAAAACCACTTTATATAGTTGAAATAAGAATCTATTTATCAATAATGATTTGTAAAAAATAGCCTAATCTAGGCAATCAAGTAAAATTCTGATATAATGAGCATTAAAGTTTGATTTCAGCCATTTATTTGACTAAAATGTCTATCTTTCATATGATCCTACTCAGTCAATATTAAGTACGTCAAAATTATATTTTCACAGAATGTTCTTTATATTATGTAGAATAATTCTAAGTAGAAAACATTAAATCACAAAAAAGCTGTTTTTTAGGCAGGGTCATTTTATTGTCCTTATGTCATTTTCATTATTAATGATGTCTTACATATGGCATATATAATAAACTTAGCTTCCATTTCTTTTGTAATTTTTTGTAAATGATTTAGATTGTAGGTTAGTTATCTGGTTTCTGGTGGAGCATTCTGTTTATCCTCTTAATTTTTCGTAGTTTTAGTGGAAAACCTTTCAGTGGTTAGAATGTTTGCCTAATGTTAAGCCCTTAACACTGATATATCATGTTATTACTGTATAAAAAACCATACAGTATGATCACAATCCGGCACATCAGAGAGCATAACCATCAAACACTCACACTGCCGTCATTCTCTCATCTCTGAAGGTAACAAAGGCAATGCCAAGCCTCTTCATAGAGATACGATTCTTCTCCCCATTGAACTCATCTGTTAGTTTTTCCTCCAGCTCGCTGTAGTACTGCTCAGCATCCACCTAAAGAGATGATAAGAAAAGAGTTCAGATCTTATGTTATGTGTAGATCACACCAGGAGCTGAAGATCAGCATGACTGACAGTTGGTGTGTGGTGGTCTCAAGTGGCCAACACGAGGAGCAGCACATTTATAGTTACAAGGCACAATTATGATATCAATGTATTTCTGCATATCAGCCACATAAACATTGATCTCATTATTGTTTATGATGTGGTCACCCTTCTCCCACCATCAAAGGTTTTCTGAAATCTTAAATGGCATATGTGGTTTACAAAAATGGGAAGCGTACTTAATTTTCCTATAAAGAAAATGAGAGAGTCCCTTCTTTTCCTCTGTAGTTAGTCCCCCTAATTCTGTGTAAACAATCTGTAAATATACAAATGCGCCTATTCATTCTGACAAACGTAATGAATATGGGAGAGCCGTGCACCTGCTCAAAGCCGCAAACATCACAGCAGAAGATCTGGGCACATGGATGCATCTTTATCATGATCCTTCCTTCCTTCTGAGCTTTGGTTGTGAAATACAGCCGGCCTTTCATTGCTTTTCGTCTGTAACGCAAATGAGAAAGCAGCTGATTTTACAAATTTACAAACATCCTTCTATTGGCCACAGATGAAACAGGGAAACAGACGTGTGTTTGCGAGACGCACTGTTCCAAACATCTTATTGAAACATTTACATAGTAAATATTATTATCTTTCAACCATAAAGTCAAACAGCATTGTAGATTTTCCACAAGATCATATAAGAGCATATCTGGATGATTAGCTCAATAAATTAAGGACATGGTTTAATATAAAATATTAATGTGAATCTGCCTAATAACACTGGAGGTTATGATTTGTGAATGAGGGAATTACCTTTCTGAGTCCAGCTTCATAAGCTTTTGTACGTCGAAGCAGAAACGGATGTCTGTGACGGTGCAGCTTGGGTAAGCCTCACTATTAGAAAATAAAAGAGACAATATTATATAGGGACGGGCGATATATTTTTGTAAATATTTCTAAGGGGAAGACTAAGCATGTTGTCACAATATTACTGGCTTTTCAAACTGAAACATTTATTATATATATTTTTTTAAATAATATATTTAATTCAAATCCTTAATCTGCAAGAAGATAAAGAATATTGTAAAATACCAATACACAACACAAAACTTCAACATCTTTATTGTATGTTTATATGCATAAAATACAATAAATTGACCTTTTTTGGGTATTTTGTACCTTGAGGACCAAATGTACATTTAAATGTTTTGTACCCCTAATATTCCATCTCTTAATAAAAGCTCCATAATTTAGCATATTTATTGCAAAAACTAATTTCAAAAACATAAATATTGAATGTTTTACCTTTCAAATAACTGTTTGATAGTTGATTCATGTAAAACAATAATATAGACACATCAAAACGTGCTAAGAAAAACTTTTGGGCCGGTCTGAAGTTAAACGGAACTGGTACACAATAGTCCCTTAAGGTACCATCAAAGACTCAAAAAATGACATTCTAAAATGTTTTATATACCTGCAAAGGTAAAAATGAAGTGTACACTAACAATTGGCAGCGTATCCCAATCTCATCCAAATTTATGAAAAGTTACTAAGACTGTAACTCAAAGTGAAAGTTCACTCCAAAACAAAAATTATATGATCATTAACTCTCCCTCTTGTCATTTCATACCTATTTCACTTCATTACGTCTGCAGAACACAAAATAAGTGATTTCCGAATGCTCACCGATTGGTTCTGTGACATTACAATAGAAGTGAATGCGTGCAACTGCTGTGGACTTGTGCACTTTTTTCAAATTATCTCATTTTGTGATCTGCAGAAGTAAGGATACAGGTTTGATAATAAAGAAGTAATTGTAAACGATGACACAGTTGTTGGGGTGAACAATCACTTAAGTAAATCACTGTCAAGATCAAGCAATACTTTTACGGTCAACTGTACTCACTGCAGATGTTTGGTGATCAAGCCCGGATCAGAGATTTCTCTAGGAATGGATGTTATCATTAATGTTCTTGCAACCTGCAAACAAACATTTCAAACCAGATACAAAATATATTTGAGTTAAAACAACCACACAACAAAAAGCAGCAAGAATTCATGTTCAAAGCAGAAATATGGAAGTATGGAAACGTTTTTGGGCCTTCTTTTAAACCTATATTGAAGCCAGCATAAAAAGTCGTAGTCATAATATTGATGGATTGACTAAAATGACTAAATTGTTAAAAAGTCATTAATCTACATTACAGTTAACAATGGCAGTCTAAATGTGTCAACCAACCTTTTCATCCTCTCTGAACTCGAGTCGTGCTGTGTGGTGTGCCATACATAATACAGTGATCACAAAATATACCAGTGCGAAGATACTGTGTAACCAGAGAAACGTGTTTCTAATGCAAGAAGAAGAAAGCCAGACAGATAAAGATCATATCAACATCTTCATAAATGGGTACAGGAGTATTTTCACACAAAGTACATCAAGATGACCTACTGTATTGGGACGTTAACTACTGTTGTTCTTCCAAAGTTCTGAGGGCTATCTTCTAAAGAGAAGAAATAAACAACATAACATTTCATGCTCTTTTCACACACCAGTGTCTAAAATAAAACTGTAGAAGCACTTTGAGGCCTGTGTGGTAAAGCAGAAACTGTGAATGTGGAAATTCTCTGCATCCCAATCATTATGCTCTGGGTTTGGTTGCTATGAGAAATTTGTGAGCGTGCTGGTTTATTTAACAAATACAGTGTCAAACGGTTGCATGGAGATTACGGTTTGTGTCAAAACTCCCACCAGCCGGCCCCAATACAACACCACAGATCGGTCTACCACACGTCCACATGTAACGATCACTCGCCACTCTTTTAGAGGCCCGCAGTAAAAATCTTGCCACCAAGGTCTGCTAAGTCATATGAAATGCTCATTGCAGCTCTGAGAACAACACAAAGTGAAGCCGGTGGCTTTTCACGATGCTCTTCTTGTGGCGTGGACGTTCAGGGCCTTTCCCATATTTAATCTGGCCCGCTCTAACCCTATATCGTGCCACCCAACCATCTTCAAACATTGTAGGGTGGTCTGAATTATGCTTTTACACTTATCCACTAATGGATGGTTAACATCGTGTTCTTCTACTTCTTTAGCTTTCCCAGGCCCTTCCTAGAGTCATTCATAAGCAGGCCCACACGGAATCTATTGCCGCAAAGTATTAAAATAACTTTTAACATTTGGTCCTCCTTGAATGTTTGTTTATTTTATATATGGTTAATATGTATGTGACCCTGCCTGTGAAAACAAGTTATATTCCGGGTATTTACTTTACTTCAAATAATTTCACACAATGTGAGGAACATCCTGTGATGATATAACATTGATGCCTTTAAGAAGACCGTCTTATAGATTAAAATCATGGTGAAATTAGTAGGTAAAACAAACTCTAATGCTTGTTTTCATTACTTTCTACTTGGGCCTTGTTTTCATTGGCAGGGAGGCAATTTGCAACAAAAGTGTAGTAATCCCAGATGTCTTTGACGGTAGTTTTATATGTTTAAACCAACAAAAAAACAATGCAGAAAAAATATGCATACAGTAATCTAAATGGACACGCTATTTAAAGCAACATACAGTACAAACATTGTGTTATCATTTTCTCAGACTCTTGTCATTTCATTTAATGAACACATTATATGTGTGTGTGTGTGTGTGTGTGTGTGTGTGTGTGTGTGTGTGTGTGTGTGTGTGTGTGTGTTTGTGTGTGTGTGTGTGTGTGTGTGTGTGTGTGTGTGTGTGTGTGTGTGTGTGCGTGTGCGTGTGCGTGTGCGTGTGCGTGTGCGTGTGCGTGTGTGTGTGTGGTAACCAAAAACTGGTGAATACCATTCACTTCTACTGTATGGACACAAAACCAATGCAAGTGAATGGGCCCCATCGTTATTCGGTTACCAACCTTCTTCATAATATCTTATTTTGTGTTTTGCAGAAAAAGAATGTCATTCAGGTTTCAAATGACAAGCGAGAGACACATGACAGAATTTTTCTTTTCAGGGTAACTAGAAATTTAAATATTGACAAAAAGTGTTTTTGGCAGGTAAACTCTTGCAAAACAGACACCACTGTTGGACTCTAAATGAGTTGATTTGCTTAAAAAATAGAACAGCAAATAGTGTTAACAATAAAAGGCTAACTTGTAGTTTTTGCACATTAAAATTGTATAAGAGAACCATGTTTTTTAAAAGTGAAATTAAAATGAATTCAAACCATATAAACTATAAACAAATATATATCAGACGTGTTCTAGTGTATAATTTGAAATATCTGGAAAAAATACCCCTCCTAATTCACAACCTTTCATGACATCATGACATGACATCTTTTTACATGCAGGCATGCTTATATATAAAGTAATGTATATATAAAGAATACTGCCTTTTCCTGGATACCTAAAGTGTTTTGTCTGTTGTCATGAGTTCTTTGTGACTAAGCACTAGCAGAGTAAATAGTAACCAAGAAGTACGGAGTGTGGAGTTACCGAGGAGGTTCCCGGAGAGGTTGACGGGCAGGATGATGGTGAGTGACAGCAGACACACAACCATCATGAGCAAAATGATGTGACGCTGGAAAGACAGGTACGTGACCGCATCAATACCGCATTTAGATCGGATCTCTTCATCCCTATACAGAAATAAACACATTAACTAATTTAATTATATGGCAGATGGGTTTAACTTTTAAACCTAACAGTTGACAAAGGTTTAAGATAAAAAATTAAATTAAATTAAAACATTCTGCAATACCATAAAGTGTAAATTCATGTTGATTTTCTATACAATTGTCAACATTTACTCACCCTACTGGCATTTTTAACCTGTATGACTTGACTTGATATTTTGAAAAATGTTGGTAACCAAAAGGCGAAACCTCACAAAATCGATTCATGTCAATGGGAAATACCATTCATTATTATGTTTTTTAACATTAAACAACTTACACTCAAATGAGGAGTACATTTTATACCTTTGAAATAGACTAAATATGCTGTTTAATTTTTTATATATTTCATATAGAAATTAAAATAAATTCTATACTTCTAATAGAAATTTTTATATATTTCTTATTAGAAATTAAAAGAATGGGTGTATATTTCAAATGTATATACTGTATGTTACATCAAAACTTTTTTCACAACATAAACTTATCTTATTTATGAATTTAAAAGATTTTTTTCAGTTAATATAATATATTTTTGTCATATTAACTTATCCACATTAAATATTTTCAATACTGTATATTCTTCAAAATATCTTGCAGAAGGAAGTCATAATGGTTTTAAAGGAGGTTGAGTAAATAATGACACAAATTTGTTTCTGGTGAGACCAATCCCTTTTAATCCTGATCGTATAATCTGTAATGAAAATAGTTTTTATAAGTTGTCTCATAGTTTGGATCCCACCATATGTGCCACAGCCTTATTGTAAGACCACACAACTTCAAGAGGGCGTTGGGTGCAATTATGCTTTCAAGAACGAATCACACACAACGAAATCTGTGAAAAACACAAACACACACACGCGCCCCTCTGACCTCGCCTCACACAGAGCGAGGAAGCTCTCAGCAAGGTCTTCGGGGAGTTCAAGAAGCTTTCAAAGGAACCAGTTAAAACTGTCACCAACATGCTATCCCGGTCTTCCAAACAACATTTCAAAAGCCGTGTAGACAACAGACAAGTGGCAGGTTTACGGCACTGAAAGCTTTTAAGCGCACCCAGACGTCAGATGTGCTGGGAAGGTGCCCGGTAAACCTTTGCCCTTGCCTTGTTTTCCCTTCATAATGATACCATGTGAGCAAACAGGACAACGGTTGATGACATCAACATTTCTAACACACTTACTTCATGTGGTACAGAGATGAGAGCCAGGAACAGAACCCCTATAAAGAGAGACAACGGTGTCATAAAAAGGTCTGGCACATATAAAACAGGCCAGCGCAGAGCACGTCTGGCTAAGTGTCTGTCAGAGTCGTTTGTACTTCAAGTGAACACGGATAGTCTAACAAGTGGAAAAATGATGTAAACGCACTGAATGTTAAACATGGCTGTAATGTCTTGATCTGTCATGCACATAAAACACAAGGAGACAAAGTTGGGTCAGAATATAAAGCGACAGATAGTGCATATAAAAGGAAAAAGTGTGACACTTAAAATGCTATATGGCTGTTTATTTTCTGGTGACCGAATATAACAACGATGACTAATACATGCAGGCCCACTGAAGTGGTCTACTTTATGTTATGCCTCTATATGTGTGTATATATATAAGACAAGTGTGCCATCGAGATCCGATCTATTATGTGTACAAGTACAAGCCACCGGACGCTTTGTACTTGTATTTTTATTCTTTTCAATAACATTCATTAAATGTGTGGGCCTGTTTTTCTAAAACTTCTCACCATGTCCTTGGTCTCTGAGTCTGATGGGCTGGTTTCTGAAGGAGTCTTCTCCTTTTCGCTTGGTTCTCCATAGAATAGCGATGTCAAGCTACAGAACAAAAGTAAATAATATAATATTGAGATTATATCAGAGATAAGATCAGACTTTTTTTCTTATTCAATGTTTTATTATTGCTATTTAAATTAATAATAATTAATATTTGTTTATCTAGCAGCATCTACTGGTGAAGTTAGAAATTGCAATCAGATTTTCTGTTCACAACTTCTAAAAACATTAAGGTGGCTGACACAGGACAAAGATGTTATCATGTTAAGCTTATGTGCTTTTGTCCATTTGGAGCTTCTGTACAAACATGGGAGCAAATCCAATGTAAAAGGGAATTTATACACCTCTGGAATATTATATTGAGATTAGGGCTGTCAAAGGGATGAATCGCATCCAGAATAAAAGTTTATGTTTACAAAATATATGTCTGCATACTGTGCATGAGAACTTCTTGTTTCTAACCACATACGCAAACATTTATACATATAAAAATATGTATTTTTTATTAGATATAAACGTATTCACATTTTAAATTTTGCTTTAATATATGTATTTATGTGTATGTATTTATAAAAACATAATTACTATACACAATTCACAGATATACATTTTTTCAACACACTTTTATTCTGAATGCGATTTATTGTTTTGACATCCCTAACTGAAATATTGTTTTGTATTTCTGTCAAAAGATCATCGAAATTGTTACAAATTGAACCTTTAATGCTCTATATACAAGGGTTTTTCTGCGCCGTATAGACTTCCTTTATTTTCTATGTTATTCTGGTATTTATTTTTTAGGTAGTGTTTATGAAGTACAGTATCTATAGACATATAATCATGTAATTACAAATTATATGTGTTGTTATCGCAAGTAAAAAACTTTGACTCAGGGAATAAAAAATGGTTTTCACAGGGAATAAAAAATATCAATTCCTATTTGTATAAATGTAATGAAAAAGGCCTTTTCCATGTGGGCTGATGCAATACTGTGTAAATCAGTCATGAGTGATCATGAGAGAATCAGCTGCACTTTCGGGTTAACACAAACCTATTGCCACACACTGAGGCAAAATAAAGCAGAATAAAGCTTAAAACTTATGCACCAATTCCAACCACAGTGTCCCAGGGGGATCTGTGTTTGTGTTTGTAAGTATGATGATATTCTTACATCATAAATATACAATTGAATGCTAGAATATTTTATAAATTCAATGCTCAAATTTACAATAAATTGCTTAAAATTAAAAATATTTTGCATGCACTTTCAGTATAAAAATGTTATTATATTAAATATTACAGTAAAGAAATCTCTGTCCAAAACAATAAGATCCAATGTTTCTTTTTTAACCAGGAGGTGGGGCAAGTCTCACATTGACCTGATAAGCATTCAGTTCACTTCAACACCACACACATTTCTTCAATTTGTTTTACAGATAATCAACCGATCAAATACCTGTCATTTTCCATCAGCAGAGCCAGGCGACCATAGTCCCATGCTGCTTTCCTCAAGCAGGAAAAGATCAAGAGAAGGAACTAAAATACAACAAATCAAACAAACTGATCAGTATGTTTTAAAACTGTCCCTTGTTCTAATTTATTAAACATAAAAAATTATCAAGAAATGACATGCACAGTGAAATATAACTCTCAATATCTAATATAATTTTACATTGAAAACATCCCCAAGCATGGCACTTAAACATAAATACAAACAAGCTACACTTAATAAGAACTATTTGTGTACGCAAATCCTCCTCACTAGACCCACGGGCATCAGCAATGATAAATCTTTACTTGGGCCAGAGAGAGAGAGAGAAGAGGTGAGTTGTTGTCTTGGAAACGAACAGGCGGTGAGGTCAGCACGCACACACAATAAGAACAGTCAATGACAAAACAACTGAAAACTTGGACTGCTGGAAAACCACTTCCATCATTAAATGCCATTAGCAAGATCTGAGATAACAAATTGGAACACCATAGGTCAAAAAGGGTCACCTTTGAGATGTTTCAAATCTGATACATTTCTTTTTTCTGATGTACACAGATAAAATAGCAGCAAACTGTCCCTTTACACAATTAAGTACCATAAACATTTTTCCTACTCAAGCATGTATCCAAATATACAATTCTGTGTTCAACCAAACAAAGAAATGTATACAGATTTATACCTGGAAATGTATACCTATGAAATATTTTGTAATTGCTGTCTCAAAGGAGTTTTGTGTGACTTGTAGCAGCCACCAGTGGTGAGTTTACGAACCAATCTCTAATGTCGGGTACACACCAGCGGGCATTGGAACGTGCGAGTGCGCGAATGGCGTGTTTGGCCCATGATCACACAAGTTGTCACGTTAACCAATCAGGAGCTTGCTCAAGCTACCACAAACATGGAGGAGAAACTCATTGTGGCTGTTAGTGAAAGCCAGAGCTGTATGACTCATATCTATCCATCTAGTGTTTTAAATATAGTTTTTGGAATTAAAATATCGATCTAGTAATTACATTTTTTTTTAGCTTTATAAACATATTGAGACTTAAAGCTGTGTTTAACTGTACTATTTTACAATAACATTACTTTCCATGTACCATGATGATTCTATGTGTGTGTCCCCAGCGTATGGAGAAAAGAAATAGCTTATTCTTGGTAAAACAAGCATAAAGGTTTCTTATGTATTACACCCATGAAGATATGTACATTATATAGCATTTCTCTCAATGCCTCCTGCTAAAAACTCTTTTAAAAGGCTTGAATTGAATGTATTAGATTTATATACATTAAAATATATGTACTTAAAAATGTTAGTTAATTAGTTAACCCAATATTCTGAGGAGATGAAGACTTGCACAAATGCACAAGTACACATATTTGTAAACTGACATAAATCAATTCAATGAAAAAAGGAACAGGTTTAAAACAAATTGAGGAATATTCATTTTGGAGTGAACTATCCCGTTTTATATGTGCTTAAAGCTTTAAAATTGAGTGCATATATTATTAACATTTTGTGTATAAGTAAAAAAAGTCATAAAAACAGGCTAAGTTAATATCACAGTTATATTAATTTAAAAATTATTTTAAAAAACAATAAATAGATTGGTATATTTTCTGGAATATTAAAATAATTAGGTAAAAATCCGAAAGATAATTTCTCTAAAATTACAAATTGTACGTTTATGGATATAGAAAATATGTATTTGTTAGACAAATATATATTTGTTATATCAAACAAAAACTTTTTTGAATATAATAGAAATATTTGAGTTCATAAGATTAACAAAATTTAAACAGTATAATTACTTAATATCAGGTTTTAAATATACTCTTTATTTGTGTAAATTGCATCATGTAAAAATATCTATTTTTTTAAATGAAGTCTTTAGAACTTTATTCTGACTGTAGACAAAGACCACATGGCATCATTGTGTCTGGATGTGTGATTGACAACGTTGTTATTTTTCCATATAATGTCCTCAGACTGAAAAATTGTCTGAAGTGCATTAATCGTAATTTTTAGAACTTCACCAGGTGAAAAAAATCATATAGTTGAATTGATAAGAAGACAAATTAATGTGTTATTGTGTTCTATTTTAGCCCAGAAGGTTTCTTCTCCTTCAGCTGTTTACCCCATGTGTTTTACAAGTGTTTGTGAGATCATTGCGGTTTATGTGGCCATCTGAATAGGTTTATGTAATGTACTGTAATAAATACAACAGTACCAGCCACAGAACGACATTGATGGCGAGGACGGTGGGTACTCCCCCGAAAGGCAAGCCCTGCAGCACACTGCTACGGGAATGGGAGCGAAAACATCTCTCTGCTGTGCTGTTCTCCTCCGTCAGGAAGGTCAGGATACTCCTGACATCCAGCTCTGACGGGCTGCTGCCATCTGCGGGCCAAAACGCAAACGCTGGCTGAGCTGTACCCATAGGATCAGAGCGCGACACCATTGTAGTGGCGTGGGTCCCAGAAGCCTTTCAAACTGTCAAAGCATTACTGAGGAGATAGAACAGAAAACAAATGCATCTATTAATCTTTTAAACTTTAAAGTGTGACTTACACCTCCTAATTAAACACATTTACGTAAAGTCACAGGTTCAATCCACCTCAATAGTATTAAATGATTAAATATATATGTAACTGATCATTATTACATATCTATTACATTTTTATTATATAGTGGTGCTGTTAGACCATCAAAACAAACGTGCTTGTTTACAGTATTGCATCTTAAAAGACAATTCCATCAATTTAACTAATGGGTTTTCATTCAATTTCAAATTTGCCCTTAAGTGCATTAACGGGAACCTTTTGTTCATATATAGCAGATCATATAATGCACTAAATCAGGATCAGGATCAAATTCATGGCCTTTAAAGATACCTCCATAAATTCAACAATACTGAAATAAATTTGAGCAACAAAGCCCCCACCCTCACAATCTGTCAATCTAAATCTAAGATTAATATTAAAAATAGTTAATTAAAAATACATGAAGGAAGACAGGTTGAAAATAGAATGAAACTTTACATATCCGACTGCTTAATATTTTGAGGATATACATATACCCAATGACACCAAAGGTCATCACTTTAATTTGCTAAGAAAAGATGAGAGTCAATTGTAGGACGGATGGGGATTAAACTGCCTTTTTTTGTCAACAAACTAAACAGCAAACAGCCTATTCACACGTGTCACAGGTTAAGAAATTATGACCATGAATCAGCAGTTTCTTCTTAGGAAAAAGCGCACAAACAAGCACTAACACACATACACTGATTCTAGCTTTCTCTCTCCCTACTTAGTTGATACAACTAAGCTAAACTATATTATACAATACAATTCTGTACACTTAGAAAACAGAACATGTGGGTATTGTAATGCCGTGTTGTTCTGGAGCTATAAGAGCACATATGGAAAGTTCCTCATCCAACCATGCCCTGTTCAGATCAGGTCCGATCATTAGTTTTTACGCCAGTTACACGAAAATCGTGTAAATCGCTTAATTCGCTTCATTTGCATATGGTGTGAACACAACATCAGAGTAAAGAAACAGTAATACTGTTGTATAATGGCATATAAACAGTTTAAGAAATAAACTTTTATTTAAGAGTTTTATATAAGAGTTTTAAAACAATAAAGACTAAGGCAAGCAAATAAAGAGAGTACAATTCAATGAACGAATAATAAGTTAATGAAGCATTCCTAAAGGTGTCACAAATATTTTGTTTGTTTCATGTATGTATACCGTTGTGAATAAATTAAAAAAATCATATTTTTATCTATAACGCTTCAACTTTTAAAGCAAGGTGTGCCGTGATCTGCCAGTTAAACAGAGCGTTGTGATTGGCTGGATACTGAGTATGTGACGCCCCTAACCATATTTCTAACATCAGCCTCGAAGATTCTGACAGACAAGATGTGATAACATAGCTTTAGTATCTCTGTATCAACCGTATGTAAGATTTGCAGTTTTTTTCCGAACGCTACCACAATTTTTAGTGAGACATACACCTGGGGCATAAAAAATGACAGACTGGATATTTAATTGATTTATATTCATTTATAGCAAAAGTGCCTGATGTCATACATATCATGTTATTTTGTTTTATAATTCTTTGAAAGACATAGACCAACATTTTTAATCAAAGTGGGTGGACTTGTAGCGTTTTGGAAAAAACAGCTGTGAAATTATAATCTACGATATTGTTATCTTATTTAACAATCAGTGTTTAAGACTAAGCCAACAGACAATTTTACCAGGATAAATTGAATATTAACAAATGTATGGGTCCAAGTAAAAAAACATCATTTTTCAGAACTATAAATATGGATTTATCAAGTTTTGGAAAAGAGCCCTTATATTCTCTGTATATTTCCCGTTTCTTTGTTTAACGTGGTTAGATGAAGGGAAGTCTCAATTTATTTTTGTTTGAAGGGGTAAGTTGAAGGACTTTAATGTATCAGTTTAAACAAAGTTCCCTTTCTGTCGGTCTCTCGACGTTGTGTCGAAGAACGACAGTATGGGGTTCACTCTTGAGAACCAATCGACTCTGACTTTGTTTAAAAGGCCAATGAAATTTGGCGAATGAAATTTGCATGCCATGCCCCGCCCCGGATATCCGGGTATAAAAGGGGAGACGCCGTGCTCATTCATTACCTTTTGTTCTTCGGAACCTGGCGGATGACTTCGAGTCTGAAGCAAGAATCGACTTCTGGCGATCATCTTCCTGCTGGTGTCACGACGCGGTTTGCAGCGGACTGTCCATCTTCGACTCCCCTGAGCGTCCAGCAGAAGACAGAGAGTGTCTTCTCTTTCTTAAAAGAGCAATTTCTAAACAGCTTGTTGCCTCATGGCGCATAGCTGTTCCCTTGGTTGCGGCAAGCTTGTCCTAGATGGGGACACCCATGATGTCTGCCTCGTGTGTTTGGGTCTCCAACACGCTGAGGCGGCATTTATGGGACCGACCTGCCCGCATTTCGAGCAGATGTCGATCAAGACGTTGCGGTCACGGGTGGCTTCTTTCCTTGGAGAGCGAGCCACCATTTCGTCAGCTCCCTGTGGATCGTTGGCTGCGGCTACGGCACGGTTGGCGGTCTCGAGGAGCGGCGTCCGTGATTACGAGGGCTCTATGGATGTCACCCCGTCAGCCTCTGGCTCGCGGAGCATCTATACCTCGGCACGCTCGTCTACCCCATCAGTGAGAGACGGTACGCCGTCTCTCGCTTCCCCCCGGGATGAGGACGAGCTGTCTGTCGCAGCATCGGAGGGTGACCTGCTAGCGTCGGATTCGGAGGACATCCTAGAGCTTCCGCCTCAGGCGGGTAAGTCCCGGGATGATCCGGATCCTGAGATGGCGGCCATGCTTTCCCGGGCCGCCGCGAGCATTGGGCTTCAGTGTACGGCCCCGCCGTCACCCCAACGTTCGCGGCTGGACGCATGGTACCTGGGATCCGAGCGGGGTTCAAAGCCACGCCCGATCCCGGTGCCATTCTTTCCGGAAGTGCACGAAGAGATTACGAAGTCATGGAATGCGCCGTTCTCGGCGCGTACACGGCAGACGGGCTCTTCCACCCTCACTTCCCTCGATGGGGGGGCAGCAAGGGGTTACGTTGACATACCCCAGGTGGAGCGGGCTGTTGCGGTGCACTTGTGCCCTCAGACCGCTTCTACCTGGAGGGGTCAGCCGAAACTTCCATCCAAGGCGTGTAAGATCTCTTCGACCCTCGGGTCGAGGGCTTACGCTGCCGCTGGACAGGCTGCTTCCTCGCTCCAAGGCTCTTAAGGAGCTAGACAAGGGAAGTTCTGACCCCGCAGTTCTGCAGGAGCTGCGCACTGCGACTGACCTGGCCCTTCGGGCCACTAAGGTTACGGCGCGTGCCCTGGGTCGGACGATGTCCACTTTGGTGGTCCAAGAGAGACACCTCTGGCTGAACCTTGGGCAAATGCGTGAGGCCGAGAAAGCCCGCTTTCTCGATGCCCCCATTGCGCAGGGTGGGTTGTTTGGAGACACGGTGGAGAGCTTCTCTCAGCAGTTTTCCGCCGTGCAGAAGCAGACGGAGGCTATCAAGCATATTCTCCCTCGCCGCAGCCAGGCCGCCCCCGTGCCGTCTAGGCTCCGTGCATCATCTGCTCCCAAACGGCCTCGCCCCTCCCAACCGACCACTCCGGTTGTATCTCCCCCTGAGGCGGCGACCCGCAGATCGGCGACCCGGAGGAGAGCGACTCCTCCCAGTCAGCAACCACCCCGCAGGAAGCGCGGGAAGCGGTCCTGACGGGAGGCAACCAGCGGAGGAGACACCACCATGCCCGGCCCAGGACATTCGATCTCCAAAGTGGCCGGTGCGGGACGGTCCTGCCACGTCCCAACTCGTGCCGGGCCCTATTCAGGGCCTGGCGCCCACTTCCTCTCAAAAAGGGCTGTTTCCTCCTCTGGTCTTAAAACTCAACCGTTATCACTCTCCGAGCGACGGTGTACGGTTGCAAGACGTTTCGTCAGTCCGACCCGGCGTTGCGTCAACCCGACCCAACATTGCGTCACGACTAGACGTTGCGTCACATTGGCGGAATTGCAGTCAGACACACTCTCAAATAGACGGTGTGCTACACTGCAAATCCCACAGGCAGGTAAGTACTCGGGACAGCAAGCCCCTAGGGGATCCGTCCCCAGGCAGAGCGGCTGTCCTGAGAGCCACAGAACCCCCCTCCATGGAGATGGTGAAGGAGATCGTTCCTCTGGTCCCGCTGGCCCAACGACTGCACGCATGGTCCATGCTAGGCAGACCGGGGCGGTGGCTAGACCGAACGATCCATCTCGGCTATGCGATCCAGTTCGCCAGACACCCTTCGGAGAATCCTTCATACCTCGGTACGAGGGAAGGATTCCGCCGTTCTTCGGGCAGAGGTGGCGACTCTTTTGGCAAAAGAAGCGATCGAACCCGTTCCCATGGCCGAGATGTCATCGGGCTTCTACAGCCCGTACTTCATTGTCCCCAAGAGAGGTGGAGGGCTGCGCCCAATTCTGGACCTGCGTTCACTGAACAGGTGTCTATACAGACTTCAGTTCAGAATGCTAACACAGAAGCGCATCCTCGAGTCTGTCAGACCTGTCAGAAGGACGCGTACTTTCACGTCTCGATACTTCCTCGGCACAGACCGTTCCTACGGTTCGCCTTCGAAGGTCGGGCGTACCAGTACAAAGTCCTGCCCTTCGGGCTGTCCCTATCTCCCCGCGTCTTCACGAAAGTCGCGGAAGCCGCACTATCCCCCCTCAGAGAGCGGGGCGTGCGTGTACTAAACTATCTCAACGACTGGCTCATCTTGGCTCACTCGCGAGATCTAATATGTACACACAGGGACATGGTGCTTCAGCACCTAAACGGATTGGGTTTACAGGTCAACCGGGAGAAGAGCAAGCTCGCCCCAGTGCAGAGCATCTCTTATCTCGGTATGGAACTAGACTCTGTCACCATGTTTGCACGACTCACGGAGGAGCGTGCTCAAGCCTTGCTGCGAAGCCTGAGCAAGCTCAGGCGTCCAGTGGTCTCCCTGAAATATTTTCAGAGGCTCCTGGGGCATATGGCATCCACGACTGGGGTTATCCCACTCGGGTTGATGCACATGCGACCACTTCAGCATTGGCTTCAGAGTCGGGTTCCGAGGAGCGCGTGGCGCACAGGCACCAGGCGGATTGCCATCACGCCTCAGTGTCGGAGCACCCTGGCCCCATGGTCCTCCAGGACCTTTTTACGAGCGGGAGTACCCCTCGGACAGGTTTCGAGGCGCGTTGTGGTGACAACGGACGCCTCCCTGTTGGGCTGGGGAGCAGTGTGCAACGGGCATACAGCTTCGGGTCGATGGACGGGTCCCCGACTGTACTGGCATATCAATTGCCTGGAGTTGTTAGCGGTCATCCTCGCCCTCAGGAGGTTTCTACCTCTAGTGAGAGGCAAGCATGTGCTGATCCGCTCCGACAGCAGGGCCGCGATAGCGTACATCAACCGCCAAGGCGGGATGCACTCGCGCCGCTTGTCACAACTTGCCCGACGCCTCCTCCTCTGGAGTCAGCAGAAAATAAGATCTCTGCGAGCCGTATTTCTCCCAGGCTACCTGAACCAGACAGCCGACGCGCTCTCTCGTCAGACGCCGCCTCGAGGAGAATGGCGACTCCATCCTGGGACGATCCGGCTGATATGGGAACTGTTTGGTCAGGCACAGGTGGACCTGTTTGCCTCGCCAGACAACACCCATTGCCCCCTATGGTACTCCGTGACCAAGGGCTCCCTCGGCACGGATGCCCTAGCGCACAGCTGGCCCCGGGACAAGTGGAAGTACGCCTTCCCCCCAGTGAGCCTTCTTGCACAGGTCCTGTGCAAGGTCAGGGACGAGGAACACCAGGTCCTGTTAATTGCGCCATACTGGCCCAACCAGGCTTGGTTCGCAGAGCTAATACCTCTAGCGATAGCTCCCCCCTGGCCCATTCCCCTGCGGAAGGACCTTCTGTCCCAGGGGAAGGGTACGGTATGGCACCCGCGACCAGACCTCTGGAATCTCCATGTCTGGTCCCTGGACGGGACGAGGAGATCCTGAACGAATTGCCTCCGGCGGTGGCGGACACAATTGTTCAGGCGAGGGCACCAACCACCAGGCGTTTATACGCTGCAAAGTGGCGCATCTTCTCGTCCTGGTGCTCTTCACACGGTGAAGAGCCCGGAGCATGTGCGATCAGTGCAGTGCTGTCCTTTCTCCAGGAGAAACTAGAGGACAACCTTTCACCATCTACGCTCAGGGTATATGTTGCCGCGATTGCCGCACACCATGAGCTGGTGGAGGGTAAGTCTCTCGGACAGCACAGCCTGGTCACAAGGTTCCTCAGGGGTGCGAGGCGGGTTAATCCCCCGCGTCCGCGCTCCATACCCTCTTGGGATCTCGATGTGGTCCTAGCGGGCCTTTCCGAGACTCCTTTCGAGCCCCTAGTAGAGTCTGACCTTCCTCGTCTCACGGGGAAGACAGCACTCCTAGTAGCGCTCGCCTCTATCAAGAGGGTAGGGGACCTACATGCACTCTCCATGTCCGACGAGTGCCTACAGTTCGGGCCGAATAACTCTCACTTTATCCTGAGACCCCGACCCGGCTACGTGCCCAAAGTTCCTACCACCCCCTTTCGGGATCAGGTAGTGAACCTGCAGGCGCTCCCCACGGGGGAGGAAGACCCAACTCCTTCAGTGCTGTGTCCGGTACGAGCGTTAAGCTTCTACCTGGAACGCACGCAGAGCTTCAGGAGCTCTGAGCAGCTTTTTGTCTGTTATGGAGGTCAGCAAAGAGGGAGAGCTGTCTCCAAACAGAGATTGGCACACTGGATCGTGGATGCCATTTCCATGGCTTACCGATGCCAGAACCTGCCATGCCCGCTCGCAGTGAGGGCTCACTCTACTAGGGGTGTAGCCTCCTCGTGGGCTTTGGCTCAGGGCGCCTCTCTGGCAGACATCTGCACAGCTGCGGGTTGGGCTACGTCCAACACCTTTTCAAGGTTTTATAACCTCAGGGTGGAACCAGTATCAGCTCGGGTTTTACGCAGATAGAACTAGCCACTGGCCGGGCGTACGCCTGCGAAAGAGGCTTCTTCCCTTTTCAGGTGAGTTCAGTGCTCTAATCTACCTCTCTACTTCCCCTACGGGCGAGTATAGGTAACCTAATTCCATCACTCAGCACCTCCATGGTAACAGGCCGGGCGGAGCGGACCTTGTAACCAGGCTGAACATCGGAGTGAGCTGCCCTTTTCAGGTGAGCCCCTTTCTTCAGCCAGTGCTCCGTACGTAGTGGCTCCCCCCTCAGGGGTGGCCCCGTACGATGTAATTCCTTCACCAGAATTCCCCCATTAGGTGAATGTGTGATCTCCCTCACGTGGTGCTCCCAAAATACAGGTAGCAATGCACACAAATTTTTCCATGAGTTCTGCCCTTATCAGGTGAGACCATTGGTACATCTCCACATGTTAACCTCCCTACGGTAGGATGTGGCCTCCGTAACGCACTCCCTACTTGAAGGGGCCGCGTTTCCCAGTGCAGTTCACGGTCGGGCGGCTATCTCGCTGTAGAGATAGGAAGGCCGTTGCCCGTGGAGACCGGTGGTAAGTTACCTCTCACCTTTTTGTCAAAAAGCTCTGGGACGTGTTACCATTTCCCCACTGGAAGGTTACGCTCTCGCGTAGAAGCACAGACCATTGGACCCGCTCGAGCCTGTCAGGGTCGCTCCGCTAGAGATCGTGACGCAGCACAGCACCGTGGCGTGTTACATAGGAACCCCATACTGTCGTTCTTCGACACAACGTCGAGAGACCGACAGAAAGGGAACGTCTAGGTTACTATTGTAACCCCGGTTCCCTGATGGAGGGAACGAGACGTTGTGTCCTTTCGTGCCACGTCGCTGTGCTGCTCGCTGCAGCGATCGTGAGTCATCCTTACGTTCCTCAGCACAAAAGGTAATGAATGAGCACGCCGTCTCCCCTTTTATACCCGGATGTCCGGGGCGGGGCATGGCATACAAATTTCATTCGCCAAATTTCATTGGCCTTTTAAACAAAGTCAGAGTCGATTGGTTCTCAAGAGCGAACCCCATACTGTCGTTCTTGGACACAACGTCTCGTTCCCTCCATCAGGGAACCGGGGTTACAATAGTAACCTAGACGATTTTTAAGGGCCTCACTTCTAACAGGGGTTTCCCCTACAAGTGTAATGCAGGTCTTTCACGTTAATATACATAAATTATCATGCTTTTGTTACATTTAATCTTTCTTTCATACTGACGCTGATGCAATTTACAGAAATGATTGCAGGAAATGCTGAAGTTTCCTTATGTAGTCTATTACTGATTGCACATTTGCACCATTGCTGTAACCAGACCCGCAGTCTGTCAAAATAAGTCAAATCCCTGTTGACACACCATAACATTATTTTAATCCCATGGTTGAATAAGCGACAAATTGCAGTAAATGTTAATATATTTATTTTTATTAAGAGCAATTGGATCATGTATAACCCTGTGGTCGTTTTTGTCTCCCTGTGATTCAACCCTGGGTTTAAAAGAGCCCAGTGTATGCTGTTGCCACTCAACTGCTTAGCTCCTAAACACATCACATCAGCACTGAATAGGCCATTTCTTCTCTTGTGTAAGAGAGGATCCTCAGCCTCTGCAAACCACACACATGTTAATGAACCAGGGCCATGATGATATGTGATGCACCAAGATATTGGCTAAACTTATATTTTTGTTTCGATATATAAAGCCTCGAGCCTAAAAATTCAATATAACTGTACATTTCCCTGACCTTTGAACTGCAAATCATCTACAGTGCATGTTCTTGCAGTAAGACCATTTGTCATCTGAAAACCCATTACCTGCTTGGACAAGCACATAATCTGGATTATGTTTGAAAAATGGAGACCTGAGAAAGCAAAACGCTGGATGTAAGTATAGCATGGTCGGCCTTAACTGATGAAGTGTGTTACATCAGGTTAAACTAAATGTCTGTCGCACCCCTAAGCAAAGTAAATACAACTAATAAACGATAAGACTGGTGATCTCTTTGTTAGCTCAATCAGACATGAGTGTTTCTTCAACATGTATTAATTCCCTTTGTACTTGTTGTTTGTGTTGTGCTTGGATGCTTGACAGCAAAATATCACAAAATCTAGGTTACATTTCTGTTTTCTCCAAATTCTCAAAGGGCTCCTGAATACAAATGTGTCTTGACAGCGATGCAATCTTTTATTTATCAGATGCACTGTACAAAGGAAATATCACTAAATGTAGTAAAGGCAGTTCATGTAGTGGGTCAGCAGTGACAAAGTGTGTAATTTCTCTTCCACTATAGTGACATCAAATGTCATTGCAAAATTAGTAGTTCAAATCATATCCAGAACCATGTATTCACTGAATCACTGCAAAGATGCACGTTGTACATTTACATTGACATTTATTTATTTGGCAGACACATTTAGAGAACATCTCCTGAGCCCTTATATAACTGACACTCTCATATCACATTCGCTGCCCCATACGTCTCAAAGAGAACCTATTCAAATTATGACTTGAATTGCAATATCTTGGGAGACATTTTATTTAATAGTAGATCATATAAAAAAAAAATTAATAGGATAATTGTGTAATAATCAAGCAGCCCTAATTTCACAACACCACTTAACATGAACTACAACAGGGAATTTCTGAAGTTTAGGGACATCCCGCTACACAAAGACTTAGAGTAAGTTGTACTCTTATTGCACACGCGGGCAGCACAGCATCTGACTACAGCATGTAGTGAATATATGAACAGTGAATGCAGGATTTTGATTGTTTTTTAAAAATGAGTGACATACTTGATAAAGTGATTTTATACATCATTAAAACAACATTTACAATATCATCGCACACAGAAGATCTTGCACACTCAGAATTAAAGAAGAGGGCATCAAGGTACACTGGCTCCCTGTAGCCGCTCGTTTGCCTACAAGAACACCATAGCTTCAGCAGCGAAATCCCCACCTTTAATGGCTGGCACACCACACAGGCGAATATGCCCTCCATATCCATGCACTCAGCAAATGATCAATTGTTGCCAACCCAAAAAGGTAAGCAATGACTCTCACACACCTTCTCCGCATAAGTTCCACAACGATCTGCCCATTATGACACGTTTGGCAGACTCTGTTTCCATTTTCAAAAAACGCATTAAAACCCATCTTTTCCGTCTGCACTTGAATTCATAATAAACCTTTTTCCTGACATCCACACTCTCTCTAGCAACAGAAATCAGCGGCACTTGGCTCGTATTTTGTGTTTTTCTAACAAAGACTAGATTTATTTCACTTTCAATTGCTTTGTTACCTCTTTTACAAATTGCTTCTTTTGTGAAACTCACTTGTAAGTCCCTTTGAATAAAAGCGTCATGTTATGTATCTCTATGCAAAATGATTATAATTAAAAAAACCTAAAGCATGTTATCTCCTGCCGTTTTTAAATGAGGTGCCATGATTGTCCATTCATGTCACAGTTTGAGTGATGCACATTTTCCATTTTATAAACAGTGTAGTGTTATTCTTGTTTTTTATGTTCTGGTTAGGTCTATTCTTGACAGAGAGGATGTGAATCATAAATGCAGTAATGTGACATCTTAGCAACAATCTGGCGTATCACTCTCTTCACACACACATTCAAACAAGCTAGTGCTGGAAAGACATTATTATGACAATTTGTTACACAGCTAGAAAACTTGAATCTGATCAATATCAGCATATTAAAGTCCATAACCACTAATGTTTATAACATTCCATTAACATTTAGACATTTGGCAGATGTTTTATCCAAATTGACTTACGGTGCATTTACAGTAATCCATACATTTTATCAGTATGTGTGTGAGCATGTGTGTGTGTGTGTGTGCGCGTGCGTGTGCGTGCGTGCGTACGTTCCTGCATGTGTGTGCTTGCATGCGTGCGTGTGTGTATGTGCTTGAGTGTTTGTTACCTAGAAATTAAACCAAAACACAAACACAATGTTCCAGAAGTTCAGCTTCCGCACAGATCATTGGCTGGATAGCTATACTGATTTCACATTTCTTATATCAATAATTTTGACTCTTAAAAAAGAAAGAAGTCCAGTAAAACATAATGGCGATTCATTCTTTTCAATAGAAAAGGAACTAGACGTGTCCTCCAAAATTAAGAATTAGTCAACCTCATGCAAATGTAACTTTCGGGATCAACTACCAATAGGAGTAGAGCAGCGGAGCTCGTGTCATCCGTTTTCCATCCATTACTACAGGATTTGTTAATCCTATATGTGCAACCGAATCTGGGAATGCTTTGAAGCAAGAGACTAGAGACACAGCAAACGACTAGCTAGCAGTCTGAACGAGGCTTGAGAAATACTTGACTTGTTTTATAAATAGAACGAACTTTTAAAACCTGAATGAAACCTCCAACCTTAGTCTCACGTTGCCAGACCTTCGGACTGATGGCCAAAGGTCTGGTATAGATGTCAGCTTTTATTGGCCAAGGCCCACCCATAAGGCGGTTTAAACGAAATATCAAACAACCAATCACAGTTTGTTCCGTTCAGCTTCACGTTTTGGGGCATGAAGATGTTCCTACAACAACAGTCTGGAGTGCAATTCAAATAACCAGCCTTGAAAGTCAAAGAAGTCTAAGACAACAATACATAAGAACCGTTTAAAATATACACAAACATTTCCAAATAGAAAGTGGATCAAGAACATCATTGACCCTACACACCATAAAACAATAGTGTGCACTTTTTCAACAGACTTTCAAGGTAAACATCTGTGTAAAGCCAATCACTTTTTTAACACCGCCAAGCAATTCTGGACAACCGAATTCAAGACTAAATGCAAGACTGATATTCCCTTCTTAGTTAGGTACTTCACTTGATCTTCCATAATGGATAGGAGAGGAAACCAAACAGGTAAAATTGGATGTGCAGGGAATGCTATCAAAGGATCAGCCAGGCTTGGAAAGGGAAACTCTTTCGATAACAGGCTAAAATATCAGTTTTTGTCTCTAATGAGTGCCTAAAACAAAACTCCTGGACATCTCTTAAAGAGTCTATGCAGACCTTTTAGAATCCCACATTCAGCTGATCTTGACGAATCCTCCTTAGCACTGTTTCAACCAAAAGTTGCTTATTGTATGTGCAAATATTCTTGGAATCTCTGGAATCTTGTAATAAACTTTTGCATTACATTTGCGTCTCCTGTACATCATCTTAAATTAAACCAATCGGATGACAACTTCGGCCTTGCTAAAATGTTTCCAGAAAAGTATCCTCTTATGGGTGGGTTATTCGCGAATGTTTAATACAAGATTACAGATATTCCAAAATTATTTGTGTCAATGTCAATGTCACTTTTATTTATATAGCGCTTTAGACAAAATACATTGCGTCAAAGCAGTTTAACAACAATAATTAGTAAACAGTGTGTCATAATGCTTAATGTTAAAAGTTAATACATTATTGAATTCGGGGATGTTATCTCTGTTCAGTTTAATGGTGTCTGTGCATTCATTTTCAATATGTTGGTGTCTTTGTTCACTTTAAAAAAAAAAAATGTCTGTGTGTTCAAATTCAATCAAATCAACGATATTGTTGTAAATGAGGGGACCCTCATTTGTGCATACAAAAGTGTGCCTTATGCAAGTTCCAGGCTGACACTACATCAGCATTACGTCCTCTCTTGCGACCATTTTCTATATAACATTTTTTATTGTTATAAAAATGCGAAACGAAAGTGTGTCAACAAGTAATCTAATATGTGGATAGACATTGCGTTTTACCTTTAACATTTACATTTTGGCATTTAGAAGACGCTTTTATCCAAAGCGACTTACAAATAGTCGAGGAGACAATAAAATGGTAAAATTTTCCATGAGTCTATCTGAGTTCCCTTGATCCTCTTTTAGTTATGTTGAATAAACTGTTGTAGAAAATTAACTGATCAACGATTACTTATTAACCCCCTATGTGTTTACCAAAGGAGGTCATACAGCAGATGAGTTGGCCATATCTCAACGCATTGCACAGTGCATTGAAAGAGTGGAGATTAAATGAAAATGTTATTATATTATTATTAGGAAAAATGTTTTTCTTTAGGCCGATTTTAATCCTTTTATGATGAATAATTTAAAATTAAACCACAGAAAAACACAGAAAACGATATGGCATTTTGAATGCATTAACATAAGGATTTATTCGATTAAGGATTGTCTGTCAGGAAAATTTGTCTAAGACCACTAAATATTTTATTTGAAATATACTTTTAGAAGCAGTAAAGTTATTAATTCTTTAACAATAATTTTTTAGGCAATATTGTGATGTTTTATTAAGGGAAATTTACAAATAAACCCACAAGTTTCTACGGATCTTGTGTGTCCACGCTGCAAACCGTTTCCGTTTGCTAGAACATCTCTCTAAAATGCTTAAACATTAAGGAATAGTCAATATGATCATAAAAACACAATGCTTTTGTATGAAAAACGCCATCACCATGATTCCCTCCAGCATCATCATGTGCATTTTGGTACACTGCATAAAATGCTGGATTGAAACCCCATCGTGTTCATTTTTGTGTTTATCAGGAAGAGACCCTAGATTGATTTTGATTAATCGGATTTCCAACATCTTTATCTCTAATACTGTAGTATATAAGGGATAATGCTACTATTCTGTATTCGCAAACACTCACTTTACAATGTGTGAAAGGCCTCGGGTGGCAGTCTTAATTTTTGTTTCTCTGGGTGCGTGGGTGTGCGACTGAGACAATATTGCACTATTGCAGCAAAGATAATTTTAGAAACAAACCGCTTTTGAGATCCACATACACAGATTTTACAAAAGCTGTTGACAAAAAGTGCTGATAAACGGCGCCAAGCAGTTTGCATGCCAGTTGTTGTATGTTTCTATGATCAGGGTAGTATATATAAAAAAGGTTTTAGAGATGAGCCCCATATACCTTCCTGAACTTTCTTTAGTGGTTCTGGGTGTACTGCAGAGGGATGTATCAACTTTCAACCTCAGCCAAGAGCATCATCAAATATTTACGGATCTGCTATATGGAGAACCCAAAGAAACATTTAGCAGAGGATTATTTGCATGTTCTTAGGAATGTATTAGCATCTTATCATTGAACCACTGGAGAGAGAACAGAATTCTGTACAGTTGTATATAAACAAGACAACAACAGATTTGGTTTTAGTATTGGTTATAAAACCCTCCAATATGTAGGGGAGGCAATTCTTGGAGGGCTTAAAAATGGAGGTCTTAAAAATCTGTCAACGTGTTGATGAATCATGCAATACAGCTAGTTTATTTGCCACAAAGTTAAACTTGGGTGCATTACGTAACTAACATAAACAATGTCTCAAATTATGTAGCAAATAATAAAGCATCTCATTATTAACAATGGTAGACAAAGAAGAGCTTCACGATGATGACAAAAATCATAATTGTCAATTAGTTTCCTTGATATTGTAATGGCAATTATATTTCTTGATTAATATAGAAGTTTGAAAATGTTTTAACTTTGTGTGAAGCAGCTGCATGGGAAATTTAACACATCTCAACCTAAATACAATGTAAAATAGAAATACTTATCATTTCAAAATGAGCCCTTTGTCATGTGTAATTTATATTTTGAAGTGTCTCAGTAGTTTCCTTAAAACGTACTGATAATAAAAGACTTGTTTGTGCACTAATCATTTTTTTGGGCATCTTAAGGTCACTTTCTATTTATATTTTATTTATCATTGACTTTGTTTAAAATTATATTAAATGTAAAGTTGGCCTATTGTGTGCCATAAACGCAAGAATTGAGGTTTTAGGGAGGATGAATAACTCATGACAGAATTTTCATTGCCAATCTCTGCTCAGTAGTGGGAACGCAGCCTTCACAAATTAGAATGGATGCTAATCCCTATCAAGCTGACCTTTATTTTGCCACTGGCACAGCAAAACCCAATGCAAGCAAGGCAGTAATATTTATCAGTTAATGAGAACAGGAGGAACTATAGTAAGAGCTGAAACAGACATCAGCTAAGAGCAGGTGTTTGTTCTAATGATTTATTCATAATCCAATTATGATATTCTACCAACATTCTGTCACAAACGCATTAACATTTGGACAAGTATTAATTGCATTATAAATCCACTTCGATAATCCTGCAATCCTGTAAACATCATTCCAGGATGATCCATATGTAAAGCAGATGGAAAATTCAGGGTCACCTTAACATCAATAGTCAGATGGATACCAGGCATTGATAAAGCCCACAAATCTCAGACATTTATTAATACTCGGGAGGAGCCAAATCGATTTACAGATGATTTCTTTCAGAAGAAGCCATGATTCTTGCAAATGCCACCGAGGCTGACGGCCTTATTTCAACTTCGTTTCAGTGCAAGAAAAGTATCAAGAAGTGCTGTTCTTTTTTACCCTTGTTTGTTTTTACCCTTAACCTGTATACAGTTCTTTGCTAGGCTGAACACGAGAAGATATATTCGTTTTTGCTAACCATTGACTAACATAGCAGGAAAAATTACAATGGTGGTCATAAGTATTTTTCCATATTCTGCATTTTTCAAATATCGTATTTTGTTGAAAAGATATAGGATATAAGTATTTTTTTTAATTATAAGAAATATATATACTGTATTTTCTCCTACTATGGAAGTACCATTGGTTGTGTATGGGGTGTGATTGCCCCAGAACTGCCTTAACAAGGTGCTAAAAACCGTTCTCATTCTTGCTGACCATATTGTCCATTTCGAATCGCATGAAACAGGTGCTTTAAGTTTGTAAACTTTATAAAGCAATTTTTGTTGGAATTGTTTGGTATAACGCAATAATTCCCGACAAAGGTTATTAAGGTTCTCTGATTAAATGCTACTTTTTTCACTATCAAAGTACAAATGATTTTTGGTATTTATTTGTTTTAATCTAAGTACAGTCATTGTCTATGTTTTGATCTATGTGTAAGTAGAATAGTTTTTAGTTTTACTAAAAATTCTTTGTGTGACTGTTATGGGGGAGTCATGGCCTAATGGTTAGAGACTTTGACTCCTAACCCTAGGGTTGCGGGTTCAAGTCTTGGGCCGGGAACACCATGACTTAGGTGCCCTTGAGCAAGGCAACGAACCTCCAACTGCTTCCCGGCAGCATAAATGGCTGCCCACCGATCTGGGTGTGTGTTCACAGTTGGTGTGTTCACTGCTGTGTGTGTGCACTCTGGATGGGCTAAATGCAGAAAACCTATCACTTATTACTCTGAGTACCAATTCTTCACATTGTCTACCATACCTAGAAAAAATAACAACTGTACTCAAAAATGCGCGGGAACTTTTTTTTCTGCTCTAAATTCTTCAAAATACCTCATTTGGTGTTTAACAAAAATATGAAGTTCCCAACCACAGTAGTCAATTGTGTTCAATAACTGCTACAAGCATTTTTGCAAACCTCTCCTTTATAAAGTACACAGACTTTTAACTTAATTTTTGGGTGAGGCGTCGCTTAAGGGTGTCAGAAAGATACAAGCCGAGAATATCTGCCCAAGCATCATCAGAGCTTCTTGGCAACAGAAGAGAAGAAATATGTATGGAGAAATATATCCGCCCCATCCTTATGATCTGCCTTATTCAATATCATATCCAGGCATTGATCTATCTTCTGTCACCGAGATGGGACTGGCGATACAGTTATTAGAAGTATCATCAAACTTTATTAGAATATTTATTTCACAATACAGTAAATGGGCAGATGGTGTTCCCCTGGTACAATAAAACAGCAGGGATGATGGAGATGTCATCCTTAAACCATAAACAAATCTAATGCAAATTTCCCAAATACCAATTCCAGCAAATAGTAATCCAAAATAGCAATTCCAGAAATTTGAGATTGTAAATCTTAATTCATCTCCCAACATCACCCAAAGCTCTCCGCATCCTTGTTCTTCATCTTCCCATTCTGCAACTGTTAAATCAATTCCTCCACTAAAAATCGAGCAAGTTATGAAAAACGACAGATTTTAAGACTTTCCTGTGATGTTAACACAATAGTTCATATGTGGCGATGTGCTCAGAACAATAAGCTTACCTTTGAACACCTCCGGTGGTTTGATGCCTCTGTCTGCACGTCAGCATCAGCACCACAACACACGGGGAGCGCCCATCCGCTTAGGGACCATGTGCAATGTGACACACCATGCACAGCGACGAAAAATAAAGCAAAACCGCACACTTGGCTTCTTATTATTTTATACGTATCTCAGATGGAGGACAGTCGTCGGGAGGAAGGCCTTTTATCTTAAGACGTCTTTGTCCAGAAACAGGATTTTGCATGACACTTTAACATTGGTTTGCATTGCCATCTAGTGGTAGAAAGTTGTATGCATTTAGGATGATAAATGTGAAACCCATAATTTACCGGATAGATCAAAAATTCATTTAAAATGCGAATAAATGGTTTATTCTGCAGGCATACGACGTCATCAATGGTCGTGGCTGCTGTACTGTTTCCAAACCGACAGGCGGCGCTAAATCCCCACTGCAAACAATGCGCGCGCACCGGAATTATAAACGCTCGCTTTTCTGAATGAATTGTGTGTTTTTGTGTTATTTTGTGAATGAGGGTTGTGTGCTGTGTTGTGTTGTGGTGTTGACGCAGGAGCTCGTCAGATCTAGGTAATAAAATCATTTTTTTAGCTTTAGGTTTTAAACAGATGCGGGTTTATGTCACTTTCATCACGAACCCTTTCTGTGTATTCATATTAAAATGCGATTCAATGCGGGCGAGTTCAGCGTTATGGATGTGACGTTTTGCGTTATGGAAATGAGATCTGAGAATAAAATTGTTTAAATGATAGAAAACCATTGTTGATAGTGTATTAACATCAGAAAAATATCAGTCTATTTTTATTTATGTAAATAAACCCGAGTTATGGATGTGACAAAAAAGGACACAGTTTTTGGTAGACAACAAACTTCTGTATGTACAAATGTATAAACCAGAAATATTGAAAATAAAAATTAATGCTAATTAATGCTGTATCTAGAAGATCAAATAATTTTTTAATAATTACTATATTTTTATTTTTCTGTGTCAGTTTTTTTGTAAATTGTAGGGTTATGGATGTGACAATCCTGAAAATCGTCAATACTTGACTTTAAAACAATATAAAAGTACAAATAATGCTCTAAAAATGTAAAGAGAGACCTCATATGGGTATTTGAATGATCAAATGTTGACATCTCAAAATACTCAAAATCTTCTTTAAAACTCAATATTATTATGGTGAGGTTGACATTTTCATGGAATTTTACATGTATTGAATATTTATAAATATTGGGTTTGTAACACACAATACCTGTGGTGTGTGGTGCGATTTGTGAACAGATGTTTTACTTGTCAGTATTTATGTAATGGTTTATTTATGAAATTAATGATTTATGAAAAATTTTGCCTGTGTTGAATGTCGAAACATTTCAAACTTCCTGTTTATTTGACGTACTAGGTGTCATTTTGGAGGTAGGGTTAAGGAAAGATTGAAGGAAACTTACACAGATCTTAGGGTTCTGACTTTTTCTAACCAATCGACAATTTTCCATACATCAAAAACATAAAATCTATTTTATAGTATCCATAGGAACATTTGTACTGTCGTTTTTACATATGCATGTATATTTCAGTGTTATATTTTTTCCATCCATTAATGTATGTGCTTCTTTTTTTCATGATGCCAAGGCAAATTCCTTATATGTGTAAACATACTAGGTAATTACACTTATTTTGAAAGTGCCTACATATTTCGACTACTTAAGAAATAACGTTATATTTTTCTTTTATATATTGCACAGGTATGTTGTTCAGGATGGTTAAACTTCAACTACTGAACACAATCGCACCTGCATATTTCTACACTGCCACTGTGGTCACCTTCGCCCTTCACTTCCTCCTTTTCCTTCCCACAATTTTCCAAAACCCAGATGTTATGTTCAGTCCCACCATGCTGGTCCATGTCGCGGTCCTTCTGTACCTCATGGGAAACGCCTTGGGTAATTACACGATGACTATATGGTTCCCATCTGAAAGTTTGAACGAGACTGTTGTCCCAGTGTGTTCACCCGACTGCCCGGACAGAATTGATGCCCACTACCTATTGAACGGTCGCCACTTCTGCAAAGTATGTAAAAAAGTGATTATGAAACGGGACCACCATTGCTTTTTCACAGGAAACTGCATTGGGAACAGAAACATGCGCTACTTTATTATGTTCAGCATCTACACATCCTGTTGCTGTTTGTACTCTTTGGTTATCGGAGTGGCCTATCTTACACTGGAGTACTCCATTTCCTTTGAGAATCCACTGACGTTCCTTACACTTCTTCCTTTATCCACAGGTTACTTCTTTCTTGGTAAGTCTGATTTAGTCTTGCCATTGATTCGGTGTCTGACTAATCTTGGATAAAAATTTTATTTTTAAATTTGTAGGTATGATACCAGGTCTTCAGTTCTTTCTAGTTGTAATGCTTTACATCTGGCTGGGTGTCGGGATGGTGAGCGCCGGCTTCTGCTGTCAACAGCTTCTACTGGTGGCCAGAGGACAGACCTGGTGTCAGCTTCAAAAAGGCCAATTGTCGGAGATTCAGGGCACCTGGCATGCCAACCTAAGGGACGTCTTTGGTTCCCGCTGGGCCTTGGGTCTTTTTATACCGGTGAGGACTGTTGAGACCATACCTGGCAACTGGCAGGTCTACCATGACCATAAGCATGACTGATGATCCTTCTGAGTGTATGTTATATCAATGCGTCAATCATAATTTGATGAGTATCGAGCGGTTGTTTTGTGTGCTAGGGGCTCCATTTTATTAGGCAGTGTGGTTGTATAAGCCCATGCAGCTGATCCTCCTTTAAAGTACATTTAAGTCATCATGGCACAAATTAGGAGGCGGTTATGTCATAAAGATGTGATACCCCCATATCGATGTCTATCAGCACTGTGTTGAAACTTCATTTCAGCCCTTGTAACATCTGGAGAGATTGCTATTGCTTTGACAAAGCACACTTGGTAACCGGGACACCGTTATACAAGTGGCCTACAGAATGAGGGTCGCTTTAATTTAATAGTTTCATGACAAACAAGCGGGTTGCAATAAATGTTTACAGTTTGTAACTATGGTACGTGTCAAGTTGAAATACATTTTATAGATTTTTAATATCACAAAAATGCAACGTTGTTGTAGGTGATATTACTGAAAAGTTCTAAGTACACCGAAACAAATTGGTTGTTTTATTTACTTTAGTTTAATTGTGTGGAAGGGATGTACTCTTTAAATTTCAAGAGAAATTATGTTACAAATTTTAATTTAATCACGTGGATACAATGTACTTGATAAATTTAAGTAATTACTACAAGTAATTTGAAACACGCTTATAAAACAGCAATCCATGATTAAGTTTCATTTCGGTGTGTTAATTATTATAAGTGCACATATGCTTCTCTCTCAACCCTATCTGCTCTGTTTTGAAACTAGGTGTTTGCTGAATTGGAAGCGATGCTTTACAATGAAAGATCCGCCTATAAATTTCCTTTCAATTTCAAAAGAATATATATTAAAAAACTTGGATGTACAAAATAAAATTAAGTTATTCCAATAACCCAGTTTTTCCAGTGTATCAATACACACCAAAGCTTCACAAAAACCCACTCACCACTTTGTTTGGTATACCCACTTTTATAGGGTTTGGACCACTGTTGACACACTCTCCATGGCATACATTTTATAACATGCTGAACATGTTCCTCAAACACCAGATTGACAGTTGTTGGGAACATGAGTTTGACATTTCAACAGCCATCATAATTAATGCAGTAGCCATTATGCTTTATTTTATTTTGCATGTATACTGTAGTCTACACCATGCAGTACCAAAGCAGGGATGTGCGTCAAAGGGGACAGATCTCTGTAAATGATAAGGTCAACAAAGAGGATATATTTACAACAGAAGATGCACAATTGTTCTGTTGAAGATTTAGAATTTCACGTTTGCGTCTGTTCATGTAATTTCACACTGGCTGTGATACTGAGATCACTGTGAAATATGTCACTAATCCTGTAGTATCTATTGCAGAAACTGGTTTTTCTATTAGATGAAGAACATGCAGTATCTTTACAGAACATTTAAAAATCTGTTCATACAAACTAAATGTATTGTTTTTTTAATAAAACTTATTTAAAATTAATCATTTAAATCAAAGTCATGTCTTTTTTAAGATTTACAGTGATTGCTCACCAAAACTGAAAAAACAAATATGTCATTTAATAACCATCATGTCATTTCAAATCTGTAGGATTATTGTCTGCAGAACAAAGAAGATGTTTTAAAGAAAAAAAAATTGAAAATGCCTTTATTTGTGAAGGCACACTCAATGTTATACAGAATACAAAACAGCATGCCAGTAATGCTAACAATATGTCTATTGCATATTTTTGTTGTTAATAATAATGGAAAAATAAATGCAATACAATGTGTTCATATTTGTTTCAAGCAAATACAATGTAGTTCAGGTTATGTATAAGTATTATTAGTTTGAATTGTTAACTTTTCACATATGGTAAGCACGCTATTTAAAGTGTGAGCTTTAAGGATCATAGGACTGGAATAAAGAACAAATGATACTAGTACATTAATCCGCTCATGGTGCATCTGTTATCCGGGCAAAATTGCTTGCTTTCAAAAATATAAAAGAGTTTAAAAAAAATCACAATCTCTGTAAAAAAAAGTAACTTGACATGATAAATAATAACCAGCTACATTAAATACATTCTGACGTTATAGAAAAACAAAGCTCACTGGTTTTCTTTATTGATAAGTGCTACGGTATCAAAAACATATTGGAGAGCAAAATTAGAGAATCTAACCTGGCTTGTTTTTACCTACAAATGTTAAGCACAAATTCTTACATGTATGTTAATTAACACAAATATAAAGATAATTCTAAAGTTCACATTTTCACATAATCAACTATAAGCATTTTATTTATATGTGCGCCAGTGTATTTCTCTTTAGGATTAAAGTTTAAGCAAACACATCAGGCAGACGCACTTTATGATCTGAGGAAAGCCTTTGTTTGATATGGCCAGCTCCATAGTCTGTGCAAAACCTACTATCTTTCTTTTTGTGATTTTATTATTATCTCCTCGACTATTGTAAGTCGCTTTGGATAAAAGCGTCTGCTAAATGACTAAATGTAAATGTATTATTGTTATTGTAACAAATCTGACCAAAAAAACATGCATAAACTATATGTATAAATATATTGTATATATTAAATATTAACATACCAACACGAAGACTTCTGGAGCGATGTGTACATTTTAAAGTAAATACAAAGAAAGTGGGATATTCATTTGTGAGAGGCGTAATGTTATATATTGTCCATATAGCCGCATTAACGGTATAGTTCATACAAATAGTTTAACTATCTTGTAATTTCAAACCTATTTGATTCTCTTGACGCACAGAAAAAGCAAAAATTTTTAAAAGTGTTGGTTACCAAACGTGATGGTACTCAGAAGAACACAAAACCAATGTAAGTAAGTTGATGACATTGAATTTATAACAATCTTATAATAATCTTATCCTCTATTGGTTTAAAAACCCCATGTTGAACTTTAGCATTGGGAAAAAAATATTAAACTGTACTTTTAAATTGGAATCCCACTTTATCTGTTTTTCCTCTTTCTAAATTGTTCCGCACTGCAGTTGTAAATGCAACGAATAGTGTCTGAATTAATACTGCCAGCAGCCAGTTTCATACCTCTCAAATTAGTGAAAACTTTTTCATTATTTAAAAAAATACCAATACAACAGCAAGTAAGGGTTCCTTCGCTGGGCCTATGAGTATTCAACATTTAAAAAAACGAAAAGCCTTACACTATATCATACAACCTACATCTGTGACATCTGGTTCTTCACTTCTTTTAGACTCCACTGAATTTTCAGAGTCTGCAGAATTCTGGAGGGTAAGCTGCAACCTGGTCCAGACCTTGGGGTCTCCGCTACATATAGCCTCTAGGAATAGGTCAGTCTGAGCCTGCAGTCTCTGAAGCTGGGCTTGAGAACGTTTGTTCTGTCGGATTAGCTCCTTGGTGCGCAACGTGATGCCCAACAAACCTGACCTATTCAGAATATTGTACGTGTTGCAGAAGCGTTTCTGTTTGCTCCAGCCTGGGGAAAGCGCCTCTGGGATATTCTCCTCATCACTGTTCTGGTTAACTGTTGCTTTAGAGCACTTTTGAGGGTGCGGAGTGAGGACTGAGTCCGAGCAGAGAGAGTATGGTGAAGTTGTGGTGTGAGGCTCCTGAAGGTCAGAAGGCCTGGAAAATGAGTCTTGCACAGCCAGGTCTGTGACAGTCGGACTGAAGTCTCCCCAGGAGGCATCACAACCTTTAAAGTCTTCATTCTGCTTCAACCTGTCAATTGGTTTTTCATCACGGTGATGATGCCTTGCACTGTGAATTGATTTCTTATTAATGTCACTGGGATCATCATGAGAACCATGCGCAGGGTGAGGACCCATTTTCCTGTATGGATTTGGCGTAGAAACATACTTTTTGGAATGTTTTTGTTTGCCAGAGCTTTGTGGCTTGCAGTCACCAGTGGGCATGACTGGCTGGAGGTAAAGCAGCTGGGACTGAGGAACAACGTCCATTGAAGGGTTTAAGCTCCATGAGGTTAATGAAGGGGTCTCAGTGTTAGGCTGGAAAGAAAATCGTCAAACATCAGGTTAACAGCGGGATAAAAGCTGATCCAAGTGCTTAACACAACAAGTTCACTAAAAATGACATCATTTAAGGTGCTTCAAAATGACACATGAGCTCAATAAACAGCATATTATGAACTGTTAATGTAGCATAAATACAATGAGAATATACATATTCTATAAAACTTGCAATACCTGCTTTAGGACAAGGTTGTTCATTATGATCATGGGAGAGACACCTGGATGTGAACCAGGAATGGCAGGCATCCATGGAGATGTCTGCACGATCTTTGATGAAGCAGTTGTTGGTCCCACATCTTCCAAATCTGTCTGGTCTAAAGTGCTAAAATATCCCGAACTGGCCTCTATGAAATTAAAAGTAACGATATAGTGTGTGAATAAACAACTATAGATATTTCATCAATTAAGTCCATAAATTGATTATAACTTGACTGATGCAAAGTTATTTTGTTCACAACTACAGTACACAGGAAAAACAAGGCCTGATAAAATATATCTCTTTATTTTTTTACATATCAAATGTAAAAGTTAAAGCTAACTTTTAAAATTGAAATCTAATATTTATTTATATATATATATATATATATATATATATATATTTTTTTTTTCTTTCTTTATATTTATTAAACAGTTAAGGCATTACAGAGTAAAAAATAAGACAGATTTCCTAAATATTCAGACTTAAAACTACCGACAAGCATATTGTGTTGTATTACTTTTATTACTTGTATAATTATTTTTAGTTTTATTTAGTCATTAGATTTAATCATTAGTATATTAGTTATTCTGTTCTGTAGTACTTTTCTTTCTGTTGTTTCTTTATAAGTTGGATGTAACATAAATGTAACATAAAACATCTTAATAAAACCACAAGACATTGCTGCAGTTTTCCATTCTCTGTGCTGGGTTTACAACATCCGATAAATGAAGCTTCAGCAGATGAAGATAGACTGAGCCGGACCAAACAACAATGGTCCAGATAAAGCAGGACAGAGTCTGAGTTCCAGATGATAATGGATCTGAATCGGCATCTCAACACATCTACGATTGTCTTCCATCCTAATAAACCGCTCATTATATTAAAATCTCACTTTTTCTCCCCTTCATCTCTGGGTCTGCCTAATACTCTTATTTGGATCTATAAGGTCTGCAAGACAAAGTTGAATCTATCTTCAGGATTTAATGATAAGAAGAGAAATCTGATCAGAACTATCGGTACTCACACAAATCACAGCAAGAATGAAATGGAGGTGACAAACCTGAATACGTATCAATGTCACAATGTGCTTTCCGTTTGTTTCCCATGGTGGATTTTCTCAGACAGTCAAGTTGTTTGATTTCAATGTGATGTGAAGCCCATCTGTACCTCTCTGATGCAGAAGGATTAAATTATGGGATGTCTTAGCCCCATAAGGAGATCATCCTGTGTAACATGAGCACATTGATGATACAGATCAATGAAATGCATTGGTTTATTGCAATTTTACAAACAAAAATGTGGAATTAAATCGAAAACACACCATGTTTCATTACTTACCAACTGTGTTCCTCAAACGTGTCCCCTCACTGAAGGCCTTGTGTGTAAAATGATGGTAAACAAGTGAACCTGAGCTTATTTTTGTGTGTTGTTGAAGTTGGCTTGCCCACACTGCAACGTGAGTTTACAACCGAGGCTCCGCCCTCACCGCCGGTTTAAAAGGCTGTTGCCAAGGGAACCGCCTCAGCGTGGTCTGTTTAAGCACGGAGGCCACGCCTCCTATTTGCATATCGCGTTCTGATTGGCGCAGAGCTGAACCCTTGCGACTGTAAACGTGACTGTGGTGTGTGCTGGGTGTCAGAGTGAATGTACAGCCACGCGCGCTTCTGCGTCATCAGTTATTAACTTATAAACAACAACGTCATCATCTTTGTTTTCAAAGTATATGTTTTTTTTTACATTTAAGAATATTTATTTGTCAACAGCTATTAAATAAAAAATATAATAGTCAGGTTAACTATGCAGTTCATGTTTGTTCATCAAACATCATTTTAAACAAATACATGTGCCAATAATTGTATAATTATAATAAAGTAATATAGCACAGGATTGCAGAAAGCTCTTTATTTACAGAGCCCAATAATGTGTAGCACAAGCGTTTTGAAAGATCTCTTCTGCATCATCCATATCATAAACAGCGGCATCTTTCACACTCTCATACACACAAGATATGTGTTCATAATAAGCAGAAATAACAAACAAGTAATATTTTCTTATATAATATTCATACATTGAATATTACAACATTTTGATCAGCACACAAAGCCATTTTTGGAGAAATCTGGTGCATTTGGGCCCTTAAACATAGCAGCATAAATAATATCAAAAACATATATTTGTTGTTTATTTCTGGCACTACATACTTGAGTCTGAACTGTGGGAAATACATAGGTTTAGTTGACAAAGTCATAAATCAAAACACAGACATTCCCTCAAATGACAATGAATGTCTGCCTTGTTTCTGTCGACTGGCCCTTTAAGAGCAAAGGCTTTTGCAGGTACACCTTAAAAATGTTTCAAGTTTATATGGCTTTCATCAGTATGATATAAACAACAGTTTGTGAAAAAAAAAGATGCAGTATAACCACTAGATGACAGTATCTCCATTCCATCCAAAGTTTCATATAAAATATTGTGAGAAAATGTAGACCTAGAACTTTTCTCGCTCACCCTTTAAACATCGCTCAAACGACTCAATTTACATTATACCATATTCAATTATCAACCTTTGGTATTTTTGTTTTGCAATTTTATGTGGACTTAACCATTTTAAAATGAAACGTGGAACTACTTTCTTTTACTGCAGTATATTTAAATAAATAGCAAGGCAGACGGTTTAATCCAATACTACAGTATGACTACAATTACACTTACTATTTCTACTACAAATATTACAAATATAATAACATTATTATATAATAATAATATAGGTCCTTTGTGTTTACGTCAGTCTCATATTTTAGGTGTGGTCCTGTTCTTGTCTCTTAAAAGAGCTGTGAGAAGCTACTGTCAAGATGCCTCTCTACAACAGGAGCGTCCTGTATAGATTAAAAGCCCCTCATGTGCTGGAGAGAAGCCCTGTCACCATAACAACTCTGCTTCTGGGATGTTGAGGTGCAGATCAGTGGCAGTACCCATAAGTGAAAGATGATGATGATGATGAGGGATGCACATTAGGGGACGGATGCACGTGATTGGCTGAGATCACGGTGAGAAAGGGTTTACCTGCGAGGAGGCTGACACCTGTGAGGAAACATACATTGAGGTTATTACCTCATTTTGAAAATGAACAATTTACACACGTTTTCTTGTCAAAATACATATAGTCTAAAATAACTTAAAGGTAACTCTACATATCAGCTTTTTAGGTTCACACAAATGTATGAATATGAAAAATGACTGGGTTGCACTGGGCACTTTTACTTACCTATCACAATCTTTCACTCTTTGTTTCTCCTTTCTTTTTCTCCCTCGATTTCTTGGTTTCCATCTACATTAAAAAGAAGAGTTACGGACATCCCTGTAATTCAGTTTGTCAGTATGCTCAATGTAATAGTGTTTAGTACAACTTACCTGTCATGTTTTGTTGTGGGTTTTCTTAATCTTGGCATCCCAATATAAGAGGAACCATGTAAGAGAGGCGGTGAAAGAAGGCAGAGTTATATGAGCATTTTATACTTCAACTTTGTAAACTCAGAAATCAATCTTTTGATTCTAACATAAGAGAACAAAGCTCTCAATATGCAAGACATCTGCAAGACATATGTACTGAACTGATTTTTCCCTTACCTACATTCACAGGCTTTGTGCTCCACAAAGGTCATGTCCACATATTCTTGGCCCTGCTCTGCTGGCTTAATCTTCAATAACTGAAAAAAAATCATAACTTTAACATATGCATTTAGGGGACAATTTACCCCAGTTCTGGTATCATTTACTCACTTCAATGTCATGATATTTTGAAGAATGTTGGTTGCACAGATATTTTGAAGAATGTTGGTTGCACAGATATTTTGAAGAATGTTGGTTGCCCGAACAGTGGTGCATTAACTTTGGTTTTGTGTGCATAAAATAAAAGTAAAAGGGTACTGCTGTGGTTTGGTTACTGACATTCTTCAAAATATCTTATTACATGTTCTGCAAATAATTTTAACAGAATTTATATATTTGCAAGAACTAATACAATAAGTAGAAATATCAAAGAAAAAATATGGCATCTACATGAAAAGTTAACAATTATAATTAGAAATAATCAGGTTTCATTTATTCATGTATGTCAAAACATATTTTTAATATTCTAGTTTTGGAGCTGACCAAGAAATTGAAATCTAGATTAACATAATATTTTCTTTGTAAGGGGGAAATATGATTTTCAAGAAAAATTTACATATTTCGGGGCACATCTTTTGCACCCTCTTACATTTATTTAAGAATAGTTCACATAAAAAAAGCAATTGTTTGTCCAAAGTGAAAAATTCTTACTTGCATGGTTGTGTTGGTGGTTAGCGTAGGGTGACACTCCAAGTTCTCATCTCCACAGCAACCAGCGCAGCGGACCAATGGCACGCAGGCGGGACTGAAAATGTGCTCCACCTCCCCAGGGTACTCCTGAACTACTTCCACTAGCTTCTCTATAGTGCGGCAGAAGCTTTTCCCCCACACCTCCTGAAACAGCATAACTGTAACACAACAAGAGAAATATGGGATATCCAATGTGTTAAAAGAATGTTAATATTGTTTATTTTTACAGTTCAATCCTCATTTAGTGATGCTGAAATCTGCATCTACTGTATGAGTTTAGTATGGTGCTATCTGCAGCACTCTTTATGTTATACGCATAATTAACCAATATTTATGTGCCTCATTAGACTGAAACCAAAAGCTTTTGAGTCTAAGCCCTCTGCGTGTCAAACAAACAGCAACCAAGCAGAAGATTTTAAAATAGTGAACAGTATGTGCATATTTAGGTTTAATGTAACTACATATGAACTGTTCCTGTCCTTGTTCACATTATTTTTGTAATATTAACTAAGCCACATTAAATACATTTTACAGTTGTAGTAACTTAATAAAATATTTTAAAAAACATTTAATAGATGTTTAAGTAGAAAATAATAAAATAATTGATTAAAAATCCAATAGTTAATATTTGTACATTTCCAAAAAAATATACTGTTGAGAAGAATAAATATTCATTATAAATGAGTGATATCGTAATCTTTCATGCATTATAAGTGCTTAAGACATGGTAAGTTTTCATGTTCAATGTTCAAAAGCTGTATCTGTCTTCTGTTAATGTGAGTAAACCAATACTTTTCGGAGATTTGAACACTGCGATTCTTTACTACAGTTACTCAAGATTGATATAAGATTGGCAGAAAATCATCAGAAAGAACTTTCTTACGTAAATCCAACAAAACATTTTAGACCTATTTTTGCAGTGGATCTAAATCGCTTAAAATTCGTTACTTGCTGAAATTTAAAATAAAAAAATGCAATCTGTTTGTGCAGTTTGCTGTAATTTTGTATCTGTGGCTGCATTTCATTGCCACACAGAATAGAAACTCTCATTCATCTTGCCAGACCTGTAGCTCAGCTGATGCATTAAAGGTTTTGATTTCCAAGCAATGTTTTTCCCAAAACATCTGCCAAATGCATAAATCTAAATATTTACTGTGCATGTTCCTGTGGGTGTTCCATGTATTTACTTATTATAAATAAACTGAACAGGTTACTGTAACTTTGATAGTTTATAGTATATTAATGTTTATGGTCAACTTTTTTCTGATTCTCTTACCTTTAGTAGTGCTGTTTACGCTTACTAATGGAGAACTCTGCAAGAAAACAAAATGAAACACAGATCATCAAAAACAAAGTCAGAGAATTACAGTAAGTGTAGAAATGCATCTCAACATGCTTATATTTTCTCAGTAAATACATTCAAGTGTAAAATATAATACAAAATAATTAAAAAGCAACATCTTGCAAGGGGACAGTAAAAAATGTAAAGGGTCTTATTACCCAGCTTATGGGCAATATTACCAGTTGTATTAAGTGTACTGTAATGGGAATATTTGTTTTTAAAAACAAAAACGCAATACTTTCTACAGATTTGTATCTCCACTTTGTACCACCTCTCTGAAACATCTACGACCTTTACCATGTTGGCATCACATGGTTCTAGATCTACAAAACCACAATGACATGTCATTGATTGCTTCCTTTATTTGCGTATATATTTTGGCAATATTATTTAAATTAAACCACAAACTTAGGCTTGTGAGGGCATGTTTATATGATGCGGATTTGCCCTTAGATAAAATACATCTTTGGTTCTTTGATTTTTGCAATTTTCTATGTGCAATACATGCATTGGCAACTTGTAACACCCCCCAAAACACAGGAAATGAAAAGCATATTAAAAGCACTTTTAACGGATTTGAGTTGTACTCAACTACAAATATATGTTTCCCCTGCTGTGAGATACGTATTGTCAGAGCACATTTATTTCTGTGATAAGACTTCTGCCATGAAAAGGACCAGACTTATGTAATATTGCTGTTGTCTGTATAAAGTCCCAAAAATACTGTGTTTTTAAGTGAAACACTTTACACACAAAACACTTAAACACTTCGTAATTAAGTAAATATACTGTTCGAAGTTTAGATATATGTAAGTAAAAAATATAACAAATCTGGCTAACAAAAATTCTATTAGAATTCACCAAAAAGAGTTAAGAAAATCCTATTCCTTCCTTTGATAAACTTCTATATCTCACCTAAAAAATATATTTACATTTTATAGAAATTAAATGTTAGAGTTTTATCAATGATTTTAATATTTTCCAAGGAAGATTTAAGAAGACTTTATTGAGTTAATATAACTATTTATTTTGTGATATTAACAAATCCACATGAAAAATGTTACATAGTAGTGTATGTCTAAGCTTAAACTCCTAGAAGTATTCCCTTTACCACTTCTCTATCTCCATCCAAAAAAACATGCATTTTGCATTTCTTCTTAATATAAAAAATAACAGATATTTTTTAAAATATAGCTCACATGCAGTACAATAAAACACAGAAAACAGAAAGCTCAACTTCTTGAGGTCTCTTCAAGCATTTGCACTTCTCCTGAAGAAAATGAAACCTTTCTCTTTGTGTGTTCAAGGCAAAAGTCAGTTCATATTGGCTGTGTCCCAAAACCCAGCGAGCTGCCTCACAGTCTACTGCCTATATACAGTCAGGTACCTGTGGACAGGTGCTCTCCAAAGCCAGAAATGCAGATGCCAGTGCATTGCAAACATGTAGTCATGATATTCCAATAACTGCCCATAGCTGTTATCATAGTAGTTTACTCAAAAGAGAAATCTAGTTTTCAGGATGATAGCCAATGTTTGCTATGTGCAGAAGGTAAGAATGATCAATGTACTTTCCAAGGTAATACAATTGAATACATGTTCAGTCCGAAATCAAGAATAAGGTTCTCAGAGCCCACTATCACCTTCAGCTTTGTCTGTCTGTTTATCTGTCTCTCTATATACTGGGAATCTTTGCATGTGAACAAACTGACATGCACTTTAAGGTCTCCAACAATGGGAGACATCAGGTTTAATATCCTCCGATCACATGTTTCAGATGATGCAAGGCAGGAAGTTTGAGAGAAATAGGAAAGCAAACATAACCAAACATTACTGCAGACATTTGGCTCCTCGTAAAAATGTGGATTATGATAATAATGTGAATGCAAACGTGCGAGAGGTTGTTTGGGAAAATGTGCTGGCTCCAGGGATGGAGGGATTTCCTAAAAAACATCTATTCTTCTGTTCTCCTGTTACAGACAATACCAATATGTTTCATGAGAAATACATGATATTTACAAATACAGTTATTCCTAGTTTCTCTTATTTTATCTTACATTATTAAAATGAGTGAAATCTGGCTAATAAAATGGACCAATTCCAAACAAACACCAGATCTTCAGATTAAAGTGATACTTTTCCTAAACATAAAAATTATTTCATTATTTATAGCTTCTGTCATATAAACTGTAAAACCCAAATAAGATATTTTGAAGAATATCAGTAACTTCCACCCATTCACTTGGATTGGTTTTGTGTCAATACAATAGAAGTAAATGGGTTCCACAGCAGTATACTCAAAACAGTTAATCAAATTTATTAAAATTTTTATAATTACTAAATTTTTGGGGTAAATTGTGCCACGTAAAAATTTTTTTCAAAACACAGGCAATGTTAGTTAATAAAAAGTCAATATAACATTATTGAAACACAATACATTAAATCCCCTCACCACACAACTTTTGTTAAGTATTTAAAGCTTCATTGTAGATATGTAATATCAGTGTAACACAAAACTTGCTCCTTAAAAAGAAAAAGTTAATCTGACCTATTAACAATCTTTCAGCATTGACTTTTAAACTATTCACCTTAATTTTTTATGTAAAATTGACCTATTTTATGTTTAATCTTTTAATCTTTTCAATTCAATTTATGACTCATGATACTGTTTCTACTGCCAGCTGTACCTACTTCTGAGTCATTGAAGTAGTTCAGTGTCAGTATAATAAAATAAGTCTCATAAATAAATAAATAAATTAAACAAAATGACTTGGTGTCAAATAGAAAAAGTATCCTACCATCCTCATTTTTTTTCAGTTGATGGAATAGTGTGGGAGAGGGCTGTCCTGCTTCAACAGGAAGAGTCTGAGTAAACTGAAAATGAGACTTTAAGCAGACATAAAGTCTATGGGAACTTTTACTTTCAACATTACAACTTAAGACAAAAGGCCTTTAAACTGGTGCCAGACTACACGCCTTTATAGCAAAACTAATAGAGACTGGGCAGATCATTGAAATATTTCAATGATGTGTTATAACCACGAGGTAATTCTAAATATTATTAATGTGAACAGTTTCCTGTGATTGCGGTTTATTGCCTACTGCTGGGTTTCTGTACATTCAGTTAATCGGAAATAGCACAAGACATCTAAAAATGTAATTCCGTAAAAGTGACGGGTATATTATTTTAAAGGTTAACATGTTCAAACAGCTACTGTAGATCTGCCACAAGTCGATGGAGACAAATTTATCTCTTAATTGTTTAATAAAGAAATTCCAGATTTTAATGTAGTCAGCACTGTTTTGTGGTCATTCAATTCCAGTTTACAAATATAACGGTGTACTGCTCAAACATGAATATGAACTTGTTTCCTTTGGCATATTTGAGATTAGAAAACATATATTGAATATATATATATATATATATATATATATATATATATATATAGTATAAGATCTCTCATCCTAATTTGTTATACCCTGCAATTTGATTTTCAGTAATCTCAAAAGGGAATCATATCATCTTAAAATGTAACTTGTAACAGACTGACAGTTGAAGGAGACTGTAAACAGATGTTCTGCTCCGATGTCAACAGAGAAAATCACTCCACAGCGGAAGAACATTTTAAGATTTCATTAAAGATTACAAAAACTAGTTTTTTTGTGCATGGAAGGATGAATTGTTCACCTCAACACTAGAAATGTGCAAGATATTTCTGTATTTCATTATAAACATACCTTCAACATTATTGTGTTAAATGTTATGCATTATATTTGTATATAGTCCGTCAGAACATCTCGGAGAGCAACACAAGCTATATTCTTTTGCTGAAAAACATCTCCATTTAAACACTCTTGAAACTTTGCCAGGGACAATTATGCCGCTTATTACAGTAAACCCTGTTGTGGCTATGTAAATGAAAGCAAATTGCTTCCAGATGACAGATTAAAGCCTACATAGTGGATGACAGTCCCCTGAGTGTCACTGAAGGAAGGAGAGATCCATTTCTCCTGATTGTGATTGCACCTCATCCCCTGAGTTATAACCAGACTCATAAAAATGTTGAGGTCTTGTCACCACGACAACTCAGTGCTACATGGGTTGCCTAAAGGCACATGTATGTTTAAATAAACACATCGGCACAAATAAAAGTTGTATTAGGTCTCTTCTGAGGGTATGCAGCATATGCACCGTAAAGTTTTATAATTGTGTCCTATATTAAGGTTTAGATGTAGTGAAATATTTAATAATTAAGAATACATCTTCTATATACCAAAACAATGTGATGTTTTTAATACAAATAGTAAAACGTGATATATTGAATGCAATTCATCATGATAATTGAGGTTATTCTTTAATTTTTCATTTAGATATGCTCCAGTATATCGGCCAATAATCAATATGGATCAATAAAAGCAATTGTTTGGGCCACTGTAATTTGCTGTAAAAGACTAATAGTTTACTATAATTATATAACATTTAGAAAGTATCAGAATAAATGCAAGTTTAGAATTAATGCAATTGTATATGACCACCAAACTATTGGAATCGGTGTCCACAGATATCATTCTGAATAATCTGCTACTGGTATTAGTGGGAAAATGTCCATATTGTTGCAGATTTAGTTTTAGCATAATCTTTTTCGTTTAAATGTATTTTTGTTTCTATTTATATACTGGATTCCATTTGTTACATTAAAAGGTGCTTTTGGATTGTGCATTTAATTAAAAAAATAGATTTTCTATAAATAAATTATATTACATAATAATTTTCGACTAAATGGTTTTTATGTATTTTCCTTATATTTATATATTCTTATATAAATATTTAATATTAGAATTAATGGAACACTAAATACAGGAAATATAACATTTACAAAATTTGTAGCTTCTAGGCCCTTACATGTGGTTTCCTTACTATGATTCCTGCAATATTTCTTAAACCAAAGCTGTTCCCAAGGGTAAAGTTACGGGAGGAGTCGCATGCATGTTGACTCGTGTTGTCTTTAAAATCCACTGACACAAAAAGGGTAAAGTCTTTGGAGATGAGCAGACATGTTTGGTAGTAAATAACAGACGTTTACCTTTTGAACCAGGCTGAAAAGACTTTGTTTAAGTCAGATACCTGCATAACACAATAGAATGAACTCGGTGCAGTTACGAGAGACAATGCAAGAAATGCAATACGGTCTGACTGTGCAGTCTCCAGATAAAACTATTCTATTGTGGGTGTGAAATGAACAAATGGGTTTTGGGCCACACTTTAAGAGGAGGAACAAATCGTTTCCATCACAAAATGTCAAGTGAATGGAGTGGAAGTGCTGGAATTCGGAGCAGGATTGGATAACAACGGCGTAACCTCTAGGCTCAGGTGTTTACTTTGCCAGCAAGACCGTCAATGGAGCTTGTATAAATAGCTGCCACTCGATGTTATGGAGGCAGAGGAAACCAGCACAGACACAGATGGCCCGTCTCAAGCATTATTTTGCTCCGACTGTTGACGGAGAGGAAACACCTGCAGTGAATCATGTTCTGAGCTTGTGTTGCTGTCGCTCTTGACACTCTCTCGCCTCTCATCCCTTATTTGGGTTTTTTCCTAATACATGTTTCTTTAGTTCTTTCCTCTGGCAGTGCTTTTCACTGTCTGTATCACATCCTCATGCTTTCTTCTGTCTAAGACACTTATGGAGGATCTTCAAGGATCTTGTCTCGTGATTGAACCAACAACTAATGTTCTTCTATTCAACTGTCCATCATTCAGCCACCGTGTTAAGTGCTTGCATTTGTTGTTTTGAATGGTTTGTGACAACCTTGTCATTAGTCTTCAATAAAGCTCACAAGTACCCTTATTGAATAGTGTAGTGCGCACACATCTGAAACAAAACAAAAAGTTAGACATGCAACGACAGATTTTAAACAAGCTTGAGATTCAGATATCATGCCGTTGGGAGTGCGCACCTTTCTAACAAGCAACAGACGCAGAAACTGCTACAGTAGAGTGGTGGAGGCTGGCATAAAAGAACCACTTTTGGTTTTGTGGTTTTAAAGCCTTTTACAGCACATCAACAGAAACTTTTGGTTTTACAAACCATTAAAATACGTTCGGAAGTGACAGAGATATTCAAACTGGCGAACCTGAAAGATTCTTTTTATAAGACATCATCAGCCACTTTTCCACTAAATATTTTCAGGAGCAAAGTTCCAGGATGAGTAAAGAGGGCTGTCGCTCCATATTCACTTAGGCCATTTTCCCAATCGCATAATGAACTCTGAGGTTCTCTTCTGATCAGCTGTCCAACCGAGTGACATATAAAAACACACCATGGAAACAGAGTTGTGTTTGTGTTGCCTGTGGAGTGTTTAGTGATAACTGACGTGTAACGAGGACATTTCGGTATAAGTTGGGATTCAAAGAGCTAAAAGGTTAAGCCCCACTAGCATGCTGACATCCAGCACTTACTATGATCCCAGTTTGGTTCGGCCTTTTGCTGATCGAGCTATATCTACCCAACACTTTAATGTCTACTCTCCACAATCATGTCCTAATAAAAACACACATTTCTAAAAATGTTACTTTAAAACTGTAAACTGGGAACTAAGGGGCGGATCGGAAGCACCTTCCGACATTAGACGCGCCTCTTTCTATTGTGTTTAAAATGCGCTGCTTATATACGCTTGGCCTCGTGGTTTTTAACATCTGCCATGCTTTTAGCGCCTCGAAAAAAGTAAATTCTAAGCGGAAAAGCACTAGACATTATGCTCCTTTTTCCAGTATCCAATCGAATGAATGGAGGGCAGGACTTCCAACGGAACTTTACTGTTTACTGGAACGTCCGGTGACTGCAGTAATGGAGGAAAAACTTGTGGTGGCTTTTCATGGTTGACCGAGCAAGCTCGGAGCAAGAACCCTCTTATACATTTTTAAAGTTTCTGCAAATATGACAAGCATTAAAAGCACGTTGGGTGTGTTCCGCTCCTAAGAAACATAAAATTCTACAAGATTCTAGGACGCTATTGATTAAGAAAAAGGTGATAGATAATCCTATTAACATTTTAAACACTGTTGTGTCACATGCTGGTTCTCTTTTTCTGACTCACATCATGCTCAAGAGAAGGAGCTAATTTTGTTCCTTGAAATTGCATTTCTGAACCAAAATTCTGTCTGGTTCCAACAGTGTGAACACAACAAAACGCTGGTACTTTGTAACTGGCAAATTGTATTGTACTTTTTCCAATGGTGCGAAAGCCCCTACTCTTTCTTTTGTGGGACCAAAAAGGTTCTTCTTTGAAGGCATCACTGTGTTACAAAATAAAAGTTACACTAAGTTAAAGTGTCAATCAGTCATGGAACACCTAAACTTTTTTAAAACTGGACCATCCCTCGCTATTTTGCAAGATTGGGAAGGCTTCATTGCTAATTACAGTAGAAATTGGATGGAAAATGATTGAAAAGGGCAAATATATTATAATATTTTCTAGAGTACCTTTTACAGCACATACCGTACATTGTATGCTTTATCTAAAGCTTTCATCAGTTTCTTATTATCTTATCAGCAGTTTGTTTCTTCTTACTTTTATGTCAGGATAACCTTAGAGAACCTGATGACTCAGGATAACAAACAACAAGAAAGAAAAAATAACAATGCAGACCTCTGTGCTTTAAACCGCTATTGCTATTACTTATGCAGTATAATTGGAAAACTCGGCACTGTTGATGCAGCATGCAACCCTTATCTCACAAATAAATCACGGCTCTATAGGTCAGCCAAAGATTGCTAACAGCTTTAATTCCATACAGCAAATCAAAAGACATGCAGATACACTTCATTTTCCACACTTTTCTAAGTCTGCCGTTTGCATTGATCTGTGTAGACAATGCCAACAACACCTAACATACGATGAGATGACCAGTATGTACAACTTAACTGAAATGATATTCGCTTTTCAAAAACAGACAGAAGAACTTGTGTGCCAGGCCCAGGAGGACACAGATCATAGACATGCAGGACATTGGAATATAAAGGCAAAAGAAAGAGACAATATCAATGATACAGTAAGGAAGGAAATGAATGATGGGATGTCTCAGATCCAAAAATGCTAATGTTGGACACTGTGAGGAAGAACTATGGAAGGTCACACAGACACATGAACAGGAAGGTCAATCAAAGCAGGAAAAGAATAAAATAGAATGAAACAGCACTGTAAAATTAGCAATGGGCCCGCTCGTACACAAAGCAAGCGTGGTTAAGCAATTATAGAATCTTGTATGGAATAGGCTGACCTTGGATGTATTTAACAGCTTTACTGTTTAATGTGTCCCCTAACACACACACATATAGGCACGGAAACACATCCCGAAAAAGATAGATTCCCAAGCCAACATCTGCAGCCTGTCACATGACTTTGTATAACCTGACGGGACATTAAGAGATTACAGGCATCTGTAATTACAGACTATATAATGCGTGTATTACAACATTCAACACAGAACAAGCAGTCTACGACCCAGTCACCACCGTGTTCCCTCTAATTGTTTCAGCTTTAAACTCTTTCAGTGCAAGTGTATGAGACAGACCAAAGCTTTTGTTTGTCAAAACATTCCTGTAGTTCATACTTGATTTGTATTTCATTTGAATTATTTTGATACTTACATATTTTTGCCAGAATGATACTGTGTTTTCATTTACACCCGCATTAGGATCTCTGAAGTGACGTGAGCCTTTGGATGCTGCGATCTCAGGTTTAGTTTGTTTTAGTTGTCTTTGAAGGGTTTTGTGAAATATAAGATGCCATGTAGACATGTCCGTTTCATTGAACAATACACCGACTGAACAAAGGGGGACAACAATTAAAGACAATTTTATTTCTCTCAATGCGTTCTTCAGTGATCTTGTGTCTCTGTGTTTTGTTATACGTCATCATCAAGCAATAAGCAAAAACAAAAGTACAAAGATTGTATGAATGTATCTGGGTGTGTTATCGAGGAAGCATCAAATGCTTTTTTTGAAATTTTTTTTTTAATTGAAATTACAAATGTCATTGTTGCACATCCATCCGAGATCCTCCCGTGAGAACACAAGGGCATTCTTCGGAATTAACAAATAGCCAAAGACACCAGGTGAATATTGTTAACATTTGTCCTTGTGTTCATGTTTTATTGCTGTTTAAAATAATGACCGTATTTAATATTACTCCCTTTTTGAATGGAATTGGCATTTATCAGTCAGCTTCTTGAGGTCTCACCCTAAGATGCTTAAAGGAGTTCCCCGCTTTGCTCAGATATTTTTAGATGAATTATCTTGATCAGCTGCGTATTTGTCCAAATCATTCCTTCTAAAACATTTGAATACAGTTTTGAGATTAAATACATGATGCCACTATCTTATATCACATGCTTTTCAATAAAAAGATGGTTTTAAAGTATTAAAACCTCTATTTCAGTCCTGAAAATCCCAGCACTGTTCATGTTGTAGGGAAGAACTCGAGAGATGCTGTTACTTTTACAGAGCATATCCTAACATCTGAGTTTCTAAAGTAACAATTACACATGAGTGGTCTCTTCCCAGTGGTAAACACAACATCAGAGGGTGTTCGTGTGCAACTTTTACCTAGAAAACTCATATTGCTGATCATTCTGAAACCACATGAAGTGAACATTATATCATGCTGGACTGTGGAACACCAAGACGGAAATTAGAACCACTACTGTAGCAAAAACTGAGTCACCCCAGACACTTTTCTTTCCAAAACTACTGTACTTACAGTCCTCACTCCCACTCGGGAAACACCAGTTAAACACCTTGCCCAATAGCATCACGAGACAGCGACACTACTCCATTAAACCTGGCTTTATAATATTTATATGTGTGGTCTTTTAAAGTATGTAACAGCACATCATCTTTTTGTAATATCTTTAATGAAACCATACAATATTCCTTCGTACACTGAAAAAATGGAACTACTTAATATTATCATGTACACCGGTTAAGTTCTGTAATTTATTTTTTTTAAATTAAAAAAATGTAATCATGTGGAACCGATTCATATGATAAAATTAAGTAACTTCAACAACCCATTATTTTCATTGTATGATCTTTTTAGATTTAAAATGTGTACCATGAAGGCTACATTGGAATGATGTAGGGTTAAAAAATCCCCCACTATTTTTCATGTCCTTGTTGAGAGTGATGCTGGATAATGCCTGTAAAAATGTAGTCCCAGAAATTATGATGTAGCATTCTAAGCCTTAAACCACTGCAGACACATCATCACTTTTGACACGTAAGCTTGTACTATTATGACACATGGAATATTTTTGGCCAGTGCCTGACTCAACACTACATTTCGGGAATATCGAGCACTCCACCCGACACGAGAGGGCAGGAGAAAACATTTATAAATGCTTCTCACAACCACATGGCCAACATTTACTTTTCGTTTCTGTTTGATTTTCTCCAGAAGAGGATGAGACAGAGAGAGGAGACAACTCTCTCTTGAGAATGCTGTAGGTAGAGTATGAAAATCACATTATTCAGCACACACCGGACTGCTCTTGGTCCACTGGGATATGCATTTCATTCTACCCAGGAGCAAAGGGTGATCTGACTGCACTGCAATGCATTAGTGATGGACAAGTACAGAACTGTTGGTGGCCAACTAGTGTTCAAATTATAAGCTAAATCCAATGTTGTTGTCTTGAATTGATTTAACTGACACCCGTGTGTACATAAAATGAAAAAACTGAAGACTAATGACTAGAAAACGCAATGGCTATTAAAGAGTTATAAAACCCCTTTATAACTATTTGACTTTTTTCCAAAGCACATTTTAAGAATATTTCATGTTTGATTGTTTGCATCTTGACTATTCAGTAATTTAAAGTGTTATTACATTTAAGACTATAATATAGAGCATCTGTTCAGAAATTGCACTTTGGCACTAGATGTTCCCTGAATTACAGTTTGGAATACACTTTATTACATTATCAAACCACAAAATAGGCGTCTCGTGATCGTGCATCAGATGTTGAAATCAAGAGCCAATTTTCGAAAACCAATTCCAACATCGTGTTGTGTTGTAAAGCATTTTGAACTTTGTCACACCTAAACCAAAAATTTCAGAGATTTGGAAATGATACAGAAACTCGCCTCGCTATAATTTACTCTTTACAAAGTTCCTACTGAAACAGGAGATTCGCTATGTCCCAATACAATTTAGGGCATTAACTAAAATCACAATGTTATGAATATCCATTCATTGACAAACACAACACAGTCAAGAATTTAGAGAAAAAGGTTTTAACAAAAGTGAATTCCTTCATGGATATATGAGGTTGCGATGAGATGGGAGGATGCCCATTCATTTTTTACAAAAGAAATGTCTAATTGAGTCTTTTCTTTACTATAATTACCAGCAATAGTAGTGCAGGCGTTTGCCAACTTCCTTTGAATTTTACATTGAGGTCTGCTAAAACAGTGGCAAACTTTTGCCACAGGCATAATGGAAAGACAGGCGGAGACACAGACACATTCTGATACACACACCTAATGTGTTGCAAAGTTATATCATGGATGGGATTTGTGCGTTTGTAAAAAGCAAATGGAAGGTGTTAGACAGTTGTGAGGCGCGAAGAGTGTTGTTTCTGGGTCCTTGTTTTGACCTGCCAGTAGTAAGATGAAAGGCCACAGGTAGGCCATGGATGGGATTGCGGATACACTCTCTTTTGAAAGTTACACTGCAAATGTTATTAATTAAAGGACAAAGCAATTTTTAATATCAATGTGTTCCTCTGTTTTACTCACATTTTGCCATGCACTGACAGCTTTTTTGCAAATCATTTCTTAATATTGATGTAGGTAATTTGAATATAATTTTAATTATTATTATTTTATATTACTATAACATTTCCAGACTAATTTAGCATGTTCGGTAACATTTGCTGCAGGGATCATACATTAAGATGGGCATCTCTTGTCACACATTTGTATCTTCTGTTAGCTCCTTAGTAATCTAACACACTATTTCAAGCATTCAGACTGCTTAAAACTGTTAAATGTGAGTGCTTTTCATGTTTAACGTTTTCAAGTACAAACTGAGTTAGATGCATTAAGTATTTCTGTGCTCGATACTCCCCCTGTAGTGTTTCGTAAACTATTCTTAATCTGAAACTTTACAACGACAGAAAAAATGTTAACTTTACTTAAAACTTTACACCCTCATAGTGTTCCCGAGAACCAGGAAACTTATGACAGTGTAAAGTTTTAAGTAAAGTTTTAAAAGCCGACATGCATCACTCAGAAAACGCAAAGAGCATGACCATCAGCATTTACACTTCAAGAAAAGCTCTCTTAAGGAACTTTGTCCCGAGCGTCGGGCCTGCAAGGTGGGAGCTCGGCTTCTTCCGGAAACAGCCGTAAAGCTGCATCTGTCTCCTGTAAATATAAGTAAACCAAAGACTTTTCGGAGACATGAAGAACACAATTCTAAACTACGGGTACTCAAGATTAACATGCGATTGGCAGAAACTGCCACCTTTAACGGGTGAGGAAAGATTTGCAGGCTTTTGTCATCTTGTAACATAACAGTCCCAGTTCTCATCATACAGGTTTGGCGATGAGGGGACAAACTGAACCTGAACTGCAATTCAGGACTCAAGTTGCATCATTCTCTTCTTTGAGTGGCAATCAAAAACACACAAAGTGGTTTAATATATATTTTATCAGTTTTTGTGAAGAACACCAACACTGGAGTGGGCTTTGCCAACATTCCATTCTTCAGCTTTTGCCCACCTGAGATGATGGACAATAATCCTATTATTCACTGAAACAGGGCACATGTCGAAAAAGCCTTCCCTTCACTTTCAGCTCACTTTAGACTTTATTTCTATTGAGTAAGATCTGATGAACACATTCTGGTGAGCAGAGGAGGTGATGCAGTCCGTCACGTTTCGTTTTCACTGGCAGCACTTCAAAATTCTTCTGACCCCATTCATTCAGCATTCACCCAGATCACAGTCATTCATTCCAAATAACGTTTAGATTTAAGAACGTTATTTTCCCCTTCCCCTTACAGCGTATAGACGTGCATAATGACAGTACGGGACGTCCCATGAATGCTCACCTGCGCAGGTAACAGACTCAGCTGGAGCGCAGCCACCACATGGAACAGTGATGACAGGTAACCCATCTCGAATGCCAAAACCAGCCGAGTGCAAACAGCAGGAAAATCCGATCTGTTGTCCATCCAAACTTAAAGGTGTGACGTAAATATTCCAGTTTCTTGCTGTCTTCCTTCTTGATGAAAATGCTTTACAATGTGGCAAAGTTTGGGTCCTTGTGTGATCTGTCTTAAAGGAACGAAATGTTGCACGCTCCGAACACACTTCCACATGAGCGCAGTCACTACCTTTCAACAAGTGGATCATTTAAATCTCCTCCTCCCAAAACCCTGCTCATATTCACACTGTCCTCCCACTGCCCTCCCCTCCATGGCCTCATCTCTTACTTTATTTGATCCTGTTTATAGTGGATCAATAAGTTGTGCTTTTAACATGTGTTGATAAACAGTTAAATTGTTGATAAAAAATAAATTGTTCTTTTAACATGTGTTGATAAACAGTTAAATTGTTGATAAAAAATAAATTGTTCTTTTAACATGTGTTGATAAACAGTTAAATTGTTGATAAAAAATAAATTGTTCTTTTAACATGTGTTGATAAACAGTTAAATTGTTGATAAACAGTTAAATTGTTGATACACAATAAATTTTTATTTTAACATGTGTTGTTAAACAGTTAAATTGTTGCTAAAAAATAAATTGTTCTTTTAACATGTGTTGATAAACAGTTAAATTGTTGATAAAAAATAAATTGTTCTTTTAACATGTGTTGTTAAACAGTTAAATTGTTGCTAAAAAATAAATTGTTCTTTTAACATGTGTTGATAAACAGTTAAATTGTTGATACACAATAAGTTGTTCTTTTAACATGTGTTGATAAACAGTTAAATTGTTGATAAAAAATAAATTGTTCTTTTAACATGTGTTGATAAACAGTTAAATTGTTGATACACAATAAATTTTTCTTTTAACGTGTTGTTAAACAGTTAAATTGTTGATAAACAATAAATTGTTCTTTTAACATGTGTTGATAAACAGTTAAATTGTTGATAAACAGTTAAATTGTTCTTTTAACATGTGTTGATAAACAGTTAAATTGTTGATAAAAAATAAATTGTTATTTTAACATGTGTTGATAAACAGTTAAATTGTTGATAAAAAAATAAATTGTTCTTTTAACATGTGTTGATAAACAGTTAAATTGTTGATAAAAAAATAAATTGTTCTTTTAACATGTGTTGATAAACAGTTAAATTGTTGATAAAAAATAAATTGTTATTTTAACATGTCTTGATAAACAGTTAAATTGTTGATAAAAAAATAAATTGTTCTTTTAACATGTGTTGATAAACAGTTAAATTGTCGATAAACAATACATTTTTCTTTTAACATGTGTTGTTAAACAGTTAAATTGTTAATAAACAATAAATTGTTCTTTTAACATGTGTTGATAAACAGTTAAATTGTTGATAAACAGTTATATTATTGATAAACAATAAATTGTTCTTTTAACATGTGTTGATAAACAGTTAAATTATTGATAAACAATAAATTGTTCTTTTAACATGTGTTGATAAACAGGTATGATTTGCATTTGTGTTAAGAATTTTTGATGACACAATGGGGTTGTGGAATCATTGAATTGTCAACACAACACAATATTTTGAGAGTGTCATTCTTTTTTTGTGATTTACGCTTTTATACATACATTTATTTTACTGTATGTTTTAACTTAAGGAACATCTTTTAATATCTTTTATGTGGATTGAATAAGCCTAAAGATTAAAATCATACAGAAACTGTTGGGTTAAATTGAACTTGAATGCCTTTGAAGCTCTTGAAGTGTCTTTTAATATTAAACTCAATGTTCTTCTTATTGCGCATTATTCCAGTAGGATTTGGATCCCACCAGAGTCCATCACACACCAGTAGACACCATCATAATTTCCATTTAAAAAAATCCAATTCCCACTATAACCGTTAAATCTGTTTTTAGGTTTTGTTGTTTTGTTCAGCAGGGATGGCTTTTAAAAGTTTGCCCGCTGTAGTGGACGTCTCGCATCAGAGGTAAAAATGCACAACTGCATATTTGACTTCGGTCCCAAATCATACTGTTACAAAACTCGTGTTCATTGTACTTGGCGGTTGTTGTTGCGTCATAACACAATAAACAAACCTGTGAGCCGTTATGTTGATATTGGTTCGTTCAACGCAATTTTGTGTGGTCATAAGTCTCTGAATTCATCTCATATTCTGAGGAAAGCAGTATGGGGTCTACAGTCCGACCAGAAAAAGCAGAGGCCCAAAATAGACACCCTGAGAAACAAACAGTTTGTTCTCTGGGCGTACTGGTATATTTTAATGTATTGTAACTTACAACCAATAAGAAGGAGCATATATATATATATATATATATATATAAAGAAATATTGCAGTTCATCAGATGATGCATCGTTCCAAATTCTGTCACTATGTGCATACTAAAGTGTGTGTGTAAAGGTTTCCTGTCTTTCTCACACAACTTTTATATACAAGGATGTGGTGTTTGCTGTAGTGCTGGAATGCAAAGGCTGGAGATTCTTCAGTTTCATTGCATTCTTCACGGTATGTTGACTGACAGGTCTCTGTGTGCTATTGTGAAGCGCACGCTTTAGTAGATGGTGTCAGCAAACAGTATGAGTTCCGCTGCTTCAGATTACCCCCAACCACTCATTCCAACGGCACTTGCTCTTGAACGAAGATGAATGAAGATGTCTGAAAGCACACTAAAACACTGAATTCCAAAACTTTTGTCTTTCACAAAACGCAAAAGAAGATATTGCGAAAAATGTGGTAACTGAACAACAGCAGGGACAGTTAATGGGTATTGCTGTTGTTCAATTACCAACGTTCCCTAAAAGAAGATATTGTGAGGAATGTTGGTAACAAAGCAGCATGGACAGTCACTGGGAACTGCTGTTATTCATGTACCAACAGTCTCCAAAAAGAAGATATTTAGAAGAATGTTTGTTATAAAAAACAGCACGGACAGTCAATGGGTACCACGGTTGTTCGGTTACAACATTCTTCAAAAGAAAAAAATTTGTAGAATGTTGGTAAACGAACAACAGCATGAATAGTTAGCGGAAGGTGCTGTTGTTAGGTTACAAAAAGAAACTTATGACCAAATGTTCTTTTGGAGGTGAACGAGCACTAATCCATATATTTACACTAATGTACTGTTAGTATTTAAAAAACATGCTGACTGTCGTTATTGTATACTAAAAGTAGCCAATTGCAATATAATAATATAATAATAAATGGCATGGTAATGTATACAATTTATTAAAATTTTAAGCCCCTAAACAATGCTGTCGCTCAGTTTTAAAGTTGTTATCATAAGTGTTACAAACTATATTCCTCTAGATCTTTTAAATCATCATTTTTATTATTATAATGAAGCTAAGAGGTATTCAGAAATCTCTATTAAAGCAGAATGTTTTTTAATCAGCATTACTCGCACGGATATTACATGATTTACCTTCCTGCAATTGACTGGTCTCAGTCGTCATGTTAACACCTGTTGTTTCCGGTGGAAGCATGAATGGGACATGAGGCAGACCAGGGAATAAGTCGTAACTACAATCCCCTTTGCATTGTTTAAAAACAGATTTTGATATTATTGCAATAGTTTTTTGTTTTTCCCTGTATCACTTCCTATTTACAAAATTGTCTTCCTTCATCGCGAAGGTCTACAGATGTTTAGCGGTTTCCTCAAGCATTCCAATCCATTGTATAAGGCTGTGATATTTTTGTTTATGTAGGAAGTCCTCTTCAACACGTGCATGGGGTCTGACGTGCTGTTATTGTGTGGCTATGATATGTCACCTGAAATGTAGTACAACTTTAACACAAGTCAACTTAGGTGATCTGTGACTATAAAGTGTTTCATTTTATTTGGGATAATTCAACAAAAATGAATATTAAATTCAACATTTATTCACCCAGGTTGTTAGAAAAAATGTTGTTCAATTTTTGTGTTCTGTTTATAAAAAAAAAAGATATTTTGAAGAACTTAGGAAATTAGAAATTTAAGGAAACCCTAATTTAGAAACCATTAAGTGGCACTTTGCAAGCATTCATTTTTTTCCTTAAATGGTGGTCGTGGTGCAGCAGAAATCTCAGTTGCAAACATTCTTCCAAATATCTCTTTGTTCAGGTTGAGTAATTTACGTCTAAATTTTAATTTTCTGTAACATACTGCTATATTTTTGTGGTTCCTGATTTTTGTTCAGACATATGTTGCTGCATTCCAGTTTCGAGTTATGTATTATCTGTCTACATGCAATTACAACAGGGGCGTTTCACAAAGCAAAGACGTTAGCCAATCAAATCAGTAGGGCGTCTAAGTTAAAGCTCTAAAGGATAAGCAACATGAAAATTACTTTCATTTACAGCAGGCTGTCGTACACAATAATACAGAGCCAAGCTCCAGCACTTATTAGCACACTTTAAACACTAAATCAGGGACTTTAGGGATAAAAATTACAGACAGATGTGCTTTGGGAATGGGACTTAATTCCCCCAGACAGTGGGTTGATTCAGAAGGTCATATAGATATATTACTACAAAATGTATACATTTTGACAGTTTTTAGTGCAAAAGAACAAAAACAAGGTGATTATTTTTATTTACAACTTTTATGATAACCATAAAGGCAGTGATCCAGAACTGTGTTTTACTTAAAACTATTTACACTAAAAAATTAAGCTTTTAAAATTTAGTAGATAAAATGTTTACACTTTGTATTTGTAAACAAAAAAGGGAAATCTCTATGTGTGTGTGTGTGTGTGTGCGTTTTAATAAAATAATAAACATTTTCATTACATTCATTACAAAAAAACGTTGTGATAAATATTTTCCAGAAAGATGTATTTATTCCACTGTTTTTTATTTTTAAAAGATAATATTTATATAAGAGTTGATATTTTATGATGTTTACTAAAAAAATAACAATGAACCTTAAAATGACTTTAAATGGGTTTGCACGGGCAGGGTCACATCATTTAGAATTACTGCTAGTGTTGGGAATCGAAAATCAATGATGAAGTCAGAATCGAAAGGAATTGGAAACTGGTAACCAAACAATACTATCAATATTCTACAAAATATCATAGTCATAAAGGCATGTAATGACAACAGGGAGGGTAAAAGATAACATAATTAAATTTTTTGGATAAACTATACTCATATTATATTTTTTTAAAGATATCGAGTGCATGAGTCCCATAAAACAATGTGGTCTTTCAGACTTCTGCTCTGCTGGAGCAGTATGTTTATTATTGCAGTATAATAATATTTTGTGTAAGCACTACTAATAAGTTTTTCTTCCTGCGGGGATGAAATGCAATAGCCTTAAAAAGTTTCTTCACTTTATACATATATTTACAATCACACACATGAAGGTTAAGTGCATCTTGCTGTCTATTACATTTTCATTCTTTGCAAAGTTTGTAAAAAAAAGTATTTTCCTCTGTAAGCGGATACTTGTCGTAATGTAACTTTCGGCATTTTATGTGGGTCACATAGCTTGAGAAAGAAGAAATTTGTCATTTTGTCTAATAATATTAATAGTGATTACAATATTGACAACAACAATAATTATTATAATGACTAAAAGTGATTAATCTTATCCATAAAGAAAGTTTGTGTTTACACGATACATGTATGTGTTCTAAATAATAATAATAACAATTTTGTACTAGCTTAAATTTCATATTTTTTCAAATAAATGCATTTACAAAGTTGTTGTGCAAAATATCCAGTCATACATACATACAAACTTTTATCTTGGATGCTATTAATTGCAAAAAAATAGTTCTTGACAGCCCTCATTGTAATTGCTTTTGATGCTTTAAAAAGTGTAAATTATTTTTTTTAGGTTTGCAAAACTTTATGTTTTTTGTTGCTGGAATGGTAATCCTAAAGCTTCCTATTTGCAACATTATCGCTATACGCGACATTAAATGTAACTTTTGGGGTAAAATGTTTAAACCCTGAAGGCCCTATTATGGGTGCAACACATCCATAACCACTTTTCAGCACTTTAAAGTTTGTAAAAATGGTAATAATATATTTATAAACATTCTTTTCCATTCAATTACATTAAATTATATGATATGATATGATATGATATGATATTTTATTATATGATATTATATTATATAATATTTTATTTTATTTTATTTTATTATATTATATTATATTATATTATATTATATTATATTATATTATATTTTATTATATTATATTATATTATATTATATTATAATATATTATATTATATATCTATTGAGGTATAAACAGTAGAAGAGGTGCAAACTTTTTTCGGACATTGTTACAGGAACATAAAACTTTAAAGTCATATATTACAATTTAATATATTTCTCGTTAGCACTCAGGGTCTATTTTAGGCCTTATCGTGTAATTTTTACTCTTTGTAAGATGATGCAACCGCAATTCAAACCTGCACCAAACCTCTCGTCACAGGGAGAGAGTACAGACCCTTCTTTTAATCTTTATGAACACAATGTAAGGTTAAGGGAGGGTTGTCAGGCGTATCTGATTACAAGAGTTTAAAGTAGGACATGCCAGAGGCGAGTGCAAGGTGAAATCCATCCGCCGTAGTTGTGTTTATGTTAACCATTGCCAAGCCAAATAATTTCCTTTGGGTTTATTTTTGTGCAGGAAAAGACAACTACCTAAATAGTTATTACCACTGCCTCCAGTTGTAGAACAAGAGCAGAGGGAGGGAACATGGGATGTGACGGAGTGTCGTGGGGAAAAATGGACCGCTGAAGGGAAAGGGGAGGAGTTTAAAGGATGATGGGTTTAGTGCTGTGGAAAGTTAATATCTTAAAACAATACACAGTGCAACCGGATGATGAGAATTTGGCAATGGAACAACTCCTTACCATGGCTGATCTGACTTTTAATGGGGAGCGGTGCTCCAGGGCCACTGTGCACTTGCTAAAACATTGGATTGGATTTCCTCTGATATTGTCTGTTTGTTGTTATAATTCAGTCTTATAATGGACTGGTCTAGTGCCATGTGTGCCGGAGGGCTGGTGAGGAGGACTGGGCCCAGATGGAACCATAGTAAGAGACCACCATTGTGGAACATTAAGAGAGCATGGTTTCATGTTTGTTTGAGCATGTTATAATGCGTCAATGAGTGATGATATTAGATACTGTCGGTTATAATAAAATCAAACCATATTCATGTTTGTAAGTAGAACTTTCCTGTCACTTTGCCCTTAATGTGAAGTTTGGTTTTCCATGACCTTGTTTTTCACATTGTCTACACAAATAAACTGAAGAGCTCCAGGATGGCGCAATGAGACTGATGAGAATGAAAAGGCCTTTTGTAAGATGCCTGAACTTGTGAATATTCTCTGTTTGATGGATCCAAAGTTCAATTTTCATCCTTCATGACAGGATCTTGATCCACTTTTTATTTAAACCTGTTGTACATGTGTACACTATGTTAAAACAAGTAATAGATTTTTGTGAAATTATTGAAATGATTGATTAAAAGTTCAACAGGTATTTTATTAAAATGTACTGATATTTCTTTACGTTTCTGCAATGAGTGAATCAGATTTTTTGTTACTTTCATATACACACAATTTAAACAGTATATTTTATTAATTTCAACTATTAAATTAACTCTTTTTTAAGTGTATTGTTGTATCGGCCTTCTAGTGTTTTAAGTCATCGATCCCCCTGAAAGTTCAGTCCTCATTTACTTAACTTATCAATTTGAACTTTTTATACTTTCTCTATTTTGCAGACACAAAAGATTATCTATTAAAGCATGTTGGTAACAGATATCCAATATTAACTTGGGTGAGTTTTTGTGTAATGCAAGTGTAATGTTTTTTTGTTGTCTTTAATTTTCTTTCCTTTTTCTCTTCATGTTTTTAGGACTATTCAAATCATTAAGACCTTTATATCAATAAGTCAGATAGGGTATTGCTCATAAAATTGGATGAATTGTGTAGTTTTGCATTCAATAAAGTTTAAGCCTATCAAAATATGAAAAATATTCTTCATTCAACCATAAAGAGATTAGAAGAAGCTTGTATTCCTGAGCATCACGCTCCATCCACGGGCCTGCCTACTTGCATGCTACAGATCTTGCAAAAGTATTTTACCATGACAGATGCCAAATTTGCAAACTTTGGAAAATCCAGCAGCTATTTGCTCAGAACCATTATTTTAACAACCTGTCATCTTCAAAATCTCAAAACACTCAGCAACCTAGTGAGTTAAAAATTATAAAAATGAAAATGCATTGACTTTGGAAGTCTAAGTGAGGGATTTTCCTGTGTTTAAGAGTGAACGCAAATTCTGATATGTGGGTGTATCAGAGGCTAAGGTCAATGGGAATTTTGGGGAAAAGTTTCATTCCAGGAATACTGACTTAATAAAAATGATGTTTCCCAGATGTTATATTTCAACCTAGATTGTAAATAATAATCTGCCTTTACATTGATAATGTGACCAGTTGTCTTTAAAAATGCACGAGACAATCACATTCAGACATGCGATCATGAGAAAGTGTTTAAATCTAAAATAAAATTTCTGTCATCATTTACAGACTCTCGTGTTATTTTAAAGCCTGAATGACTTTGTTCCACAGAAGACAAAAGAATATTTCAAACAATATTAGTAACACTGTTCAGTTAACAGCATTCTTCTTCAGAAGAAAGACATACAAGTTTAAAATAATAAAACAATTAAATTATGACAATTTTGTGTGAACAGCAGTTATACAAAGATATATTGTACAGCTAACACAACCTATTGTTTGCAAACCACGAGCACCAGACTCTGGCTCTGTTTAGCACTCATTTAAAACAACAAGCCATCTTATCAGAGAAACAGGACATGCCCCAGGGCATAAATCATTACACAACTACACACCGCCTTTCAGATCATGGGGAAACTAAATGTAGAAATAACTAATCCAAACTCAACTATGGTATTTTAGAATAACCCCTTTTCACCAGGAGATTCATATCTGATGTAAATCAGAGGAATACAAATAAATATTTCTTAACAAGTAGTTTGACCTTTTTTCTGTATAAAAGCAAACAAATGAAACAAGATTAATGTGGTTAGGAAGCAAAATAAAACTTGTTTTTTATTGTAATATACTGTATTGAAACCTCACACATGTTTTGTAGATTTATTTTCAATACAAGATAAGAAAATAATTATTTATAAGATATTCAACTCTACAACACATTTATCAAGCAGATATTGTAAAGATTAAAGTAGTAAAGTATCACATTTCTAATGCTAAAAGACTTCAGGGGAGTTGAGGGTTATTTGAGTAAACAATGTTCTTCTTGTCAAGGTAGAATATCTTAGATTCAAGCTCAATGAAGGGAGATGTGCTATACGTTCAGTCAATCCAAATAAACAACTTGTTTTATTAATTGTTTGCAGAATTTTTGGAATTTTGTGACAGACCAGATCAAATGCCTCAATACTTTACGCAATTGTCATCCTTTATTTTCTTCTCACATACAATGCCAAAACAAATGATGTGAGATATACTTACAAAACATGTTTCATGTGCTAAATCGTCATTGACTGAATAAGTAAAACAAATCTAAATTCTATAAACCAGATATACCAAGCTCTTACTGAAGAACTCATCAGTTTTATTCACACCAAGGATTGCAATAAATTTAACTTCTCTAAATCTCCAAGTGTACATTAAAAAAAGTTTTCTAAAGAACAAAAAAAATATATATATTGATATATTTGTTAGCTGGGACCCATTTTCTTGCATTGTTTTTCCATACAATAGAAGTGAACGGGAGCCACTCCTGTTCGGCCATCAAGTTTCTTCAAAATATCTTCTTTTGTGTTTTGTGGAAGAAAGAAAGTCATACAGGTTTGAAATGACAAATATTGACACAATTGCAATATTTGGATCACTTAAATTAGAAAAATGTACAAATTCAAAGCAAGTTGGGAACTAGAAATATTCCTCAACCAATCACGTGGAATTAACGTGTGTAATAAAAGTACATTGGATAAGCAGAGAATTTAAGTTTACAAATAAATGTATGTCATCTTCAAATTTACTGCCTAACACAGATAAATAACTCCACACTCAACCCAACACGAATGATTTTAAAAAAGTCTACTTTTCCCATTGTGTGGGATATAAAAGCCCAAAATTGTTTGCTCTTTGACCTTCACAAAAAACAAAAAACCTATAAATATGTTTCTTGCAGTTTTGTAAATATGTTGAATTGGTCCATCCTTAGCTCTGTTGTACATTGATTAAATATTACTCAAATTAATGTGACAAAAAACATATAAACAACTACCTACATTAGAGCAGTAATGCCCTGCCAACCATATACTGTATACAGCACATCACCATTGCACTGTGTCAAGCACCGCTTCAATTTCGTTAGAAAATGTCAAATGTAGTTAATTCGAGCATACACTCTCAATGTGAGGTGCATCTTTATATCCCGATTAACAGTCTGAGACTCTCAAAGTGGCTTGGTAACCTCATTTGAGAGATTACAGCCTAATCCTTTTGATTTGGGGGATTTTCCCATACCAGATGAGAAGCAGATGTCTCCAACTCTCCCTTCCCCTTGTCCTTTATTTTTTATCTCACTTTTTGTTAACTTCCCTTACTTTATCAATTGTCAGTTTGCGTTGACGTCAAAGCATGTTCCTCCATCCCAGTCTCTGGCCGTTCTTTAACCCTTTTCTTCTGCTCACCCCTACACACTTCCCTTCAAATCCCCTTTTCCCTGCATCTCAGTGTCAATCTCACTATCTTGGCCTATCTTGGTCTCTCAGGGCACCCCCTCCCCAAACCAGTCCCTCGGCCTTGTCGTTCCCTGGGGCACACTGATGGAACATAAGCACCATGGGAAGGACCAAGGTCTCCAGAAACGCGGCCACATGACCAGAGGGACCGCCTTTTTTGTGCTTAGGTAGAGCTGTGAACTTCATGGACTGCGTCCAACAGCTCCTGTACGTTCTCATGCAGCTCGAAACAAAATTGTTGTGTTTTTTGATAATTTTCAGTTGAATGTTCTTCGGCAGACTCTACGGGTATAACATCTATTTAACTCCAGACAATATTTTCCTAACAACTGTTGATGTAAGTGGTAGGCTATGACATCACTAATGGGGGTTTTAAATTTAAGAATATGGTAAGCATGTTTCAATCTCCAAATGATCTTTAAAACCTTCTAGTAGTCCAAATAGCATCACCTCAGCAAGAACTATCCAACAATAACTTGATGTCTGATGCCTACGTGTGAATCTGTTCAGTTTGTTGAGGTCCTAAGGCTAATACTATGGCAATAGCACAAAAATATCTGTTTTTCTCTGGGTTTGCTTCATGCGAATGGGTCACAGGGCTGCTGGACATGATCTTTGTAAACAAGGAGCTGGCAAAGGCAACAGGAATTCCCTATGGAGAAGTATAACAAAGATGAAGGGAAGTATATTTGTTTATGATGAGATTTGATATCAGACAGAACAGAGCTGCATTTAGTGTGTGTTAAGTATTCTGTGCGTAGTATTTTTGCAGAAAAAGCAAAAGATGTGAAGTTTGGGAATGGTTAAAGAAACCTGTTTGTCCCTGTTGACTTGGATGGGTTTTGTCTTCTTTCAATAGAATTGGATGGGTCCAAGAGATTCTTCAACGTTTGTCTTCTGGATAAGAAATAAAGTCATAGAGGTTTAAATTGACATTAGGGTGAGGAAATAATTATATCATTTCATTTTGGGCGGCACAATCCCTTGTTGCAAGGACAGCCTAACCCCAACATAATGATCAACTTCCACTAAAAAATCCATTAGTTAACAATTATATAAAATGCTTCAATACAAAAACAGGTTTTTCTATAAAAACATCTTGCAGCTATCACTAAGTTTTAGAATTTATAATCTATGCAATAAAGTTCCTGCATTGTAACTTTTTTGAGGCCTTGGGAACAAGATCAGGATCTATAAAGCTGCCAGCTAATAATAGAGATGTACATTAGTTTCACTACTGTTTAACTGCCAAGCTTTGATTCTGTTTGTGGTTTTAATCCTAAGATAGACCAAAAGTTCACACAGTCACAAAAATTTCATGCAAGGAAAATAAAAAGACATTTCAGATGGTCCTTGAAACCACATCTTGGAGCTGGTAGGCAGGGGCTCTAAAACAGAAGTGCTGGATGCTTTGGGAAACTTGTAAAACATCTGGCTGACATCTGCGTCAGAATTAAGAAAAAAGAGCATGGAGCCGTTCCAGACATTGTGCAGCCAGAACAGGTTCACCTACATTTTCATAAGACTTCAATGGGATTTAAACTTTTGGCAACGCTCAGTCAAAAGGTCACAAGGACCTAGTAGTCAGATGATATCCGCAATTTTTGAAGTTTGTAATTTTCAGTAGAACAACACTAGGCCTAATTGCTAATAATGGTTTGGCTAAATCGCTTTTTAACGAACCAGGATGCATTGGCAGAGATAAAGGTTCAAGTTGATGTGTTCCTAAATAACCCCAAATGTTAAGCCCTATCACAATATATTTGCGTGAAACAATTAACACTCAAACATTAAGTAAATTTAAAAACTTAACATTTTTGTATATACAAGTACAAATTAGAATTCACCAAAAACAGTGGCATATATTACAAACTTATATTTGTTAAATATATATTTATTTTTGTACATCAACTCAAAAAATATTTGAATAGTTTAGAAAAATCAGCTGTTGGATATTTAGTCAATTATTTTGATATGCCAATGTTTTTAAAATATTTTATCAAGTAAATGTAATTGTTTATTTATATTTGTGATATTTATTAAGGCACATTAAAAAAATTTTACAGTGTACTTATTTTTCTTCCTTAGCTCAAATTGCTGGCAGTGACTTGGTCAAAACATACTCCATGATACACTATTGAACCAGTACTACTGGCACCCTCTAAATGGTAAAGTTCCCCTCTTAATGGCAAGATTTTTAGATATGGGAAGAAGAGCCTGCTCAGTGAATGGCCCACGACAGGAGACAATCCTGGATAAAAAGACATCAGGGCACTTTTAGGGATGAGGGACAGTTATACAAAGCCTTTTGAAATCACACACAAAGTCTACTTCAATTCTTATAGGAATGATGTTTTAGGTGCTTTGTAAACTTCAGCACTGTCCAATCTCTTCCAAGTATGTTTTATTTTTTAAATTTTTAAATGCTTTCTAAGAAGCTTACAAATCTCACGTTGTAATGACTGGATTACAGTGAAACGTTGAGGCCAACAGAATAGACATGGTTCTTGAACAACAATTCTTTGTGCAGAGAGCATCATATCTAGACCATCAAAGGTTAAGTCAGCAATAAAATAATGCACACAGCTAATTATTTCAGAACTTTAGATAAGTTGGCTGTTTGCTGTATTTGTTGAAAAGTGGCTTTAGCGTGTGATACTAATCAAAGAACGATGAGGGTTTACGTCAAATACAACAAAGTGCTCTTAAGGGCATTTGTACGCCGGTGAAATTTACAATCTTTAACATCATAGAGGCACATGCACAGGTCAATTTCACAATGTAATTTTTACCAAAAGTTGATAGCACAAATGTCAATATTTGATTATTTAACGTTTTAATTTTAAGGTTTATTTTAAATTTGTAATCTACACTGTAAAAAGATGTAATTTTACAGAGTTTTACTGTTTGGTTTTAAAAAAATTCACCTATAGTTAATGTTAACAAATTTGCGGTAAAAACTGCTCATTTTAATTTCATCTCTAAAATAACATGTCGAGCATGTAAAACTATTATTTTTTATCACTTTTTTTATTACTGAATTCTTACAGTGATATGCAGGAAAGTATAGTGAAATTAACTAAACATGTCAAACTTCAGAACAATACTTACTTTTACATTTTAAAAGTGCCTGCAGCTGCCGCAATTTGACAGTTTTAAAAAACGTTTGCTCCATAGAATACTTAGTGGCTTCTCTGGGGAAAGGATGCCAATCCTGTGAATCCTATGCATTTACACAACGTAATCTATGCAAAAGCTGCAACCCTAATTGATACTCACATGTGATTTTAATGTATCTATGGAGTTACATAGAAAACCACCTTACACCTGGCAAGCTCAGGCTTTGAGCTCCACTAAATCTTTACATCTCTGGAAGTGTTAAACATTGTTGATGTGGGTAGGTGGATGATGCATGAACTGAGGAGATGAGCTGGTCATAACACCACAGCTACAAAAGAACCAATGCTCCTCCCTCCAAAAATCCTTTCTTCAGACCCTCTTGTCGTTCTCATTTACAACAGCCGTAACTCTTCCCAGACGGTGCGGGGACCTCACTGTGTCGTGACTGCCTGCATTTCTAGCTCAGAGATAACCCAATAGGTCCCAGCGGGCTTACAATTCCCCCGATTGGCCCTCAAATCCAACTAAGCCATCTGAAGACATTAGTGGTGACAAATGGGACTGTCGTTGAAGTGCTGGCTGCACGCTGGAGGAACTTTGCTCTTCCTTTTGTTGTTATCTTTGTGGGATAAACATTCGGGAGCCGGAGAGTGTCCAGGCACTAAAGGAAATGCCTCCTTAACAAGAGCGCTGATGTTTGTACATTGTCGCTCTCTTGTAACTCTCTCCCCCACCGGTCCAGCTGCTCGATCCTCCACATCTTCACCTTCATTAATCTTCTGCATTCGTTCATTCACACATGCTATTCAACTTCCATACGTTTTCTTGTCTTGTTCTCTTGTTCTTTCTCTTTAGGATCCTAGTGATAAGAGCAATTACATTCTTACAACCATTAGCCTGATTCAGCAGAAGGAAATTGCGCCTGTGTGGCAGATGTCAGATGATCCTGGAAATAGAAGGCATGAGAAGAGCAAAGCAGTTCCAGAAGCACGGTTGATGTTCGCTGACTATCTTACATGCAGACTCATGAGAATCGTGCTGTTGGTTTGGCCTGTCGGATGGACGGATCAGCAGATATACAGTGAACAGCTGGGAAACATCTTTAACTGTTGCCATGGGAATCTTTCATTATAATACAGTGAGAAATGTCAAAAACAATACTCAGGGGAGGCTAGCACCGCATATGTGACATTAATAAGCACAAGGCAGATGAAACAAGTTCCTATTACACAAACCATTTGCTCAGACTAAAATTTTACACAATTTGGTCAAAATCTCAGAAAATAAAGGAGGAAGTTCATAAATAATTTTTTTAATTATTTACTCACTCTTGTCATTTGAAAACTGAAAACAAAAAAGAAAATATTTTGAAAATGTTTAAAACATTTGTAATGTTTTTCCATGAATAAATGTACTCATAAAAAGAGTACATTTCAAAGTTTTGAAATTAAGTAAATATACTGTAAAGAGTTGTGTTATGTAAGTAAAAAATGTGAAAACTCATTAATCTCAAATATGTCTATCAGAGTTTACCAAAGATGTTTCTGTATATCTATTATTGTACCTATTTATATGGTGTGAACACAAAACCAATGCAATGGAACTCTTTGGTTACCAACATTCGTTTTTTTTTTACAGTGTAGTTTATTTTAGTTCAGCTTTAGCCGGAGTTTAAAACAGTTAGTCAGTTGGTCCTGGAATGTCGTTTCATTAGCAGTACAGTTTTACAGCCATACCTTTTCAATACCAGCAATGTAGGATACAATGGCTGTGTTTGGAAATGATGTACTACTCACAGTACACACGCATTCAAACCAGATGTTTGCTCATCATAAAAAGAAAAGCTAAAGAAGAATGAACAATATTGGCTAATACTGGGTGAATTGTTTATAGTCTTAAACTTAAATTATGTGAACATCAGAACGGCTGACATATTTACACTGTCTTTGTCTAAAAAGACCCTTCACTCAACTTTATAGTAAGCCCCAGTTTGGATTCATCTCCATCATTTCATTTTTTTGAAACATTTGCAGGAGATAACATTTTTCCTTCCATGAAAGAGAAGTCATGTTATCTCATGTATTCTTACACTGATGGATTTGTCACCAGCAGTTAGTGACTCAATTAATCTAACATATTAAAAGAAATAATATCATATAATAAGCAGTTATATCAAAATTAATGGATCTATTCACAAATGCACATGGGCGGAGTTTTCTTTTCCAAGATGCGTTCCTGCTTTTCAGGTTAAATTATGGTGGTTTAAGTTTGAGAACTACTTTATATAGCAAATTCTCATTAAACCAAAAAAAGTTTGAAGTTTATCTGTAGTGTATGTCAAGACATGGCTTGAAAATGTATAATATCCAAAATGTAAGTTTTAAAGAGCTGACAAACTGCCAGCCCGTGTGACCTAGATATAAATCAAATCATTCCCCAAAACATTGTTCTGGCAACCTGCAGAGCATCTTTTGATATAAACGTGTGTGGGTTGCCGGCATCCAGTCTGTCAAGGCCAACATTTCTCCATTCCTCAAAGGAACTATGTGTTTGGCCACATATTTGGTCAAAATCCATACTTTGAAGTTTGATTGTCTCTATTGAAGCCTGGATATCGTCTTACCACAAACACCAGAGCTACAAATTACATAAACGATTTGATTTCTAAAAAGGATGGTTTGTTGTGCCAACAACCTAATTCCGTTTGTTTTATCTCAGGAAATCAAGGTGCGTTCAAACCAGAGCATGGGTCACAAAAAAAAAGAGCGTTACAATCTTTGTTTGTTGGCCATATATTGTGTTGTCACACTCACGGTTCATCTGAGGCATAAGGCACACTTGGATACACTTCAGCAAACCGGATTTCATCCTCTGATTGGTTGGAATCTCCACTGGAAGAAATAGGTTGTTAGAATTGATCAATTTTTGTATTTTATTCAGTATTTTATTAATTATGTATTTTACTAATTATGTATTTTATTATTATGTGTAAGTTGTTTCAAGTTTCAAGAGAATTGCTAAAACAACCTAATTTAATCATGTGCAACCGATGTCCATGATAAAATTATATAATTACAACAACCCATTTTTCCATATGGGTAAGGGTCATATACTGCATATCTTTTCAAGTACCCATGTGTTTGTGTACTAAAATGACTCAAGTTCACTGATGTGAGCTCCCTGCTGCTCCGGTTTCCTCAGCCAGCTGAAGTAAAACTCTGCTGAAGGACTTTGGCATCCCAAAGGCCACTTAAATGGAGCCCTGGGGATTCAGGCCTTGAGTGATGACTGTAGCATGCAGTCACCTGTTGGGGAAGAGCCTTCATACGAAATACAATTACATAACTAAACCACGATGTGGTCCCAGGCATAAAGTGCAAAAACATCTGTCTACACGGAATGAAAAATGATATCATAATGGAGTTTAAGCAGCCTGGCATGGTCACCATTAAAGCAAAATGCCAGTCATAATGTTCTTAAGTATAATACGTTAAATGGTTTAAAGGACGTCATGAACGATGCATTACACCATGCCATGGCATAGAGGACTGCCTGTGTTATCTCCAAACTAAAGATAGCTGCAACCATCCATTAAAATATATATTTCCAGCTCCTGCAATGTTTATTTCCCCTTAAATATATTCGATACCCTAGTTCAATATAAATAAAATTCCTTGTAATGTAATTCCTTGTAAAAATGTTTTAGCAGCATCTCTTTTCAGGACCCATCATCAAACGTGGAATTTCCTTAAAGAAGTAATTCTTGTAAATATCTTAAATCTTACTGTAAGTTGCACACTGTTTGAGAGGAGGCGTTGTAGAATAATAGTCTGAAACTCTTTATAAAATAAAACCAATTCCAGAGAGACGATGAGTGCTAATAAGAAATCAGTGAATTCAACATGTCTTTATTTAGCATCTTCTGTCTGCCATTTATTTCACATGTGGGTAAGCATTGTTCTTAATTTGTCAAAGCATTCATTGGGAAATTGATGTTGTTTAGACCATGAGAAACTCACAATGCTGGTGATACCCACCGGAGGGCAGCAATGTAATGCTTATGGGACAACTGTACACAAAATATTTAGTCATGTTGGGTTTATTTTACACCTGTGTATATTCTATCATTTTCCCCTAACCCTTACACAAACCTTTCTTTATTTTCACATTTTCATATAAACATCATGGGGACAAAACTGTCCCCAAAATTACAAATAAAACTGGTGATTCATCCAAAATACCAAATACAGTGCCAGGGTGTTTGCATGGTTGCCAGTGAACAAGAGTGATGTGACATGTGGCCAAGTATGGCGTCCGTGTAGCGGCTTGGGACCTCCGTTGTGGTATTAAAGGTTGAAGGGAGGGCTTGGTATTCCCTCCTTCACCTACAATCCCCGCTAGTGACGAGTACAGGACGAGCATCCTTGTGTAGCACTGGAACCACCAGACTACAACTGCCCCAAGGTGTAGGTTATTCCTCATTCACACTTAAGGGGACACGCTGTGACACAGCAACGATTCATTTCAACAGACAGCTGGTTTGAGAAATGTCAACGTGGAAATGAATAATGACCTTCAGGAACGACAACCAATATGAGAGACGACAGGACCTCACATTTGTCTTTTCCTCTCAGCCCCTGTATTATGGAAAACCAGTAGAATGAACTTGTGTTGTAGAACTCAAAACCGCTCTTTTGTTGTAGTGCCGGAGTGCATTCATTTTTTGATGGTCTTGGTCCCGTCTCTCTCTTGACTGTCTTTGATTTTGGTCATTTCTTCATTTCAGACTTATTTGTGATGTCAGGATTTTACCTTAAGACCAGTAAGACCACAACTCTGGGAGTTACAACCCTGGCAAAAAAAGTGCAGTTCCCTAATTAGAGTTCCTTGTTTAGTGATGAAGCTATTGATAGTCTTATTGTGTTGTCTTGATTTGGTCCTGGTCTCGGCCCCCAAAGGCTTGGTTTTGATACCCTCTGGTCTTGGTCTTGTCTGCCATTTGATGGTCTCGACCACTAAAAATATCGGTCCTCATACTGGTTTTAAAAATAGGTATCGGTTCATCCTTAATTACAATGGTTTTCTCAGTTTGTTTTGCACAGATATGTAGTATGTCAAACCACAACATCATAAATATTAAATCCCAACCCCAATGAGGCATGACAGAAATCAATCAATTATCGACATTTCATCAATACTTATCAATTAAACCTCCATCTTCCTGTCTTAAAGTGTCAATGCACATAATGCCCTACTGATCTCAAGTGCTGAGAACAAATGAATCTGAAGACAATTGTCCCTTGGCATTCCCGGCATGCGTGTTAGGGTGCACAAGGACAGAGAGACCGCCAATGACAAATGGGTTAAATTATCCCCGATGTGAATTGGAGAGGTGCAAGGCTTTGTGCTGAGACATGCATTGCCTGTGGGAAGCAGCGATCAATAAGGGACGGCGCGAGATGGGCTTGTGAGTAGTGTGTAGGGTACCAGCAAGAGCGGGGTCTTCATTCTGTTCACACAGCGAAAAACAGCAGCAGTTCTTTTTGGATGTGAGCTCTGTAAAGGGAACATTTTAATGGTGCTGTCAAAATGATAAAAAGAGAGTGAGTGTGATAAAATAAAATAATGGGAAAGTCATGAGAAAAGATAATTGACAAACGGAATTAAGACAGTGAGATGAACTAAACAAAGACTGATTTGCTGGTTAAGAAAGAAGCCACGAAAATACGAACAGACCAAGTGGGCAACCAGGCACATTGATCAGTAAGGAGAACGTATAAACCCCAAAGACATTAACAGCGTGGATAAATCAGTCTGTGTCTCACTCGTGGTGAAAATAAAGGGCAAGAAAAGCAATGAATACAAAACCTCCGGTGCCTTCTATAGGCTCACTGTAAGCTTTCCATTATCCTTCGAATATCAGCGACTGTGCCGGCTAGATGTATTGTACAACACGCCCGGTGAAAATTGGACAGATGTCATTGCAGATGACTGAGGGTGTTGTGAAGACCACAATATGAACATATTCATCACATTGTACGTGTTGTACCTTTCACTGCAAATGCACATGTCTTTGCTCAGGAATGGATGGCTGGTGAATAGACTGTTGATTTGATTTGTTTGCTGAATGAATGTGCATAGTATTAAAAGCAGATGGAAGCTTGTAGATCTCTGCGGATGTTACAACACTGTTCATACAGACGTAACAGGGAACAGGACGAAAAAATCATGTTTCAGTTATATATTCTAAGGTTTAATGTGCTTTTGTTATTTGTTAATGCAACAGCAAGGTTTTGCCTCAAAGTAAAACTTCTGTCTCTGTAAATGAAAAGACGCAGCTTTCCTACAGTGAACAATATTGTGTTTCAGTTGCAAAATGACCCCGTATATATAACACTTTTGAACTAAACAATTTAAACTTGAAGATAACAATTTTCTCATTTTGTTTTTCATTGTGTAAAAGTGGCATTGGGCATCTGCATTGTTTAAGCTCTTGTTACAGGTCACTTACTTTTATAAGACTTTATTCAAATTAGTAGATTTACAACAATTGATTTGGTTAGATTGAAGGTGGAGACATGGAACAATGGTAACAATACAATGACAGTAATTTAATTTTTTGTATGGCATCAATGTATGCGCCTCTCTAATATTGACATCACTCTGTTAAAGTGTTCATCTTAACTCCTCAGCCCAAATTAGATTTTTCTTTGCTGAGTCCAATGCTTTTATGCTTACATTTTTGGCAAATTTAACCTTTTTTCTTGAATAGGTGGATTTCTTAAGGCTTCTGTTCAGTCCCAATGCATTGAGTTCCCTTTCCATTGTGCCTATGGAAATGCTCAAACTTTCCACTTTAAACATATAATAAATATAATAAATATTCTATTGTTGTAAAATTCTATTGTTTTATGATTCGATTTCACCAAGACTTTCGGAAATCGCCGATTACAAACATTTAAGATTCATCGAAGATGATTGCTCCCCACTATTCTTCCCCCTTTTAATAATGTATTAGACATTGCTTATTTAGTGCCAAAAATGTAACCCTTTTGAAACAGACTGACATCTTTTCCACGATAACGCACTGAAAAAATTGGAACGGCATCTCCCATGCCGGACTGATTGCCGGTTCAAACAAACCTAAAAGAAGATTCATTGTAAACTAGCAACAAAAAGTCTACCAATTCAAAAGAAAATTTCAGTTTGCATTTGGAAAAACAGGTCCAAATAACAAAAATGTTTCCTCTTTTAATAAAGACTCAAATATTGAAAAGACAACATGCTCACATTCACTTTAAAGCAATACAACAGTGATATTTGTATTTAGAAAAAGTGACATAATTATTTAATGTAAAAAAACTAACAGTTTTTGAACTCATTTTTATTACAGCTTTAATGTCTTACATGTTGTCAGTCTGCTGTTGGATGACTTCTAAAGAAAACCGACCCCATCTTCTTTGCAGTTGTTCTGTTCATCGTTTCTCCATTAAGGATCTCAGCTCTATTACAAGTTATTGGAAGAAGAGCATTTAGAGTAATAGTGACAACACTTAAGAGCAAGGTCTGTGTTCACCTCATTATTTCGCATAATGTAATCCTCTAAGTGCTGGAGGTGGACGTTATTGAAAGAAACACTCACACTCTCATTATTTGTCTCCTTTTCAGAGCCCACAGAAACAAAAGACTGATAACATGGCAAATCTCCCAGGAGAGCTGTCATAAAGCATGATTGGAAAGAAAATAGAATGAATTGCCCTGCTCTCAGCACCTGGGGTCTGTCTGCCTCTCTGGCAATAAGATTAAAGAAACAATGTCTGATGAATGTCACTTCTATCTGTGAAAGAAATTTCACAACGAGTACATCAGTGATGACCTTCACTTTTCAACTTTGGGTTATGATTAAGGGAACTTTGAACACGTTTTTATTTCATGTTTGACTTCATTACACTTCCACATGTTTTAAGATCAAGTGAAACGGAGAAAAATCTTCCGTACATTTTCTCTTGAGGTATACGTTGAAGCTCATTCTTACACAATTTAAACAACGGAGTCGTTTATTTGATCGGATCCCAAACCATCATTTCATCATATCTCCTGCCCATTTCCTGTTACTTATTTTGGATTGTCTATCTCCACCTCAGGCATCAGTTCTTCTTGTGCCCCCTCATCCATCATTCCAGCAGTGGGAGAATCAGGGGGTGTTCAGATTGACCCCAGAGACATCTAAATATGTTACCCTGTCTTGTTACTCCTCACATCCTCTAAAAAAGGTGAGTTTTAACCACTCACTGAGAAGAAAAGAGCCAACAACAGCATCACATAACATACTATCACTATGTTGAAACAGATTAAACCTTCCTGCATACTCCAACATATGATGATCAGAGAATGCCAACTCTGACCACTGGTAGTCCAACAATGTATCTTTAGACCAAATGTGATTATCAATGCCTTCCCGTGTTTATTTACTTCCTATTAAACTGGGCAACAGATAAAACCAAGTTTGGTAAAAATAAACAAAAAATAATTACCAGTACATTTTCTGTTTATCTTACAGACATTTATGATAATTCTTTTATCTTAATTTTATGCAATTGAAAATGTAAAAATACATGTAATAAATGTAAAAAAAACATTATCAGACAATACTGTATACAGTGTCCTACAGATTTTGGACAGCATGTGGACTCCATATATATGATAAACTGAAATTCCAACAATGTATTCTTCATTGTATGCTTGCCTTGTGATTATGATTTTACATGAGCCTGTCAGTCTGCTTATACATTTATACACTAAAAAAAGAGTAGATAAACTCTTATTAAATCATGTACATCTGTTCCATATGATTGAATTACATTTTTAAACATAATTAAAAGAGTTATGTTAAAGAACCATAATTGAACCATGTGTAACCGATGTACATGATAAAATTAAATAATTCCAATAATCCCTTTTTTAGTGTACATTTTTATATTTACATAGCCTGTCAGTCTTGTTACCCCTTTATACACTGAAAAAAAGATTTGCTGGATATACTCAATATAATCATATAGGTCAGTTCAAAACAATTTAATTACATTTTTTTAAGATAATATCTCTTGAAATTTGAAAAAAAAAGTTAGGTTAAAGAGTAGTAATTCAATAATTTGGAACCGATGTACATGACTAAATTGAGTAATTCCAACAACCCTTTTTTCACTGTACTATAACACTTTCACTGATTGACATTAAGGAAGTAATGCAACCTGTTTTGGTTATACAGCCAAAATATAAAATGTGTCCCTAAAAGCCACTTCCTACATTTGCCAAAATTATACTGCATATAGATAAAGTGCTCAGACAATAGAAGCAACATGTGATAAAAGTTTGTAAGTAAGGGCTTTCACACAAATCCCAAAAGGGAATTTTAAAAAGGTTTTAAATCACAGCTTCTGTTTCCATCCCATCAAGTTCACTGCATGGGATTGCTGACTATTACAAAGCAGTAAAAAGCAAACTCCCCCATCCCCCCCACCCGATTTGAACTTCAAGACATCTTTCAAACTTAATACCATTCTGAAGCTGATCCGATCTGCTGATCTGTTGGTTTAAGAATATAACGCTGTAGGTTAAGACATATGGCCTAACTGTTGAATTAATAATACATACAGAATCACCCATACTGTAAATAAACTGTTTATATCAGAACATGCCGATAAACAAATGTCGCATTCCAAAAAATTCTAGAATAATGGGAACAACAATAATCACAAATCTAACAACATCAAACATTAATAAGTATTTCTCTCGTCTTGCTTTTATACATACTGCAACACTATTTCTCCATTTGTATTACGTTTAACCAACCTTGTGTTGTCCTCTGCATTATTTCATGAAAAATCCGCATCAAATGTAATCCACAGTGTGACAAAATTTTTTCTTTTTCAGTTCCACAGCAGAATAAAATCATATGACTATTTTTATTTTTGGGTGAGTTATTCTTCAAAGCAGGGTACCTGAGAGATGAAGTAAATTATTTAGAATGCATTGTAACATATACAGTAGTTAAATATTAGAAAACGTCTTGGTTTGCCATTTAAGAAGAGAGAGAAAGACACTGCATGTTCATTGAGGTAGTGATAACGTTTTCTTCTCCCTGTTTGCTGATGCATGCACATTGAAAGGTCAGATGCCCACCGTACCTAGACACAATCCATTTGCTATTTATGCACTGCCGTGTGAACAATTGATGATTTATGCTCTTTTTTCAAGTGTGTTCTTATTCCAGTCATTAGTATTTTGTGTCGGAATACCTAAACTCTGTTTCTTAACATTGTATGGTCAATGTGATTCCAGAATGGATGCAAGTTTGAAACATGAATAAGACTAGATCAAGAAAGCAGATTAGGACGTGGGATTCATTGTTTCCCCGACCTTGTTTAGTCATGCATAACTCTTGTGTGAATGGATCAATACATCCCAAAATACCAATGTCTATCTACTGAAACACCTCTTTGATACAACTCTGCATTTAATTAAAGCAATACATAATGTAGCTATGCGTGCACATGTGCTGTAATGTATTAAATATTCAGGAACCTGTTTTCCACCTGAACTTTGATGGTCAACTGGCAACAAACTGAGCACCTTGGAGACTATAAAGAATTTTTTGAAGAAAAAAAAAGTGGTGCATGACCTAAACATGTCACCCCTGCTACTCTAAAAGAGTTGTTGAAATTACTCAATTTAATCATGTAAATCTGTTCCACACAAAATTATGAATGATTTTTTTAACTTAAATTATCTTGAAAATTGGAAAAAATGAATCAAATCTTTTGAAACCGATGTACATGATTAAATTGAGTCTCCTTCTATTATTGTAGAATATTATGAATGGTTGCATGGCATTCCTTCCCAGCCTAACCAAAAAGAAGTCTTTATGACATTCTGGTCCCTGGATAATCTATAAGTATGGGGTATTTGTCACAAAAGTTTAATAATAGAAAAACAAGTAGTAACTGTAAATCTCTGTCTGAAACCTAGTGGCACAGTTATCTTTAGTACATAGAATATTTATTCCAGCTTGCTGTGACTGCTTAAGACATTGATCACAAAGGTGACCCAATGGCCCAGAGAAACAGGGCTGAGACTTCGGGTTACTGCCCTCCTTCAAATGTCCCCATAAATGAAACTCTTGATGGCAAACTGTATGACAGCTGTATCTCAAAGCCCAACGGTCAATATGTGACGTAAGAAGTAAGACTAAATATAGAGGCTTAACAGTCGCCTCCCTTTTACCCATGGGACACCTGACATGTTATCGGGTCTCAGAATCAATAAATGGGTTACTTTAGTCCCCATCACCTTTCATATAAATGAAGGTCAGATGTTCACTATTATTCACTTATTCACTAGTCATAGAATTCCATTGTGCTTAATATCAAAGAGACCCGTGTTCAGTGAGAAAACTATTAATTATTGTATTGAGTCCTTAAATATAAAATATGACAATAAAACCCTAATAGAACGCATTATTTGTTTTGGAAATTTAGCTTGCTGCCGTGACTCTTTAAGGCCCCGAGTGTCCTCTGATTGGTCATAGGGTCTATTCTACTTTGACTGGTCACTTTCAGTTCTTACTTCACCACCAAAGACGAGGCAGACATAATGAGAATCTATTTACTTCCGTAACGAGTCCCTGACAATATGTCACGGAAGTACCTGGATTACTACAATCCTGGCGTTTCCTGTACTCTAAGACATCTTATTTTGGTTAAACATGACAACTCGCTTTATCATGAACTATAAAATGTTTTTTTCGTTATTTTGGCTTAAGGATTTTGTTGTCATTTTGTTATCAAGCCATTTAATATTTCCTTCTTATATATTCTTTGTTTTACCTACTTTGTGTCCTTTTTCGCTGTTTCAGATCTGAAATACAAATGTATTTTTTGTGTGGAGCAAAGTGCTCTGTAAAAGTCTCTTTGGGCTTTTTACTTCCCCAGCACTTCTGATCTGTTATAATAGGTCTATTTGTCTCAATTTAATGTTTCTAAATTACTGTATGAAATAAGAAAAAACATCCTCCGACTCCACACCTCCATGAAATTATAAGCACATATTTTGTTACATTTCATTTAGCAGCAGCAGAGATGTTGGCTTTGTTCCCCTAGTAAGCTGCCTACCTAAAACTTAAACCTAGACAACAATAGATGATCTTGCTGTAAAGTGAAATGTTTTTTACAATGTATAAAGCTAAACTTATTTTAATTTTTAAGATCCTAAACATAGAAAATATAGGATATTTTGACTTTATGCTAGTGATTCCTATTAAAAAAAAAATCACTTCCTGGCATCCAGCTGCATTTGTGTCGCTACAGTAAAACCATACCCAAACAACTTATTCTCATGGGCTGATGGACCTGACAATCTGCTGTCTGTCAAAATGGCAGACTTTTTAACCCTGCCGTGGTTAAACACTTTGGACTTTCTGTTCTAGTTCTTACTGAGATATGGCTCAAACCAGAGGACGGTTTCATGCCAACTGCCCTCTCTGATTACCACACCTTCTTCCATAGCCCCTGCCCATAGAGGTGGGGTACTGGTCTTCTTATCCAGAATAAATGGAGGTTCAAACAGCTTGCACCGTCATTTGACAACACCTCCTTCAAATCGCACCTAGTGACTATTATTAATTCTTTTAAAAATGTAAGTAGTCATCTATCGCCCCACAGGTCAGCTTGGACAAAACTTGGAGGAGTTTAATGTGCCTCTGTAATCTTTTCCTGAGAATGGCACCCCTCTTGTGGTTCTCGGAGACCATCATCCTTAAAAATTCCCTTAGCCCACTGATTTTAACCACCTGACTGCATTGTTTGACCTCAAGCAACTTCACATGTCTGAAGCTCACAAGTCTGGTAACCAACTTAATCTGATCTACACATGCCACTGTTATACTCACCACACTTATCCCGCTGCACAAAATCTGATAATTTTCTTGTTAGTCATGTAACTTGTCGACGCAACCTATGCCCACTCTCTTCTGTCACCTAGTCCTCTTCAATCTCCTCTATGCTGACTCTAAGTTGCTCCACATTACTGTTACATCCTGTATAGACAGTTTGTGCCCACTCATATCATCTCCATGGCTATCTGATGTCCTCTGCGGACACAGATCAAGGCTCAGGTCTGCCAAGAGAAAGTGGCGCAAATCTAACAATCCTACCAACCTCTCTCACTACAAGTCTCTTTCTTCTTTTTCTGCAGATGTCTCGCCAGGCAAAGACTCAGTTCTACCACGCTAGAATTAACAAATCACCTGACTCTCAGACCTCACCTTACCTCTCAGGTAGGTCTTCAGGGTCTCTTGGAAAGGTGAAGTCTTGGAATCGTAAAATTTTGACACCTGTATACCTCAGGGCTCAGTGCTTGGACCGAAGATCTTCTTGATCTATAATTTAGAAGCATGGCTATTCCTTTTACTGTTATGTAGCATTCCATTCTGATGGTCAGAGGTTTTCGGCCTGTGTCTCAGCATGCCTGGTAAATATCTCACTCTGGATGAAGGACCATCACTTCCACTGAACCTTGAGAAAACTGAACTACTTGTCATCTCTGCCATCCCCAAATTACCTCCCAACCTCTTTTTCCATTTAGGATCATCCATAATTGTACCCTCCACAAACTTAGTAGTGTACTTAGTATTACAGCGCAATGATCTGCTAACTTTCATATATCACATTACCATCGCTACCAGGTCCGGATGGTAATATACCTTCTCTACAACATCAGGAAGATTTTTCCTTGGAACATGCTGCAAAAATCTTGATCTGTCCAGGCAGGACTAATGCAATGCCCTACTCACTGGACTCCTGGCCTGCTCTACCAACCTCTGCAGGTGTAACAGAATGAGGCTGCCGAAACCGATTGAATTCAAAGCTTTGCTCAGCCTACATCCCCCTACCTTCAGTCAATGGTACACACATATGTGCCCTCCAGATCCCTGCGTTCCGCTAATGAGCGATTTCTCGTGGAGCCCTCCCAAAAAGGAAAATATTCCTCTCTCGTACCTCCCCTGTATTGGTTCCTGCTCCTACAAAATGTATTACCCTTACTTCTCTCCTAACAGGTTTACCTTTTGTTAATTGGTAACTCTTTATAGCACTTTTTCCCCAATTGTTGTCTTTGCTATTTGTGAATATCGATTGATTTTTTTGAAAATTTCTTCTGATAAAAGAAAAAAATGTAAATCTACGTTTGGTCCTTTCCAGAAATTAACATTCGGGCAATTCCAGAATTGTGGATGTGACATTTTGTATTATTGATGTGGCATAAAAATGCTCTAATAGTATAACTGTTGCCAGTAAAATTAACCAACTGTTTTTATAACACAAAGCCAGCCTCTTGGCTCTCAGTGGTTTAAAAACTTGGACTTCATTCATTCATTCATAGGCAGCCTTTATCCCCTCCTCGTCTCATTTTGTGAAATCAATGAGCAGCAAGGATTTGGTGGACCACACCGCTATATCAGGGTGGAGAGAGATGTAGTTGAGATCTCGACTGAGAAATGCTGAATGTTATGGTCGACTCTCATATTTCACTTCTGGTCGGAAAAAAATAGCCTATTTATTTTTCTTAGTCTGATTTAGTCTGGTGTTATCCCTTTGCTGCACTGCTGACAACCTTGTAGCTAGTTTTTTAAGAGCACTTGGTTGTGGTGCCATCTGTACCATCCCTGGGATGTAGATACCCAACCCACGCCCAGTGCAATCTTTCCTTGCTGTCCACCAGTATTTCCTGGCTGTCCTCCTTCCCTGGACTCCAAGTATTAAGACCTTGTTGCAGAGCTATCCGAAACCTTTGCCATCCAACTGCACAAATTGTGGCCACTGCATTTCCAGAACTTCAGAGATATGTACAGATTGGTGAAATGTTTCCCCGGCTTTTGTCTTTCTCCCTCAGCCAGAGCTTCCTCAGATAATTCTTAAATTGCCTTCTTTAGGACATTTTTTACGAATACAGTAAGGGTCACTGTCTTTTTTACTTATAAAATAAAAATATATCATCTCCTGCCAAGGGCTTCTCCAGGAATGATGCTTGTACTCTCCCACGATCTCTGATTGGGCCAAGGGCGGGATTTTACAAGCGAGTGGCCCATAGACTTGTGATCTACTATAGGAAATAGGTTGGATATTTGAAAGAAGCTTTCCGAAGCTTTTGGCTGTGCTTGGGGAGTATATTGAGTAATATACTATATCATTTATCTAACTCTGTTTTTAACAAATGGACCACGTTGAACATGACAACTCAACTTGTTTAACAGTCTTAAGCAATACAATGCATGAAACAACATATTACTCCTCCACATTATTATGCAAGTCACATTTATCAAACAATATGAGTGGGAAGAACATTTTCTTTTAAAAGACAAAAAAGATGCAATGTGTAGCAAAAGGCTTTAAACCTCATGAATGTGTTCGAAACCCAAATATAAATTGTTGAACCGTCAAAAGACTTTTGATTTCAATGACCATAGATCTTCGTCAGATAAAGACTTTAGAAAGTTTCTTTTCTCTGACCAAGATCTTCTGTGAATTAAATCACTCAGAAATCTTTTGACAGTTTAACAATTTCTATTTGTATTTTGCAAACCATTACTTGTCTTGATGCCTTTTGCAACACATTGCATTGCATATGTTTCATTTAAAAAAAAAGTTTATTCCCCATCATATTCCATGAAAACTGTGACTTATAATATTGTGGCAATACCTCTTTATATGGTAATAAACTATAAACTATACAGAAATTATTTTAAATCTTCAAAGAACACATTATCAGGTTACTTTGTTGCTTTGCTTCTTCTTTCCATCTCATGAAAACACTTGCATTTAGGTTCTGACTATTTAAGACCCACCTCGTAATGTACTCTCATTGGTCATAAGTTTCTAGTCTACTGTCATTAGTTAGCTCGTCTTCTAGTTACTGCATCATAACCTCTGCCTACAATCCTGTCATTTGCTGTAGTCCAATGCTGCTTCTGAAATGGCCTACTACATTGTACTGACTCCTAGTTACAGGTTGCTGGTAATGTGTCATAGGTCAAAGAGCATATGGGTCACATGACAAAAAGCATGGCAAACTCAGAATGTCTGAAAGCTATTCATACTAAGCCAACACATACTCTTTAGAATTTACTGTTTTGATAGAAGTTCAGTAGGTACTTATTCAAAATTATGTATATACTGCCCAGTAATCGATTTCTGATACAGCCCAAGACATCTCAATTCAATTCAATTCACTTTTATTGTCACATCACCACGGCACATGTGCCCTGGTGAGTGAAATTCTTAGGAGCTTGCTCCAAAAACAGCGCAGTACATGTAACACATAACATGTAACATATAGTGCAGACATAAGACAGTGTGCAATATGCACATACATATAGTCAGTACACACAGTGTACCATAGACAACACAGTCGAAACATTCAACATACATACATTTAGCACGAGAAAAACATTAAACACTAAACACAGAGTGTGCACGTTCTGCATAATGTAAACAATGTAACAGTGTAAACAAGTTGTGCATGGATGAGGTAGGCTGTTGTTTAAAGTGCAGTGTGTAAATATTGTCCAGTGTTAAACTTGCCGTTAAAGTGCAGTGTGTGACATATTGTGTGTGGGGGTGTATCAGTTCTGATTGTTCATGAGTCGTATAGCCTGAGGGAAAAAGCTATCCCTCAGTCGACTCGTGCGGGAGCGGATGCTGCGTAGACGTCTTCCTGAGGGCAGCATAGAGAGCAGTCTCTGAGATGGGTGGCTGGAGTCCCTGATGATCTTCCGGGATTTCTTTATGCACCGCCTGGTGTAGATGTCCTGGAGGGAGGGAAGCTCACCTCCGACGATGTGGCTGGCAGTTCGCACGACCCTTTTCAGAGCTTTGCGGTTGCCAGCAGTGCTGTTTCCAAACCAGGCAGTGATGCAGCTCGTCAGAATGCTCTCTATGGTGCAAGTGTAGAAGGTTTTGAGGATGCTGGGGCTCATGCCAAACTTCCTCACTCTTCTCAGGAAGAGGCGCTGTTGTGCTTTCTTCAGCACCGCGTCGGTGTGAATGGACCAGGTGAGATCCTCGCTGATGTTGACGCCGAGGAACTTGAAACTGCTCACCCGCTCCACAGGTGTCTCGCCGATAGTGATGGGTCTGTGTTCTCTGCTCTGTCTCCTGAAATCTACCACCAGCTCCTTGGTCTTGTCAGTGTTGAGTGAGAGGTGGTTCTCCTGACACCATTTAGTCAGGGTGCTCACCTCCTCTCTGTAGGCCGTCTCATCGTTGTCGGTGATCAGGCCTATGACGGTTGTGTCGTCAGCGAACTTTACAATGACATTGGAGCTGTGCATGGCTGTGCAGTCGTGCGTGTACAGGGAGTACAGGAGTGGGCTGAGAACGCAGCCCTGAGGAGCACCAGTGTTGACATCTGATTTCAATATGATAACTCGGTTTATCATGAACTTTTGGATTTGTAAAATTAAAGATGATTTACAAGTGATAACACTCACACAAAAAGGAAATATGAAAGAAGGTTTATAATTTAAGGGGCATCTTAAATAAGGAGACCCGGCTACTAGTATCAAACCAGTTATCTAAAAAGACATGAGAAATAAAAAAATAAAAAAAATAAAAATCTATTTATATGCCACTTGCATAACAATTTGGAACAGAGTGTAATTTGTGGCAGCTTCAAGTATTGACTGAATATTGCTTAAACTTATCCTTGTAACAAAACACAAAAAATCCTTTTTTTACTCTCTTGATGTTTATGATGTTATGGCCTGGGTCATTTGTCAGAGGTTTTCCCATTTTCTGGGTGATGTGAGTCGACTGTTTACTGGGATTGGAAAATAACCCATTCCAAAGTTTATGCTCCCATTGTGGTTCAGATAAAAGAGCATCCCTAAATAAAAGCAAATATTGATAGTGATGTCTAGGACAACACTATGCAAGACCACTAACTTAAGAGCCAATAATCTAATGAATAGGAACAAACATTAGAGAACACCTATAATTGCTACGTCTTATAATTAACCAGTTTATATTACTAATCACAAGTCTGTGCAATTTCACATCGAGGAGAATTTTATCACCATAGTTTCTCTCCAACAGACAAGCCATCATTCCTGTGGCAGCCAGACAGACAGTTCAGGCTTAATGCAATTATACATTTAAAGTCTGGCTGCCCTCTCTCTAATTGGAAATTTTGCTTCGGCCAACGCGCAACAAAGAATAAATAAATGATGAACTTAATTGACTCCAGGTAAAATAATGGGGGAGAGAGAAAGCAGATAAACTCCTATCACATTTTAAAAAATACAACAGAACCTACATCCGTATGTTGACAGGGCATTAGGCGATCAGTGAATTATTGACTAGGCTGTATCGTTTCTCTGAGAACAGATTCTGAGGACACTGTGAGGGCAGTCGGTTGGGTAAAACCCTTATTATCATGCTGATGACAACCTCACTGGAGCAATCTGTGTGACAGCCCTCTTACAGCATACAGAGAGTGACCAGAAAACCACTATCTCGGATTAAACACTGTCACTTTACACCAATCCTCTTTAAAGCATAGATGCAAGTGTAGCAAATAATGAGTAACATTTATTGGTAAAACTGAAAATCCCTGTGACCAAGCCAAAAGGAGCTGAAAAATATTCTGAAAGATGAAGCACGTCATTTTCTCTATAAATGATCCAGAGCAGGATGGATTGTAATGTCAGCGGTCAGAAGACCTTCAAAAAAACGGCAACGGTAAAAATGTTTCCCATTTAAAATCCTATTTGTTCATCCAGCTAACAGGACTTTCACTTATAGATAGACTAAGCACGTTGATTTTGGTACGTGATCACAAAACCATTTTTTATTTGTCGTAAATAGTCAACAGGATCGCAAGAAACGTGTCGAGAAGACACGAAGAAGACAGATTTTTCAAAGGTTTTGTGGACTGATGAGATGAGGGTAACTCTTCAAGGACCCGATGAATGGGCCTGTGGTTGGATCAGTAATGGACATAGGGCTACACTTCAAGCAATGGTACAGGAAAAAGTCTGCATCTTTCGAGAAGACTTAAAATCTTATGCAAGACAATGTTCCATCACATGCATCAAGGTATTCCACTGCATGGCTGGCAGGTAAAGGCCTTAAGGATGAAAAACTAAAGAAATGGATGCCTTCTTCACCTGATTTAAACCTTATTAAAAACTCTTGGACCCTTCTTAAGCAGGAAAATTACAGTGAAGGTAAACCGTACAACTCTCTGAACAGTGTCTGGGAGGCTGTGGTTGAGACTACACAAAAAGTTGAAAAAAAAGACAACTTGCCTAAAAATTGTGCACACAGTGTGTGTTATGCTTGTTTAGATAAAAGCACCTCTATATGGTATGACCCTTCCAGTTATTCACTTTATATCTTAACATCCAAACAATAATTCCATTTTTAAAACATAAGGTAAAAACAACAGTATACTGACCCCTACTAGACCTCTACATGTACAGAAAAGACGATAAAGTTCATATTTATATACACCATGCAGGTACGCCATTCTTGTGGGATCCTGAAGAATGGATTTTATGTGTGTACCCAATTCCCCTCTTGACTTTTACTCTCCCCATTTAAAACGTTTTTAATTTAAAGTCATGTATTGGTTGTCCACATAAAACATTTAATTCATGCCATTTTTCACCCAAAATGAAAATTCTGTCATCCATTAGTCAATCATTTTGTAAAACCTGTACGACTTTTTCACGCATGTCGTCTAAAAATAACATTAGACTGAGCCAATAATGACAAAACTAAACCATTTTAATTTAACTATTTGACATTCTTTTAGGAGAAAGCAATATAGGACTTGAAATGACATAAGAGTTATCTCTCTTTAAATGTCACTGTAAAAGTTTATAATTTGCCCCAAAAACTATTTATTGTACTGTAACAAGAAATTAGGACAGCAAGAGTTCTAAACTAAATTTGACTGTTTTCAGTTGTCTCTTCTGGTCACTCAAAAACCATTGTGATGAATTCTTAGAGAGAGTTAAAGTTAGGAAACAGAACAATGTTGGGAGCAGATTGGTTTAGCGACACTGTGAGGTACGGGACGCTTATAGAGTCTGGCACTGTAATCGGGCCACATATGAAGCTCAGCAGGTGTCCCAATCTCCAAGAAAATTCGTGAGAGGGCCGCGAGAAAATCCCCTTCATGTGCCGGGGATCAATTTCACACAAAGTACTGAGGACCTGATGTAGAGGAGTCCCTGAAATAGACTTGGCTTGTAATTTTGGACTAGGTTTAGCATGAATCTCAGCACTCTCATTGGACGCTCTGTGGAAGAAGCATTGCTTTTGAATATGGTGTCTGAATCACATACAACAGCTTTAACCTTTTCTGTATTGCCCTTAAGTTCCTTTCTGCAAATAATTTTTTCATGAAATAGACACGTTTTATTTTTGGTGCATTGGCCGAATGTTACTTCTAGTTTGTGGCTTGTGGCTAAAAACTAACAATATGTAATATAAGACATTAACGTATGTCAATTCTATTAAATTGAGTCTAATTGTATCTTTATGTTGTTGAAATTATCTATATTGGTTATCATGTTGTGTATAAAGTTGGTTGTTATGTTGTATAGGTTGTATATAAAGAAAATACCTGTCTGTCACTTTTACCAGTTGTTTAAAATTCTCTGATATTTAAAGGCTTCCTTTAAGGACATATACACATTTTAAGATACTAACTAGTTAGTTTTTTGTTTAATTTCCATGAAACTTCCAAACAATTTGTGTCATTAAATCCCAAAATATAGGACAGCATCATGATGAATGCACATTTCTCAATTTTTGATAATATCGTCAGCTATCCATTGCGTCCACTTCACTGAGTGATGTCCGAATCGCGGTTGATTCGTTTTTTCCCATTGAATCTTGCCCGTAAATGACAATCGTCACGCGTTTGATTCACTATATTGCCAAAAGTATTCGCTCACCAGCATTGAATCGCATATGAACTTGAGCGAGAACCCATTCCCAATCCATAGGGTTCAATGTGGTGTCGGCCCACCCTTAATAACAGCCTCAACTCTTCTGGAACGGCTTTCCACAAGGTTTAGGATCGGTTCATGGGAACTTTTGAACCTTCTTCCAGAAGCGTTTTAACAACTGCATCACTGGATGCTTGAACAATGCTAAAAGTCCGAAGTACACCAATAACTCAAATTAACAAAACTCTGTGAACAACATCACTATTTTCTGACAGTATTTAACAGGATGGTAAAGAATTACGAAATACTCATACAAAGTCTCCATCTTCTCGTTTTTAAGATTCGCGCTTCCGTCTTTCTTCCATTGTGTTCCGTAACTCCGCCCCAGGTGAGAATCCGCTATCCTAAGGATCCATTTCTTATGGTGTTTTGCGTTTTACTTTACTATGTTAAGTTGTCAAAACAAACCCTTATTAGGTAAAGCCTTCAGCACAACACATTCGTTAAAATTACATCGTTTTATTTTAGTTATTCTCATTCTGATGTACCGTGAACAAGGGCGAGGGGTAAACCAACAATAGTGAACGTTCATTTTTTCGGGTGAATTTGTGAGGTCACTGATGTTGGACGACAAGGCCCGGCTCTCACTCTCCGCTCTAATTCATCCCAAAGGCGTTCGGTCGGGATGAAGTCAGGCCAGTCAAGTTCATCCACACCGGACTGTGTCATCCATGTCTTCATGGACCTTGCTGTCATGTTGGACTAAGAAGGGGTCAGCAATCTCTTCCCACAAAGTCCGGAGCGTGACATTGCCCAAAAAAGTGAGACCACCTGAGTACTCAGAAGGGTGTGCCAACACTTTTGCCAATACAGTGTTAAGTGCCACAACAATACAGAGAGACTCTTGCACCACCACAAAAGTCATTGAAACTTTGGAATCTGGGCTTCAAACGAACCGATTCCCTGAACTTTCCGAATCGTTCGGAGCAGCCCGACGCCCCCTGCCGTCTTCTGCTCAACCCAAGCTGGTCAAGTTTCGCAACCCCGAGCGACTCCTCAAAGCAACGGGTGTTGGGATGTCACTCTGGTGGGGTTCGCATGCTCACCGGGTGTGACCGAAAAGCTGCGTGTTGCCCGTACGGAGGGAAATGAGCAGCACGGAGAGCGCAGATGTGGAAGAGCAGGCTTGCTTTCGCCCGGAGCGCCTGCCGGGCAAGGCGTCTCCGCAGGTGAACGTCCGCTGGGATGCGCCTGAAGTGACGCTCAACGGGGTGCATGACATTGAGGACCGGATTTTACGAATTACTGGCTATTATGGTTACAAGCCCGGATACTCCAGTCATAGAAGTAAGTGTGAAAAACAAAGCCTGAAAAGAAATGCAGTATTCATTTGTGTGTAGTACGCACTTGCATGTGTTATTGTAGGGAACAAATGATTTGTAAATTGTTTGGCTTTGTTTAAAACATGCCAACTTTGGGTGAGAATTGGGAATGCAAAATGACATAATGTTGATTTAAGTGCTTGATTTTTATTCATGTTAGACTGCTTTTATACAGAATGTTTTTTTAAGCATTTACAAATCTGCATATATCCTGCTTATATATGCAAACATATTGACAGTAACACAATGTGCAAGCAACATTACACAAATGATGAGAAGCAAACACATTTGGGCATCCATCCAGACTGGCATGCTTGTAAGAGTATGCCCATGCATTGATTTTTTTTATAATCACAATGTGAATATAGTGAGTATCTAATTATAGGTCTGTGTGCCTTTCCTGAATTTCTGTATAGCCTCTGTCTGTTTTCATGCCATCGACTGAGTCTTGGCACAAAGGATTTGAGGTTCTGCTTTGGTTGGCATGCAGAATTTTAATGGGCTTTTTTTTGAGTGTCACCAACTGCAAGGATTGAGGTGAATCTGTCTGTTTCTATATAAACACACACTGCACAATGATGTCTGTGTGAGCATCTCTGGTCTAGCCTGACTCTCTGGTGTGCCGTTCTTACACTGGTGCAGTATGTAAGTACATGAATCATGTCTAATGAATACCAGTGTGTGTGCACGTGTGTGTGTGTGTGTGTGTGTGTGTGTGTGTGTGTGTGTGTGTGTGTGTGTGTGTGTGTGTGTGTGTGTGTGTGTGTGTGTGTGTGTGTGTGTGTGTGTGTGTGTGTGTGTGTGTGTGTGTGTGTGTGTGTGTTGTGTCTGGGGTTTTTTTCTATGTCCCTGAAGGATTGGAATGTTTACTTGCATTTATCTTTCCCACTCATTGTATCAAACAAGCGGTACGCTTTGCAATAAGGTGCTTTTAGTTAACAATAATGCTAAAATGAATTACAATGCAATAAGGCTAAAATTACAATGAAAACTACAATAATGCTAAAATTAACTACAGTGGACATCATCGATGGAGCATTTATTATTGCCAGTTACTCTTAGAATGTATTAAGAGAGTATTGAAACCAAAGTTGTCCCTGTTTACACCTTAGTGCATCTTAAACTAACGTGAATAAATGTATTGATTTAAACTCATTAACAAGAATTAAGAAATGCTGAATTGTGCATGGTTTTCTAATGTTAGTGGATGCATTTACTAATGTTATAGTTAACAAAAAAACATATTGATTGGGATGATCACATAATACAAAATAACATAGTCACAAAATATTTGTAAGAAAAAGTCCCAATAAAAAGTCCTTGTATTTTTTAATTACAATTACAATCCCGCTTCAGCAGAATCTCTCGTCTTTTGTGTAAGGCTTTGACAGGCAGAGAGAAGATTGTGAAACTACTATTAGCTGTGACAACCACGCATTCGTAAGAACATTTGCAATTGACAGGAAGTTCTAACTTAATGCATATTTAAAGACTGGAGGCTTATTCTATTCATTCCAAGAGGCTGTGGATATTTCTCGTATGCTGATTAAAAGCATGTGGTAAAGTAAGGTCTCATCCATTTATTGATTGGGAAGAGCAACAGATCAATATCTTCTCGGTCAATAGTCAGTAAAGTCAATTTGACCTTGGCATTCACAGCCTAATGCAATTTCGTCAAAATGTACAACAGGGTTTGATTTTAGTACTGTACATGTGAAAAGTGGCCCTCCCAATCTAAAAGGAGATCCAGCCCCCTAGCAACTTTTAAGAAGCTGCAGATGTCATAGATTACTGTCATACTCAACCAGTGGTTTGGTTGCACTAAGATTCATTAAAAAAGTTATTTACAATGCTTTAAGTGATATTATAACCAAAAATGACAATTTGGTGCATTGGAGTTGACGTAAGTTTTGTAGGCAAAAGAAATTCATAGACTTGCTTCATCCGCCCCAAGTCTATGAGTTTTTGGTAAGTTGACAGAAAAGATCTGTTGTTAACAAAACCATATTTGAATCTATGACATGAAACACAGTATATCATTTAGACATCATTGTGTTTAAAAATCTGATATAATTATAGGACAATAGCAAGTTGGGCTGAACACTTTCATCCTTTATGACAACATTGGCACAAATCTCTTAAATCATTGCCGAGAATCATTCAAGGAGTAAAAAGTTAATCAGGGCACAATGTGTAAACATCATGAAAGCTTGCTAATTACCAATCTTATATTTTGTCATCTTCCAAAAGTCTATAGGAAAAATGCATAGACCTTTGGTCAAAAATACCAAGATACTTCATCTGTGAGGCATCATCTACATCATTTACATCATTTAAGTCTATATGTACTGCCGTTGTCTGATTACTAACTTTCTTCAAAATATCTTCTTTGTGTTCTGCAGCAGACAGTCGTACAGGGTTGAGTGAGGGTGAGTAAACGATGACAGAATTTTTTATCACTTTCATAAAAGAGGGTTAGATAAAATACCAGTTTGAAGACTTGTTTCAAGTAGTTTCAATCTGATGATCCGAATATGTAAGACGTTAAGTAAAATTACTAGGATGATTAGACACAGTCTTAGCCTCACACCTTTTTATTTATGCCTGTATTTTCCTGTTCCCTACTTGCATTCACTCTGCACATTCAACACATTCTTCTTAAATCTCCAGTGTAAGCTATAATATACCTCTTTGTTATACGATTGTGTATTATGTAACCCTGATTTTGACCAACACCAACAATGGTAATGCATAATTTTTTTAAATCAGATATATTCATTCTATTGGAAATGAGTGCATAAATGATTGCGTCTATATTAAGAGTCAAGATGCAATAGTGAATACATTGCATTTAACAGTGCACAAAAACAGTGCCAAAATCGCTGTCACTATCAATTAACATCATTGTCCCTCTTAAGTGATGTCAGCTCAAATAAATGTTGATATGCATTACAACGCTTATGTGAAATGGATTTAACTGTAGTGAAATGTGCAACAGGAATGCAGGAAGCCTGATCAGTGTCATGTGAAGGAATGATTCCCAATGTTTCTAGTGGCTCCTTACCAGCCTTGATAATACATCCCTAACAGTGTGTTTCATTGTATCAGTCCTTTTTGGCTAATGCTTTGGATATTTCAATGAACAGTTCAAACCTTGAAACCCTGCTACATAAATAAAAGTTTTATATTCCATTATGTGTGAACCTGAAATAACCTGCTGAGATAAAAGCATCAATCCTGCTGTCTTCTGACCTTCTCACATGTATGATGATGTCTGCTTCAGTATGACCTGATCTAAACATATCCGCAGCGGGTGCTCGTACTGCAGCACGTACTACGCATACACCATCCACTTCCATTTCTCCACAGACCACCTCGCCTTGAGAGCTATTTTTAGCTGCATGCCTGATGGGACTCTTCTCATCTACTTAGCCAGAGAGGCACCTATAACTGTAGGCTTGCTAGGGAGCGTCAGAAACTTAAGAACAGACAGTTGACAGCCAGACGCTTTCACCCAAGAATCATGGAACCTATAAGGCAACAAAGACCATGTTTATAATTTAAGTGTATGTTCTTAAAAATAATAGTACAGTATATCCTATTCTATTTATGTATAATATACATTTTAATAGCTTATATAAGATACTTTCTAAACTTGGATGGTGCATAATTCATAACTGATGATTCAATACAACTATTGTACCATATTCAGTTTTGCTTTTTGTTTTGTTTTAAATATGTTATTAATTTGAATTTATGTATTCATAACTTTTTATTAATCTTTCTTTGTTAGTGAGATGAATATTTATATCAATAATTTTTATGTTTTCAGAGTTCAATTGTGATTAATCATGATTTAAAAATTGGTGAAAATAATTATGATCATAATTTTGTCATAATTGTGTAGCCTTAGTGTCTAGCATTTGATAATCAACATTCACTGACAAGTTATAAACAATAACTTTAATATGTGTAATTAAATATAATAAAATGCTGTGTTTTTAATATTATAGGACAATGGTGGTTCAACATGGGTTCTCAAACTTTTTAATTGTAAGGCCTGTTTTGTTTAGGGTTTATCGCTTTGCAGGGCCCCAAAATAAAGACTTATCAACTTGAGACTAAGAATTTAAATTAAACTTAAAATAATGCTGGAAAATCTATTATTTCGGTTGGTGGTTATATTTCTAAGGTTTGAATGAGTAAAAATGTTTAATATTATACGAGTAAAAGTTCACTGCCACATTGAGTTTAGTCTTCTGTTGGTTATAGAAAATAGATTTTAACAATATACAATATATCCCAGAATTAAAAAAAAAAATCAATGTGATGTATTGAAGGTGAAGTGTAGCCGCTGTATGTGCACTTTTTAGGAAACTGGGACTATAAATAAAGATACTTTGACACCAAATCACTTTTAATGTTCAGGAATGTAATGTAATGTCCATTTATGTTGGGACCCCATAAATGATTTGTGTTGTGTTAACAATAAATTATATTTTGAGATTTGTTTTAGTGGCTTTTTAGAAAGAAAAGAAATTAACAACATTTCATAGTGTTTAATGTCTCTCTGCGGTTTCGGGAAGATTGTTAAATTTTGGTGTTTTGGGGTTACCGTTTTTGAGAAAAATTGAGCTTCTTTTAAGCTTTGAATAAGCTACGTTGTTAACATCTATCTATTAAATGTAATTAAAAGTTGTCTTAAGAACATTACATGTCAGTTTCACAATGATATTTTGTGCAACTTGAACATAAATAAATTATGCTACGCACCAACGCACATTGTTTTTTATGTTCATCTAACAGATTTTTAAGTCTACATTATTAATGAAGCATACTGAAAATGAAGAAAGAAATTATAGCTCAAACTATGCAACAAATAAATTTTGTTTCTGGAATAAATCAAAGTAATTATAAACAGCGTTTCTAAACCAGATGTGCATGGGCACATGCCACATCCAGAGACTGAATTTCAACAGATGGTGTTTAATAGTGATGAGGTACTTTAAAACAACCAGTCTCTCAATTTTCTATTTCTATATTTAAGATTTAAAATGCTTAACCCTCCTGAAGCAACCTTTTTAAAAAATACCATTCTGATGTTAAATGCTCTCTACACATTATATGCCATTCGCTGCTTCCAACCCCACTGCATACAAAACTCATCGTTTAAGTATTAAACACTGAACACAACATTATATGACTTATAACTTGAACATTTAAATATTATATTACATTTCAAACCTACCAGAACACCAAAAAGGATATTGGGACTTGCATGGGTTTTGTGTCCATACAAAAGAAGTGAATGGGCACCAACATTCTTCAAAATATCTCCTTTTGTGTTTTAAAGGATAAAAGAACTCATACGTGTTTAAAATGATAAGAGTCAATAATGACACACTTTTCAGTTTGATGTGAACTAACCTTTTAATATTTTATTATAAACCCTACTGTACTGTACGCTCATCTTGCAGACCTTTGAAACTATATTTCCAGGTTGTGCAAATCTCTGATCAGATGTTTTGTAATAGATGGGGTATGAATAGTCAAAATTGTTCATAATTTGCAAGACAAGCACAAAATTGCTTAATATGTATCTATTCATCTTATGGCCATCTTGCACCACCATGCTGCCCCCATCTGGTGATTTAGCATACTTCCCATCACTTTGTTGTTTAATTCAGCCTTCTGATAGACCACAGATGATCAGAGACAGCACACTGACCATGGTACATCCAGATGAGGCACTAAAAGTCAACCAGCAGTTTGCTTGCGTAACACATTGTGTTTGCATTGGATTGCATGAGGTATGATTTTAGTTAGGGTTGGACAGATTGTTTTATCATCTGACCATGATCAAGTGTAGGGTCACAATGTAGGTAAGGTTTAAGATTCAGTTTCTCTTCCAAGCCACAAGATGTCATCATTTAATTGGGAATGTCTGAGTCTATAAAAGTTACCTGGGGCATTTCCCTTCTCTCCAGTGGCACTTGGCTTGCGCAGGGCCCCTCGGAAGTACACCACCTGCCTGCTGCCATCTGTGCTCACGGGTAGTTAGTTCTGAGTGAGTCATCACCAAAGCCATACATGCTATGAGTTTATCAATGAAATGATGGTATGGCAACATACACCAGGGCATGCTATCCGCACCAACCTTAAATGTGACATTAAACTATGCATTACATATTCACTCTAAAATGAAACGTTTTACATTATTTTCTCACCATCTTGTCATTTCAAACCATTGTTTGACTTGTGTTGGTTTTGTGTCCATTTAAGAGTAGTGAGTGGGGACCCAACATTTTACGTACAAACATTCTTCAAAATATCTTCTTTTTCTTTTGCAGTCATACAGGTTGAAATTGAAAACAGGGTGATCTTTCTGAACATTAAAACGTAGCTTAATGTAAATTTAGACAGTGTGGCGTCTACAGTCTGACCTATAGAATGGCAAACATAAAGCAATGCAAATTTAACGCAGGCAGAAAAGAAAAGACTGTTCGTCTTAATGCAAAGCACTCCACTCTTGCTGGGTTTTATGGGAGTTGATGAAGTAACCACGTAACACTTGTAGCATCTGGATGCACTGCTCTCGTCAAGCTCTCAGTTTTGCTAATAGACGTGCACAAAGGACGCAGAGAGTCCGTGTACAATGGTGGAGGATCATGGCACTGATTTAAATGACAAAGGTGGGTTGCATTGGCAGCGTCCAAGGTGGAAAACAAGGGCCAGGCGTTGCTATGGCAGGACGAGAGAGAAGGGGGAGCGGAGTATTGGGACGAACAACAGCCATTTCAAATGGCAGGTGTTTGTTTGATAAAGAGAGATTGTAAATGTATGACCACTCTGGACACACATGAGCATTTTGTTTTCCATATAGAGGAGCAGTGTATTATTAATGCATCAACCAGAGAAAAAATGAAGTCATTAGTTTCAATTTTTTTTTCTTTTGCCACTATAAAATATATGCTGTTTTGCTACAGAATCTATCTTAAGTTTTTATAGCTATCTATACTTGAGACACAAAACTATTATAATCTGTTCTTTCAGATTGTTCTCACTGTCTGTTGGTTGGGGTCTATATAATTGTCGGACAGTTTATTAAGGAAATGTATTAATAGGACTAAATGCAACAAATGCTTAAAAGACCCTGAAATATACAACAGTTTTCGTTTATTGGTCACTGTGCTTGGACATTATGTGAACTGAAGGTGTCTTTTAACCATCTTATTAAAAGTCAATAGGAAAAAAACAATCTTACATTCACTTGTATTTGCATTAGAGATACACCGACATATAGTCCAATAATCGGTTTTGAGTGGTAAAAACAATTTTTTCACACATATAGTTTAAAAAGCGGATAATATTCTTTCATGAGAAGAGTACAGGTAAATCAAATAAATAAGTTCTCTTTACGATACTTATGATGTTATGCCCCATATGGTTTATACGCACAATTATCAATGTCTGTCAAAATCTTCCTCGCCGTCAGTCCAATATACATCAGTTTGTTTACAGCATTGCACACATTTGTGATGAGTCGCAACAAGCTATTTAGGAATGCTGCAAAAGTCTCATGAATGAATATCAATCAGAAAGTTAAGAGATATAAATTGAATCCTCAAAACGTAGTGGTTAATATAATGACCAAACTATTAGTACGGGTGTCGACATCACTCCTAATAAACTGTATCAGTTGAGAAAGTTAGTATTGGTGAATGTCGTTTATGCACTGCAAGACAATCAAATGTATAGATTTGAATTTACATTTATTCATTTGGCAGATGCTTTTATCCAAAGTGACTTACAACTATTGTGCGAACTACTATTGCAGAGCAAATAGGGGTAAGGTGTGTTGCTCAAGGAGGTTGCTCAGTTATTGTCGGCAGGCACTGGGATTCAAACCTACAACCTTCTGCTTATAAGTCCTACTCTCTATTCACCAGACCACGACTGACCCTCACAGACCACAACAGACACACATTTTATCCGTGATCTTTTACCATGTATATTGTCCAGTAATCAGGACGATTTATGAATTTTTTCATGTATAGTTTTTTTAAAAAGCAGATAATATCCTGTCAATCAGAAGAGGACAGAATATCCAATACATTTGTAAATAATAGTATTTACGTTCAAATACATTTCTGCCATATTCAAGCTGGACTATATAACATATACTATATATTGTAGCCACCTTTTTTTGTGAGTCACACTATGCAGCAAGATTCAGTATGAAGAAACTGAAGACGTACTTGCGTAAATAATAACTTTCAGTGGGTGTATCTGTATGAGTGTGTGTGTGTGTTCGAGCAGGCATTTAGATGGGCTCGCTGAAACTCTACTGAGGTACATTTCTTGGCACAGTACAGTCAGGACTGCCTTCAGATGATACTTTCAAGCAATCTGACTCTTCTTCAAAAGCAATGGCGAATTTGCCAGTATAATGAGATCTGGATAAGCAAACAAGCTTTAACTGAGTCCCGAACTGAAGAGGACTAATAGCAGTATGTTGTATTAAATAAAGACGGCATGAATGAATAAGAGGGAGAAATTATTATTTTGTATTTTAGGTTTTGTAGTATGACTCTAAAGAAAACAGACGTTGAAGTCATTGTGTGCATCTGTTGGCTGTGGAAGGGAGTGTGTGGCTTGGGCTTGTAGAACCGGCTCTATTAAGACGTATTAATGCAAGGCCATGAAAACCACAAAGAGGGGCAGCGTGTAATAGGCCTGCACTTGATATTCTCTGTGGTCAATGTTTTTTCATTCAATTTTGTCTAATAAATTCTCAGCACTGCAGACTCATGTAACAATAGGAACATTTCCTCACTCAAGATTTGTTCCATCTTTCTTGGGTAGAACAGTAGTCGAAACAACATAACTTTTATCATGCTGCACACACAAAGCTATATGGTGAGACAACTGATATATTCAGGCAACAGGTGCACCAATAATACCGCATAACAAGTTTTCTTAGTTAAAATTACAAATTTTTCTTGGAAAGGTTTAGCATTATCACTGTAAATATTCTGTTAAACAACCACAGTTTTGGAGAAAAAACTATAAAATGACACATATTTGCATGTATAATTACGTGTTATTTGACACCCATCTTGTAAATTAAACTGTTTTTGTTATTTTCTTCTGTAACATCTTATAATTTTTTTTAAATATAACAGTAAAAACATGTAAAACTGCTGTAATTAGGAGTATTATACTGTAAAATCACACAACTGCATTTAACATTACATGTTGTTTAGCACCCAACTTGTAGTTCATTTCTGTAATTTTAATTTTTTTGTATGGTATTTAAAGAAATTACAGGTTGTTTAACCCCCATCTTGTACATTTTTCTTGTCTTTGTACTTTTACATATTTTTACCATATTTCAAAAAAGTGTTTATACTACTCTTTTTACAGTATTGTGCAAAAAAGCTTTAATTCTAAAAGTAAAAAAAGTGTATATTGTAAAATAAGTCCCTTACGGCTTTGTGCCAATTTTTATTGAAAAACAAGACAGAGACGGCAAGATAAGACTTCTGCTAAAGCCGACATTGAAGAGCCTTCGAGTGGAGCACAAGTGCTGATGGAAAAAGAAGAGAGAACCTAATGAGCAAGAAAGAGAAAGAATCAAGAGAAAAGAGAAAAACTAAATAATTTCTCTTAGATCCACTGGCTTTAACAGGGATCGGAAAAGTAGCAAGGCAGTGGATTTGGGCTGATAAAGGATGGAAATTACTGGGGAAAGGGCAAAAAACAAGTGAAAGAGGAGAAAAGAGGAAAGAGGCCAACGCAGCATAATTATAGCGAGCTGCTTGGTTACCTTCCAAACACAGCAAAGGATACTCTGAGCAATGAGAGGCGGAGACAGAGAGAGGGACTGAGAGAGAGAGAAAGGGACAGAGAGAGAGAGAGAAAGAGAGAGAGAGAGAGAGAGAGCGAAAGAGAGAGAGAGCGAAAGAGAGAGAGAGAGCGAAAGGGACAGAGAGAGAGAGAGAAAGAGAGAGAGAGAGAGAGAGAGAGAGAGAGAGAGAGAGAGAGAGAGAGAGAGAGAGAGAGAGAGAGAGAGAGAGAGAGAGAGAGAGAGAGAGAGAGAGAGAGAGAGAGAGAGAGAGAGAGAGAGAGAGAGAGAGAGAGAGATGAAGGGGTTGATTGCATTCCACACACACTTGAAGCTCAGTCTCCCTAGGAGACGCAGGATCCAAGCATGACAGTGCAGCATCTTCTCTAGAGCCACGACCACAAAACTCAGTGATTATAAGCAGGAGAGAGGCTGAGGAAGAGAGAGAGAGAGAGAAGTTATCAAGAAGGGCAAACATATCAAGAACCAAAGAGGAACTGTGGGGGGGACAGCAGAGATGCGCGTAGGAATGAAGTGGGTTCGGCAGGGGAGTTGAGCCGTGCTGCTCACACACACTTTTGAAAGCCAGGACCCCAAGGAAGGAGGAGAGGATGAAGAAACACTCGGCCAGAGTGGCCCCTCTCGGCTCTTATAGCACACAGGTGCTCACCTGCCCCATCTCTGAAGGTAAAACATCATGTGCGTTTTGATACATCGAACAATAGTCAGTCAAAATGGTTTGTTGATAAAGCAAATAATGTTATATTTAAATAAGGTATAAACTTTTAGCACTTGGTTTATAGTTTGACTATCTGTAGTCAATCTTTTTCCTTTCCTATCAAAGACAGAGGTGTGTATACAGTTTGTAATGCTTGCTGTTTGTTTTTATGGAGGTTTTGGGTGTGCAATGGAGCACAACTGGAATGTATTGTCTCAGCAGATAGGATTACATTTTCAGAATTAAGTTACATATTATTTTAAAAAGGTCTGCTTTTTTATTTAGGTATAAAAGAGTAACACGGTGTTGCTGTGCTTATTTGGGAACTCTAGATTCCCAAAAAGCTTTAAAATGATGAAACTGGGAGACACTGTTATTATTTATCTATATTTATGCTTTATGAAAGTGAAAAAAAATCAGTTGAAGTCATAGTCAAGCCCCCCCAAAAAATCTTGTTTCATCGTTTACTTTGTTCCGCAGAAGCCAAAAGAAGATATTTTGAAGAAAGATTGTAATCGAACAGCAGTGGCACCCATTCACCTCTACTGTAGGGACAGAAAAGCAATGGAATTGAATGGGTACCAGACACCAACATTCCTCAAAATATCTTCTTGATTGTTAGCAGAAATAAAAGGCATACATGTTTGAAATGATAAAATGGTGAGTGGCAGATTTTTTTGCGATTTTGGGCTGAACTTTAACTCTAATGTGTGTATGTAGAGAAGTGTGAAATACTTTGAGATAAAGAAGTGGTTTTATCACTCAAGATTGCACTGGGAGGTCTGGTCACATATGAACCAAGCATGAAGTTTGAGTGTTTTATGATGTAATGTGAGGTTGAAGAACCATAACACACAAATGACCCATTTTATTGTGGGTCTCAGATCTAATTGGCCAGTTGACTTGGAATGTAAAAATTGTCAAAATATTTGTCTGCATATTGATATCAGACAGATTAAGAAAGACTTTTCATAAAATGGTTCCTCTTTTTTATTATACAGATGAAACTGTATTATGGTTATGAATTTCCAGTGTTTTTTATTGGAGGTCATCGAGAATCTTTAAACCTGTGTAATGGTTCTACTTCAGTCAGCAAACGTTACAATTCTGACGCATGCCCGCCAAATTGAATTGACCTTGTTCAAAGTTTTGTTTTGTGATGTTTATAAATCTCCTCAATGTAAAATGACGATAGCGGTTTGTGTTATATGGTTAGAACTGATGGCGCGTTAAATCTGGGATTTACCAGTGATGTATCATTTCTGCGCCTCCACGTTTTGGGTCTGCGGTTGGCTGATTGTGTTGGCCTTCTCAGGTTGTCCAGGGGATATAAAATGTCTGTCAGTGTGGGAGTGTACTGTGTGGGCCCAAAATATGGATATAAAGTTGTCAGGCAGAGTTTTTTTCTGTTTAATAATGGCAGCATGTGAGTTGAGTATGTAGTTCAGCTGTTACTGTTTTAGAAATCAAATGAAACATCTATAAGATTTCAATTTTGTTTTAGATTTTAAATATCAGATATAGAGTTTAAATATCAGATTTGCTGTGATTTTTAATGGTTCATTTAGACTAGTCAGCTCCATCAAACCCTTTGAGAAAAGTTATACATGGACTTTGAACAATACCTTTTCTTGTCTTAGGACAACTTTTTGCTCCACTTTAAAGGTTGAATACTGTTTATGTTGTCTTTCTTTAGTTTTTTTATTTCTAATTTCTCTGGATCCAAACAAATAAAACTTATAAAATGTTCCAATTCATCTAGACTTGAGTATTGATCAGTTGCTTATTATTCGTATGACAATGTGTCATGGTATGCATTTATTTACTTTATTTTTTTTACACTCCAAAAATGTTGATTCTGTTTATTAGTGAAACAATTTTCTCTCAAAAAAATTAGTACATTCAAATATACTGTTTAAATTTTGTATATATATATATATATATATATATATATATATATATATATATATATATATATATATATGTATGTATGTATACAGTTATGTTACAAATAACCTATATGTTTATCAAATATTTTTTAGTACATAGTTATTTAAAGTATTTGTACATTTTAGAGAAACCGTTGGACTTTTAATCAATTAATTTAATATTTTACATTGAAAAACTTAATTTAATGTTTTTAAAATAATTTTTAAGGTAATATAAGTGTTCATTTTTTTGAAATTAACTAAGCCATATTATATATTTTTTACAATGTAGATTCCTTACTGCAACACTTGCCTTTTAACCTTCAACAGGAAAAACGTGCCATTATTAGACGTGCTTACATTACTATGGTTAGATTTACAATCATGTAACTTATATGTTAAGGCAAAATAAAACTGCTGCTTAGACTTCCTTTTTTATAAAATCATTTTAATATTAAAATGAAATATTAATGAAATTATTTTCTTATGATATTTTGAAATATTTTCTACATTTTCTATTTGAAAGCAAAACATTTTCTTTTACATTTTTTTTTCATTCATTCTCTAAATATTACGCATTCATCCCATGTGAATAAACAAATTATAATTATCTTTCAAACCAGAGATCTCGTGCTCAGTATTATGTATGGATTTTATATGTATCTTCTTGTAACAACAGAATGCCAGGCAGCTTCGTGCTGTAGAGCTCAACAAAGTATTGCAGTAAATTGAGAGGATGATTTATTTTACTTAGGCTGTTTGTGGTTTTGGAGTTTGGCCTATTGCATGACAGCCACAACAGAATGTATGCATTGTTGTGGGATTTTATCCAGGCACTTGGATAATGTTGAAACATGTGATTACCCGTCAATAATAAAGAAATTGTGTTTAGTAAAGTCTTGTAAGAATTTTCAGAGGATTTGTGTCTTCCCATTCCTGCTGATCTGTCCTGCAATGCGACTCAAACCACATGGTACTGAATCTCAAACCTCTGCATCCTATTCATGCAAGCAGCCAAAAAAACATATTGCACTAAAGTGGGTTGACGCGTGGAAAATAGCTGAATTAATTTAATCTCCTAGTGATTCATAACAACACAAATACTAATATAACGTTAACGCATCTTTTTTGGTGTTGTTATCAGGTTGAACTTTAAAACAAAGAGGCATTGTGAGTGAAAGTGTGTGTGTGTGTGTGTTCAGTAGATGTGCCTGCTGACCGAGCAAACTGCAAGATAGTGACCATGGGCCAGTGCATGTCATCTTTTATTCCTGGCCGGGTGTAAATTGATCTTTCCGAGTCTACAGCATAACGGATCTTGGCTTTGTGATACTAGTGCTCTTCCCATTGGTTCATTCTCAACAGCTATTTAAAACTGCGTCTATCTCCGTCAGTTAATGTCTATACATCTATAGTACATAGATTGAGTTGTAATGTTTACAGGAAGACCAATTGTATCCGCAGTAAAGGAAGTTATGATTCGGGACTAAAAACAGGCAGGATGTTTTTAATGTCTGTGTGGATGCCCGATGGTGTCAGGTTTCCTATATCTCACTACTGTATGCTTTATCTGACTGGTGTCTGTATGGCTCTCCATGACCCTGTGTAGCTATTTCTGACAGAGACTTGACTGTGCAACATAGGCAGATTTTTATACACCAGCAATAGTGCTTCAGATGCAAGTAAGCGACACTGACAGCCACCAATCGATACGTCCGTACGGACCATAGAAAGATATCAGCAGACACATTTCTCATGATAAACGCACCAATAACAATTGCTTTATGTCTTTTAATATTTTATCCTATATTTGAGCAAATATGGTAATGTAAAAAAAACTTTTTAGAATAAATATTTGTGGCCTTTTCTCATTTCCTTTTTTACACAAAAAATCATATCCATTAAAAAAAATGTACCCTGTTTTTATGTGAAGGTATTTACATAAAATGAGTATATATATATTTTTAACAAATTAAATATACTGTTTAAATTTGGTGTATATATAAGTCTAAAAATACAATTTATATTAGAATTCTCCACATAAATTTGGTCATATTTTATATAAATAATTTTCCATATATTATCTTAAAAAAATCTTTGTTCATTTAAAAAAAATGTAATCCATTTAAATTTAATCCATACAAAAAATCTATGTATTTAAAATAATTTATCCAGTTGATATAAGTGTTTGTTTTTGTGATATTAACAAAGCCAAATTAAGCATTTTTACAGTGAACAGATTCATACAGTATTTGCCTAATCACTTTTGACCCTGCCTGTGGATACCCAGCTAAAGTCAATTTTGTGATTTACTTTTTTTGTATATAAAATCATTCTACACAATGTTAAGAACATTCTGTTAGAATAGAACATTGATATATTTAATATTGATTGATTAAGACCATGTCAAAGATTAAAATCATAGTGAAATTAACAGGTCAAATCAAACCTTGGTCATTGAAAAATCTGATAATTTGACTTTTGACTTTGGCACTTTTTCAGGTTCACATTTTATTCTAGATCTAAATTAACTTAAAATGGAAGAAAGAGACCAAAGTGATATTAATACAAACTTACATTAGCTTTGAGTACATAGAGTCGAATAAATTCCCCCGTTCATAACTTTCTTTAAAATATCTTCTTTTGTGTTCTGTTTAAGAAACTCACACAGATGTTTATTATTGATTATGACACTTTTCATTATTGAGTATACTATCAAGTTAACTACAAATGTATGAAAAGATGAATAAGATATTTGGATGTTTGTCTTGATGTTGCAGGAGAAGAAGGTTCAGAGTCACATGCAGAGACTCCGGTCAGTGAATCCAGTGGTGATGGAGCTGTATATCAGACCTGCTCTAACACAGTCCTGAAGGTGCTGGGTGGCCTACTTGTGGTCTTGTGCGTCTCCTCGTCCTGGGTGGGCACAACGCAAGTGGTCCAGCTCACATTTAAGTCCTTTTCATGTCCCTTTTTCATCACCTGGTTCAGCACAAACTGGAACATTCTCTCCTTTCCCCTCTACTATTCCGGGCACGTGGCCACCACCAGAGAGAAGCAGACGCCCATTCAGAAATTCAGGTGAGGTCAGAATAAATCAATCAAGGTGAATTAGGATACATAGATGTCCATCTAGCCGGTTTACAACTACAAAATTCTCATTTTATTATGCAGGGAATGTGGTCGGCTGTTTGGAGAGGAGGGAATGTCCCTAAGGGTTTTACTGAAGAGAACAGCACCTTTCTCTATCCTATGGACATTGACCAACTATCTGTACCTCCTGGCGCTTAGAAAACTAACCGCCACTGATGTCTCAGCACTCTACTGCTGCCACAAAGCCTTTGTCTTCCTGTTGTCATGGATAGTCCTGAAAGATCGCTTCATGGGTGTGCGGGTGGGTTAAGTATAACCTTGATTATTACAGGACTCTTCCTGTAGGAATACTTGATTCCAATTGGTCATTCTCTCACAATTTTATTGTATGATGTTTTGACACAGCTATGCTTATTTTACAACTGTCACTATTTATAAATGTATAAATAGAGAGCCCTGCAGAGTTCAGTCTAATTGTAGATGAAATTCTTCCTCTGCTTGTAGTTTTTCAATTATTTTGATTTCCATTAATATTGTTACCAGGGGAGAGTCGTTCTTCACGTATTGTTTTTCTTAGAGGGATAGATTTCCTGAAAATAAAAAGACACAAATGAAGTTATTTTGAAGAATGATCGTATACAAAAACTGTTTGTCCCCAATAACTTGCGTTGGTTTTGCACGCATATAATGAAGTTGATGGGGACAAAGAGTTTTTGGTGAACAACATTCTTCAAAATATCGTTATTTGTTTTGCCTTAATTTTCAATTTTTCGTTTAATCACAAGGATTCCTTTTCCTCTCATCTGATGGGCCACAAAAGATGAATCTATGGACTCACTAACCCCTTTTAAAATTGTTGAAGTGTGTTGAAATTAGTAACATAAATAATTCTTAAATTAATCATGAAATGAAACGCCAGCCTGATGAAACAGGGAACACTTATTTTTTTACAGACAGATCAAAACAATTTGAAAAATGTTGTAAAAAAATTCCACTTGCCAGAAAATGTCAAAAATGTTGTCACAATTTTCTGTTTATCATGCTAATTCACGATTAATTGCATCCAGAACAAAAGTTTATGTGCAATGAATATGTTACAGACATCTACATTTATATATGTCTGTTTACCATGCAAAATTTTATAAACACATGCACATACATGTTCATTCATATATAATATTTACAGGTAGTTATTTATTACTAATTCAAATGTTTTAAATGTTTTTTCTCTATTTTATATTTTATGAACGCATGTGCATGTATTTATAAATCAAATTAATTTGCCAGAATACAAGCAGAAATTGTGTAAACACAAACATTACTTGTAATCCTAAATCAATGTTCAACTGATTGCTTTTAGTGAAATGACGAATGTTTGTTAAACTTTTTACCAATGTACCTCTTAGATTGTGGCTGCCATAATGGCCATCACGGGCATTGTCATGATGGCATATGCTGATGGATTCCACGGGGATTCCTTTATGGGTGTGGCCTTAGCAGTTGGTTCCGCCTCCACCTCAGCACTCTACAAGGTTAGCGCAAAAGTATAAACCTCGATGATCATAAAAACTTCTTTATTATTTAATGTTGATATTCATTTCCAGCAAAACCTCTTTGTGCCACTCAGGTGCTGTTTAAGATGTTCCTTGGCAGTGCCAATTTGGGCGAGGCAGCTCATTTCTTTTCCACAATGGGAATTTTCAACCTTATCTTCATCTCCTGCGTCCCCTTGATTCTCTACTTCACCAAAGTGGAGCACTGGGGTTCCCTGTCCTCTTTGCCATGGGGTTACCTCTGTGGGGTGGCCAGCCTCTGGCTAGGTATCAATTGATTGATCGAAAACCTTATTAGCCTTGAAATGTTCTTTATGAAAGTAAGGTCGATTGATGTAAACAAAAGATGTAGATGTTCACATTATTTTTAACTATCATTTTATATTTTATTATTTTATAATAAGATTGTTTTCAATTTTGTATATTTTATAAAAAGAAATATTCTTCTACCCAAAAAATGTACATTTAAAAGCTTAGAAATTAAGTAAGTATTCTGTTTAAATTTTGTGTATACATAACTGGCAAAATGAAGGACATCGGAATTACTCAAATATTTCTATTAGCTTTTAACTATTATATTAACTAAATTATATTAACTAAAATATTATGTTTATTATACATATATATTTGTAAGAAATTAACTTTTGAAATTTTACTCAATTATTTTTAGATTTTCCATGGAAATAAATCTGTAAAAAAAGTTAAAATTTACTAATCCATGTGAAACATTTTTACAGTTTGATTTGAAGAAAATTTATCCTTCCTTTCTGCCAACCAGAAAATAATTGATTCATCTTTTACCACTTTACAATAACATTTCATTGAAAATGATAGAAATCCTTTACAACAAACATTGCTGGTTTAGATGTGTATTTGAGTACATTGTTGTTACCAATGGATCAAATATAACACCGAACTACACTTCCAAGAGTACTTTAAGTGCTTAGTAAGTAAAAGAAATCAGGTTAGAATCAATTTACCGAAGTAGCATTTCTTAGATATCAAATCTATGCTGCGTCAGACGGGGTAAACCATGATAGTAACAAATCCACTTGCATTTGCTGTATATTTGATCTGAAGTAAAGTGCTTAAGTCTCTAGGGTGTTTTAAGGACAGTTCACTTTTGCCACTCATCAAAATCTTGGGAAGTAATCTTTGTTTTCAGCCACACAGAGGAGATAGAATAACAGGCATGATTAACTATGTATGATGAAACCACAAGATAATATTCTCTCTTTTTTCTCTGTTATAGTATTTAACATCCTGGTCAATGTTGGAGTGGTGCTCACATATCCTATACTCATATCTATTGGGACATTACTCAGTGTTCCAGGCAATGCAGGTAAAGTATGTGTACACACACACCAGTACATCATAATATGGGAAAAGTCTTGGGATGCCTGCTTCTACTGAACAGACTTTAAGCACAAATGTTGCAAATCTTATGTTACAGCATATAATGAAATTCTGGATAATCATCTTCCTTTGATTTTAACACAACAATCTGGTCAGGTGTCTTTGCTATTCAATCAAGACAATGCAAAAAGCAGGGGGGGGGAAATGACTGGTCCTAGACCTGAACCCAGCTGAACACCTTTAGGCCAAACTCTCATTACCCAATCCCATTAATACTGTGTAGATTGGGCTTCAGCCATTTTCAGATACAATAAGATCTTTCCTAAACTGTTGCAACAAAGGTAGAAACAAAATGGTTTCGTATGGTAGGGTGAAGTGAAGTAATATTACATTTTTCAAAAATTTTAACAATTCTCGCTTATTAACCCTTGGGTCTTTTTAAACCAGTTTGACTTTCTTTCTTCCATGGAAAACCAAAAAGATACTTTCTATAAATGCTTTTAACTGAACACTGGCCCATTCACTTGCATTGGTTTTGGGTTCATACAATAGATGTTAAACGATAGTTTTAGCTTAGAAAAAACATGTTTTACTCACCATCAAGGAATCCAAACTTAACATGACTTTCCCCTTCAAGAACAATTTGTGATTAAAGCACAAGTACATTTGTTCTTGAAGGAGAAAGTCATATTAAGTTTTTTCAGTACTTTTTCGAAGCAGTCGCATGTAAATAAATAGGGGACAATTTTTTGAAGTTCTGTTTAAAGAACTGTTTTGTTTTAGAGAAAAAGCAACATTAATAACGATGATGTCTATCCCTTTAATGGGTTTTTGATTATGAACATTGTTTTTAATATCCTTTTTGTTTTCTGCGAAAGAATGTCAAACAGGTCTGAAATGACATGGTTCCTCGTTTTTTGGATAACCATTTACCATTTTTTTTCATTAGAAAGGGGCATTCGAATACTTTTGTCCATTTCATGCATGTCATTTTATCACAAACTGTACAAAAATGCTCTTAATTAAACCTTTAAAAAAGAAAATAAAGGTAGAAAATCCATCACATTGAATTAAAACATCATAATGTATGATTAAGGGAAATTCATTAAAATGTTGCAATGCATTTCTACAACTTTAACACTGCTTTTATGAACAAATAGGTTTGGATAGCATCATTTCAATTCATTTGAATATATTCAATTACTTAACATTATCTGCATAACATCACTAAACTGTAAGCATCCTCACTGGAAGCAATCCGTCACACATGTTTAAGGTTTCCAGAACAACAGAAAATGCCTTAATAGTGTGATGGCTTTAAAAATAATCTTCAAGGTCAACAAGTTACTGCAATTCATGTGTGGCTGCAACAGATTACTACTAATAAACAATGAAAGTTGTTTCCTAATTTCACAGATATCTGTGATTTTTTAATTTTCTTTTTAAAATATCAGCCATTGTAAAGCTGTGTGTTTTTTATTAACTGTAATGAATCTTAGTTGACTGGAGGTAATTAGGTGCCGTGCCCAGAGGACTTTGCATAGTCAGTAATTTCCACCCACTCATTCTGGTTGTGACAGTAAGAATATGAGGTCACATTAAATTACAGAAAGCCAGTCTTGTGTAGTTAAGTTTAAGCAATTATTGAAAGTTTCTATCAAAACATTTAAACCATTGAAAGGAGCAATAAAGTTATAACTCAATAAAGTTTGATAATGCACCAATTAATAATGTGAAATAAGAACATTTTTAAAGTTGAGCATTTTGGTCTTTGTAAAATGACATATTTGTATACAAAGACAGGGATAGTAATGAAGTCATTTTTCTCTTTACTTCTGTACAGTTTTACATCATCTGTACTTTGAGTGTTTTAAATATATGTCACCACATCGTAAAGCATACTGTTCATACTTTTTCCTCTGATACATTTCAAAAATATATCTTTTAAATTTTTTTTACAAATGGTAGAGAACTTTGATACATCATAAATATTGTACTTAAATTAAGTGAAGAGTCAAGATAATAACGAAATAAAAAGTCTAAATAATTCAGTTAAATAATATGGTTTTAATGTAATTATGTAAAAAAAGGTAAAAAACTACATTCAATAAATGAAGTGTAGTTAAAAGCGTAATATATGTTTTAAAATGTAGTGACGCAAAGGAAAAACAATACACATAAATAAAACGTACAAGGTTAAAATACTTAAAGTGATCGCAATAAAATAACAATTCTATTATCCTTTACTGTTGTCATTTTAAACCTTTATGACTTTTTTCCTTCTGCAGAATATAATAGAATATATTTAAAAGAAAGTGGGTATGTGTCAAAACTAATATAAGTCAATATGGACCAATGATTTCTTTGAATCAGAATTTTTATTTTATTATACAACACAGTTTACACATAACACAACAATGGAAAAAAGTAAGAATGTAAATTAAGTAAGAAGTAAAATAAAGTAAATCTAAATAATATACAAAAGTACATCATAGGAATTGCAAGTGTGTCTGGTGAAAACAAAACCTCTAATGTATCAAGTCTACTGTGCATTTTTACAACAATAAAAATAAATGTACTTCCATCAAATAAATGGGTGGATATATTAAACATCCAATAATTTTTTTAAATGATCTTATTCTGTGAAAGCCAGACAATGTCAAGAGGGATTGTAAATGATGACCAAATTTGTTGTAAACTGTCCATTTAAGTAGTTTTAACTGTGTCAAGGTGCATATGTTGGTAAGCTAAATGTACATATACCAAGCATTAAAACAAAAGTAGACCATAGCATAACATGTTTACCAACTTTGTTTCACTAATCTTGCTCTGTCTTTCTCTGTAAGTAGCCATTGATGTGCTGAAGCATGAGGTCATCTTCAGTGTTGTGCGCTTGGCTGCCACCTGCATCATCTGCCTGGGTTTCCTACTGCTTCTGCTGCCTGAAGAGTGGGACACGGTCATCCTGCGCTTCCTCACCGCCCTGGCCGACAAGAAACCAGAGGAGCATGGCGAGGAGCTCACAGAGTCCAGCATCCACACACGCAGCCGGAGCCGGGCCAACGGAGCCGTATCAATCCCTATGGCATGACCATTGACTTTGCTGTGACCTTGAGTTGCCAGCGGCCAGTGCACGTTTGCCATGTTTGGGGAAAAGGAATGAATGTATTTTAAGTTTTGGACAGGAACAAACAGCAGAGAAAATATCTGTGACCCTGCTTGTGGAGACCCAGCTAAATTCTTTTTTTGTGATATTAAAAATAATTCTATACAAGAACGTTCTGTGAAAATATAACATTGATATTTTAAATATTGACGGAGTCAGACCATGTCAAATTTTGAAATCAAAAGGAAAATCTGGTTAACAAGCAGGGTCACATTTACATAATTTAATAATCTGATCAACAGCACAAATATGAGTTGAGAACATGCTGTTAGTAATTGAGTGTTCTGAGTATCGCATCCAACTTAAAACATGGATGTTTACTGACAGTATTTTTATTTCATTTGAGATTTCATATCCTCTTTTTAAAGCGAGGGCCTGACATGGGCCTTTCTGTTGGGAGATGAACTTATACGGTATAATCCATAAAAGTGAATGGACTCTTGCACGCGAAACCTGTATCCCAGCCAGCCCTCCTCATGGACTGTATTCTGTGAATATAGACTTTGTCAGGGCCAGTTTGGCTCACTGTAAACATGAATGCATACAGAGATATATATGAACATGAAATAAAAGCATTATTTGCATTGTATGTAGTAGTATCATATTGTATATATGTAGGAAAAATATATTATGCTTTAATGAACAAGACTTCTCTTTTAAAAAATAAAGATTCTTAAAAATCTTAAAAAAGCTCATGTGATTTGCATTGTTAAGAAAATAATGTTATGCTTTTTGGGGGGTTTTAGGGGTTAATTTTGTTGTTTATGCTTTTTCAGATATTTGAACAGCAGTAAATATATTGAATACCTTGAACTAACAAAGAGAATTTTGTTTTTCAGCATTTGTGAATCCTTGTTAATGTTTGTTAAGGATTAAATTTGTTTAATGCGGTTTTAATGAAAAAGTTCACAAGTTTAATTCACCTTTTATTGTGTTGCTTTTGTATGTATGCTTTAAGACAAACCATTTGCAAATTTATCATTTAAACCATTGAATAGAACATTGAATGGAACCATTGAAATGGAATTTTAGAATATGACTCTGTGGAGGCGGGGCTAATTTAAATGTTCATGTTTCTCAATAATCGACCGCAGAGGGACAGTTGTAAAATTTGATTTTAAAAATGCATTAGTAGATAAACACAAACACAGATACAAAATAGCTGTAGAAGTACAGTATTACGTATTGTTATTTTATGTTACCTAATGCATTATCTAATGGCAACAGATACAACCTTAGTGTAAAATTTTATGGATGACAAAATCCAAATTCCATGTATGGGACACCATACATGTCACTACACTCTCACATATAATTTGTGTATGAGACAAAGTTTACTGAAAGTACTGAAAATTCAAACCTCCAGTCCTAACAACCAGTACTTCCCACTATGCCACGGATTCATTGATATACATCTTTCTTGGGTTTTGTTTGCAGTAATACAGAAATGCAGACATGTAACTCAGACAAACCCATCAGATGTCGCCATGCCCGACCTTGCAATTATGTGACTTTCATTCTGTTTGAATGGCTATGATGACTTGAGATATTAATGAAAAGGTTACGCATCTTTAAACTGCTGGGGAAGCCAAATGAAATCAAATGAGCCAGAGAATCCCTATTATTGGTTACTGGCTCAGCCAAACGGCAGGGGATTATAACAGGCCATATGCTGACATGTTCAGAGATACACATTTTCATTAAATAATTTTTATGTAAAGAAATGCTTTTTTTGCAAAGGGGGACTTGTAAAAGCAGCTCTTTAAAAATGACCACATATCTCAATTAGTTGTAATTAATTTATTATTACATCAATATTCATTTATTTCCTTAATGTGCATGGTGGGAAATCAAGGAGACATCTATTGATAAAAATGCAATATTTATAAATAACTTTTTCTTTAGAGGTGTTTAAAAACCATCCATAATGAACTTTTATGTTTTTATTAACTAAGAATATGCTATTTTTATCTACATATATCATCTGCCCTCTTAAATGAAATTCTCTGTCTTGCTTTTACACTGTAAAAAATATTTTTCTGTGGCTAAGTTAATATAACAAAAATAAACAATTGTATTATATGTAAGACTATTTGTAAGTCGCTTTGGATAAAAGCGTCTGCTAAATACCTAAATGTAAATGTAAAATGTAAATGTATCAACTAAAGCTTTAAAAACAATAAAGACATTTCTTCCATTGAAAACATAGATAACACACATTTTAGAACCAATGAATATTTGTAATATACATCATTATTTGATGAAGTCTTATAGAAATATTGAAGGTAAACAAATCTACTTAATATTTTAAAAACATATATAGAAAATGTTAATTGAATTTTTATTAATTTCAAAGCCTTTAAATGACTTTTATTTTTTTTTTTAATTATATCACGTGAAAAATCTGTACTTAAGCCCTAAACAGGCAAACTGCTCTACATAGTGCTCTACATAGTGCATATTATAAATATGGTAATTTCTTTAACAAAGAACAGGAAACGATATGTCTTCGTTGTCCCGTGTTGTCCCGGGGATGACCTATGGACAGAGCCATTGGTTGCAGGATTTCACAAACTGGACGTTTAACTCTGATATTTTTAATATTTACAAAGTAGTTTTAAATAAATAAAAAAAGAAACAAATAAGGAATACAATTTTGTTTTATACACAAAAACAAAAGGTTAATTCTGTGTGTTTTGAATTTTCTCTGAAGTTCTAACTTAAAACTGTCACTAGTTCTGTCAATCATCAAACCCGGCTCCCCGAGCAGTCTCACGCCTGAGCAATCAGAAGAGAGACGGACCCCCCCACCGCCGTCCAAGCATTAACACACAGTTATAAAGTAACCTGTAGGGACAGTCACCATGGAAACTTGTCTCATTATGCCAAAACCGAGAAATATAAAGAGAGAGAGGGGAACGTACCTGCCATTTCACGACACAACTTTGCCAGAGTTTCATTTTGATAAACAAAACAGATGGGAAACGCTATTTGGGAACATGTCACTTTTATTGGATCCGATCTGAAGTGGACATTGGAAAAATTCTTCCACTAGCTTCACCGTTATAAATTCAAGCAAAGAGGTAGAGTAATTTAACCCTAGATGAGATATTTACGTTGGATTAAGAGTTAGGCCTGGAATACACATTGGAAAGCAGGTCAAGTGATGGAGTCAACACTGCCTTCTTATTGAAGGGACTTAGGAAACCATCAATCTAAAGGACATTGTGCATTTGTTCGCCTTTTTCGATCGGAAGCATAAAGGCCTGGACCATGGGGAATAGCAACAGTAGGCCAAAGATTTGTCAGGTTGCACCATCTGATGATCAAGCATCTGAAGATGAGCCCTCCCTTCTTCCGGCTTCGAAGTGGATGATCACTACTGTTCAAGGTACAGCCACACAGGAGAAAAGGATTCTGGGACAGAGGAAGTCCAACCATCTCCAACCTCTAATAGGAAAACAGGAAGCAACTCATGATGGTGGTATAGAATCAGGTTGGTTAACATACTGACAACATATGAATAATATGATTTAGTGCACTTTAATACAAATAAAAATACATCACATTGATTCATAACATTTTGAAATTTACATAACATTTTCATTACGAAATAATGACAAAAAGTGTAAATGTATTACCATCGAAACACTTTGAAACCCAACATACACTGAAAAAAAAGAGTTGTTTGAATGACTTAATTTTAGCAAGGACTTCAGTTCCACTTGATTAATATGTTTCAACATAATCATTCTTCAAATTTCAAGAGAAATGATGTAAAAACCACTTCATTTAATCACCTGGAACCAATGTACATGATAAAATAATTTATTCCAGTGTAGCAACATTCACTTGAAGTGACAGGTACCTACAATTTTTTTGTCATTATTTCATCACACTCTTGCCATTTTAAGCCTGTATGATTTTTTCCTTCTGCCGAACATGAAAAATATTTCAAAGTATTAGGGTCTATGATTTTTCAAAAATGCTTTAGAAAACTGAGACAGGTCCCAGTCTAAGAACAATCATACAGCCAATCAGCAGTAAGGGGCGTGTCTTTTCTTGAGGTGGGGAGGAATATTAGCCTTAAGTGACGGTTGATGTATGTGAAATCATTGACCCTTCCTTAAATTTACCATGAACATGGGTTCCACAAGTTGTTTCTACATATTTATTCTTCAAATTTCAAGAAACTCATGTTAAAACATGTGGAACAGATGTACATGATAAAATTAAGTAATTCTAACAGGCCATTTTTTCAGTTTATCCGGCACCCACAAGATTACATTGCTTTTGTTTCCATACAATAAAAGTGATTGGTGTTTCGTCATCACATTTCCTAAAAACTCATCTTTTCCGGCTACACCTAACTCACTAACTCACTTCTTTTCTAACTACTCACTCTATCAAAAAAAAAAAAAAAAAACCTTCTTTTGTAACTTCACTCTCTGTGTAACTCGGTAGCATTGTTGTAGCACTTGTTCACCTATTGTTGTATCGGCTATTTACCGCTTCATTGTCTCCTCGACTATTGTAAGTCGCTTTGGATAAAAGCGTCTGCTAAATGACTAAATGTAAATGTAAATGTAATGTAAAAGAAAGTCTTACAGGTATAAAATGACTAGAAGGTGATGAAATGATGCACGAATTGTTAGTTTTTGGGTCAACTACAGGATTATGGTAATTATTGTTTTTATTTTAACTGTATTCTAACAACACAGTTGTTTTACTTGGCCCTATTTGGACATTTTTATTTATGTGTTTAAGTTTTGACCCACATGTCACCCGCAGGATCTCAGAGTATCTGTGATAAAACTGGTGAGAGTATTATAAAGTCTCACCCACCACAACCAACGAAGGTCTGAACATATGCTTCCTTAAAAACATTTGTGTGTTCATGAGGACTTGGTTTACATTTACTAATCATGAACATTTAACTTGTAGGGATGGCAACCAATGGCCTCAATGGCTTTTGATGTGAATGCATACATGGCAGACTCAAAGGTGTTTTTATTTTGATGAAATGATAAATAATATCAAGATATTTGTTAGAGCTTGTTTTAAGTGGTCGTTAATGCTGGTTAATAAATATTACATTTTACTTTCAAGGACACGGAATGGAGAGATGGGCCTGTCCACCGCTTTTCCACTCCCAGCCAGTCAGGGCACTATGGCACCACCAACAAAGTGCAGGTACTGCGTGCTTTATTGAGTGAAAATTTGAAAGTAAAGACATATGGGGACAATACTAAGAACTATTATAACCAGCTATATATGAAGCTCAGACTGCTTAATGTGTCAGAGATGTATACTGTGTGCGTTTAAAAGAAAGAAAAGTGCTTTCCAATTCCATTGAAGAATCTTTTTTAACTTATGGAGCCAAAATTTTTTAATGGCATATCACAGGAAAAAAACTTTAAGACACCTTTAATAAATAAATTAATGCCAATAAGGAGCATTAAAGTATTTCCATTCTGTAGTAATACGTGTTGGTTAGGACTTAATTTGTGCAATAATAAAGTTTTTTTTCTCAGTATTTATATTTTTAAAATTCCTAATTTAAAAAAGTTGCTATTGTCCTGTCCAAACAAACCACATATCAATGGAAAGCTTTTTCAGATAATGTAATTCCCATTACATAAACCATTATGACTGGTTTTGTGGCCCAGGGTTACATAATAGCTTTAGTACTTTAAAATGTATTGACCTATTTGACTTTTCGATCTTTTCCATTATTCAACGTTGACTTTAAATGTGACAGAGTATTCACAAACTTCTGACAATTGAAAGTCGAAATGGGTCGAACCAAACTTTTTCTGACAGAGACAGGGAAATACATCGGAAAGGTAGGCGTATACATAAATATTTCAAAGAGGCCCAAGAGACATTAGTGAACAAAATATTAATAATTAACATTAAAACTTCAGAGTACGCATTTTAAGATTTATAATTTGCCTTTTGCTTCACGCCTTCCTGCTGTCAGGGAAACACTTGGTCTTAGTTCATGACTCTTTAAGGCTCGCCTCCTAGTGTACTATGATGGGTTATCTACACTACTATTATTGTTTAATTGTTTTTAACGTGTGTCAAAAATGTAACACGCATGACAATATTTGGGTTTCAGCTACTGCGTCACCAAAAATGGACATTATTCAAATCCAGTTAAATTGACGTATCAGAAGTAACCAAATGTCCTCAATCCTGAAATTTACGAAATACAAAATATGCAGAAGAAATGGAGTTTCTCCTTGAAAAAAATATTTGTCATCTTTGTCATATTGTTCCATGCATGGTTAATTAAATATGAAAACAATGTACTATAGCCAGACTATATTCTAAAGGGGGTGATGACATGACAACACAGCGAATGAGTTTGTGATGGAGTTTAAAGACTAAAAGATGTATGAGAAGACTGACAGCTGGTGAGCACTGAGCCTTGACCTGTGGTCCCTTTGGATCTGATTATGGTGTTGGTGGAGTGGAAAGTAGACTGGGGTGCAGCCATGGTGACTTTGTCTCTGGGATCCACCAGCCGGGTGGGAATGAGAGTGGATCCCATACTTTGGAAATCCCAGTGTAGTCCACACTGGGATAGATCTTCAGCATACAATACATGATCATCTCACCATATATATATTTATGGCTGTATTTTTGTAACATAGAACTTACACAAACACATCAAAGCTATTCTTAGATGGATCACTCAAGCATTCTTGACCTTCACAGGGAAACATGAAAGGTCTCCTTCTGGCACAGACGATGCTCAGTCGCCAAGCAACCAAGAAGCGCCAGGCTCAGCAGAGGTGCTTCAGAGAAAGAAGGGGGAGGCAGAAGAGGGTCTACACCTCTGATAGTGAGTCCCTCGAGAATAAAGGATATTCCTAAAATGATTATTTTGTTCGTATATTAATGTGCAATGTGTTCTTGTATTAATGCTCATTTATGCCTCAAATGTCACAAAGTTTTTTTCTTCCTGAAATGCCCCAGTGGAAGGAAATGCAGAGGATGGATGGCAGAGAGTGCGGCTGGTGTCCCGGCCAACACAAAGAAACATCTTCTGGGATGAGTCTGAGGGGCAGATTCTGGATGTAAGGGACCTGCTGCAGCCAAGTCCAGAGATGACAGACTCAGAAGACGTGATAAAAGACAAACCACAAATGGATTGTGGATTTTTGGCTGAGGTTGAGGACTGGAAATTTGAAGGTCCTATGATGAAAAGCTGTAGGGCACATCTAGACAAAGATTCAATGGAAAGCACCCAAAGGTCTCGTGACTTACCTTGGCTTAAGGACCGTTGGGAAATTGAGGAGAAACATCCTGCAACAAAGAACCTACGAAGGGACGGTAAAAGATATGGGTATGGACGTTACTTTGGGATGAAGGAAGATTCAAAATAAGTCTTTGTTTCATGTAATTTCCAGAAAGCAGTTGAACGAGAAGAGGGACAAAATGAAAAGTACACTAAAGGAAAAGTTCACCCAATTCATTTCCATACAATAATGTTGTTATTGTATGACTTTCTGTAAGTAAACAACATTGGGCCTGATTTATCTTACATTGTATAGACACAAAGCAACAAAGACATTTCTCAAAATGTCTTCTTTTGGGTTCCATGATTTATATGAGTGTGAATATGTAACAGAATTTATGTCTGAATAGATGAGTAAAGAATATAATATAATATAATACAATATAATATAATATAATGGAATTGAACACAAATGTAATCTGTGCTGAACAAATAATGTTCTAAACTTACTATAAATGGACTTGATAGGTTTTTATTTATACAAAGCAAAAGCAATTAGGTATACTTCCTTAAGTGTTTGGTTAAATATTACTTTTTCCAGATACAGTAAGGAATATTTTTATACCGCCAGTCACCTGTTGACGTGTGTTTAGCTTTTAGATAAAGTGTTTGCTTGCTCAGTTCCAATTGCAACATTATAAATGTTATGTAGACTGGAAATGAGGTTATGTTATGTAAAAGTTGTAATTCAAATGTAAACCAAAGCTCAGCTTATGGAAGAATCCAGAATGCTTTATAGATTAAACACAACATGGCAACACTTGTCATTAGTTTTTGCATTCATTTTCATCTTAGTTCCTGTTGATTTTAAAAAGTTGAAGTTAAATTAAAAGTTGTATTGCTTACATTTGATAATTCACAGCAAAGTGATCACGTGCAAATCAAGTACTTACATCAGGAAAGATAAATAGATGCTAAAAACTATATTTATCTCTTTTAATGCCTTTACTAATGTAAACTTGTAAAACCTTATGGTAACACATTATGCACAAACACATACAAAGTATGGGGAGGGTAAGGGATGGTTCAACTGTGAATGAAAATTCCGGTAAGAATTGCTTTCTTGATGTTCTGTATACATTTCTGTTGTTCTTGGACCCGACTACCATGTAGAGTTTGGTTATGAACATTCTTCCAAATATCCTTCATTGTGTTCATCACAATAAAGAAACATATATAGATCCGAAACAACTCCAAGGTGTGTAAATGACTTAACTTTTGTTTTTGTGTAAAATATCCCTTAAATCTCAGGAAGAATAAGTACAAATAATACGACACAAAATGATCAACCAATTTTACCAATAAAAATATTCTGATTCTTTATTTCATGTGATTTTGTAAATCAGAATATAAACATACACTATTGTAAAGTGGGACATTTTGCCAAATAATTGTATATGATATCTACAATTATTTGGCTATTCCTCCCTGAACATCATTGTAACTGAATTACATAACTAATGTTTTATGGCTAAATATTTAAGGCACTGTCAATACCTGTATTGATTTTGAAAAAAAAAAGCCTTCTTAAAGCCTCTAAGCTTTGTGCATTCTCTTTGGCACCGCTAGAGTCATGCTTCACCAGCTGAGCTACAGGAAAGAAGTCATCTGAGACCTTATTGACTGTTAGAAGAACTTTAGGCACTACAGTTTAAAAACACTTTACATTTTTTAAACAAAACCACCCGAATGAGCAAACGTCCATTTAAAGATCAGCTAGAGGAGATTAATGGTATAGTTCACTTAAAAATTAAAACCGCGCCATCAGTTGTGTCATTGTTACTCTTCCTCTGTATGATGATCATCATCTGCATAACTTTCTTTCTTCTGCGTAACATACAAAAAAGATATTGTGATGTAGAAGCAAATGGGCGATTCACTGCTTATTGGTAACTACACTTTTTTAATATCTTCTTTTGTGCTCTGCGAAGTCATTCAAATGTGAAGATGGTTAGTAAATGTCGATGTTTTGTAAATGTTTTGGGAGAACCGTCACGTTAAGAAACCAAAGAGCAAGTAAATAAAAATACTAAATGTATCACATAATGTGGCAGCTGTTATACATAGCAAAAAGCACTTAAAGAGGTTCAAGTGAGAACACAAAGCCTTACATTAATACGCCAGCAGAAAAGAATTAAAAGATATATTTATGAGTCATGTGAACCAGTAATTTTCATGTTAAAATAAACATTGTAGTGGTCTTGAGTACAGCTGTTTCCACTTCACAACAAAAATGAATTTCAAAACAAATTTAAATTCATCAAAACGTATAAATAGATATGAATAATGCAGTAAGACACAAATTGACTGTGTCTGATTCTAAACGGTAAAATAGGCCTTGTATCATTTAAAATGATTGCATAAAGCAAGATTTGGTTTAAATTATTAGTGTGGTTACATCACCTTATTTTTTAAATACATTGGATTTTTTTTTAAATATTAAAATAATTGAGTAAAAATCCAACTGTTCATTTCTCTAAAATGTACTCTAAAATGCACTTTCAAGTTTATTAAATGAAAAAGTATTTATTTGGCCAACATGTATTTGTAATTTTAACCTAGAGGGGATTTCTAATAGAAATTTTTGAGATTCGTTTTTTCCCTTGCACAAACACAACATTTAAACTATTTTAACTGCATTTCCAAACTTTTAAATATTCTTATAATTTAGTGTAAAATTTTCCAGTAAAAACGGTAATTTTTTTTGAGTGAATAATCAAAAACCAAACCAAAAACGTAAAAGATAAATAAATATAATTTTTCAATTACAATTTGTCCATTCAAAAGAACGAGCTTCAAAGTTTGCTTAAAAATCAAATAATTTATTTATAATTTTTAAACCAGGCCTGTTGTCCACTTGAAAACAAAGAAACTTTGCAAGACATTTTGTCTGGGGTGACACTGGGAGAAACAAGGGTGGAGAAAAATGTCATCATCATGCAAACAGTTCTTTTCTCTCCAAAAGAATGGATCCATGTTAGAGGTGCAGGTCTCGCTCATCCACATCATCAGCTGAAAACACAGGAGCATCACTAACTACAAAATAAATTCCACTTTTAAAGATGGTTAGCGTTTGCCACAAGTGCGGATTCTAAATGAATCCCATGACTGAATGATTCCCCAATGACAGATATCTGCAGATTAGTGTCCATGTCATATAAGATCTTACCCAGCTAGAACCTGCCAGCTGATCATTGTTAATGTTTGTGGCCATCATCTTCAATGGACTGCTTACCAGGTCAACAATGGCAGTGAAAGAATAAGTTCATGCCAACCATACAAGCATGAGGTTGGCAAAAGACTGGTAGCCAAAAATGCATAACTGTCTGTCCAGGTTGGCATTCTGTCAACTTAATTCAGTTCTGCCATCTTATTTAAATGGTTTGTTTGTGAAAGAAACAATCTGGTGGCTTCAAATGTCCAAATCAACCTCTTTCGAAGGCCATTGGTGGAAAAAGGAACTAAATAGTAAACTGTGGCTCATAACAACCACTGGGTCCATTGAAAGATGCTTGAAGAGCATAAGAAAAACTAAACAGAAGCATGGGAAACATACCGCTCAGATTTTTTCGGCTGGGGGGACTTTTCCATTAACCCACTACAATTTGGGCTTGAAAAAAACAGAAATCGATCAAAACTGCTTTAATTTCTCTCAATCATCCATCAGCAAAACGTGAATTTAAGCACAAATGTATATAGCATATTCATTTCAACAGAGCACCACGGCCTTGTGGGAAAAACTCCAATGATCATCAAAAACGACACAAAACAAACTTTTTTATATACATTTAGCCAATCAAAAACTTGTTTCCCACTCGAACGAGAAAAAAAAACAAAGTTCCTTTTTCTTGTGAGCCTGCAGTAAAGCAACGAGGGATAATTGGCAATAAATGGAAACACAAACTAAATGCCTCGACATGGACGAATTACAACTCGGGTGAGTGATGGCACAACCTGCCATTTTTTCAAAACAAACCAATAAAAACAACCTCACAAACCAATTTCATTTTCCTCCCATATAGACATAAAACTAAAACACAATAGTGTCTTGCATATGATTAATGGGACACAATTTGCTGATGTTTGATAAATCAGGCCTAATATGTCTCTTTAAAGTGACCGTCCATTCAAAAATGAAAATTCAGTCGTTTCTTTGTATGGTTGAACACAAAGTGAGATATTTGGAAGAACGTCAGCAGCTAATATTGGTAAAGATGTCGCTTATTATTTGTGTTGAACATAGGAGTTATTTTGACGAATTCTAGGACAACTTTTACAACAACCCATTTTTTCTGTATACCATTAAACAAACATAGTAATCTATTTCTTTTTTCCTAGATTTTTCAAAATTTTGTGTGAACAAAAAACGGGTTGCTGGATTTGCCTTATTTTGTCATGTACATCGGTTCCTCATGATTAAATTAAGCAATTTTTTTCTGTGATTTTTCCTCCTGCAGTAGTTACTAGTGCTCATGAATCTCAGTGCTGACATTTTTCTTAATATCTTTCTGTTTTCAACCAAACACAGAGATGTATATTTGGAGTATCCCTTTAAAGAACCCAGCTTTAAACTTGACAAGCAAGCTAATGAGGTTGATATTCTGCCCCCTACTGTTTAACTAAGGCAGTGGCTGACAGGGGAATACACCCTGATAAATCAGTGCAAAAATGAAAAGTGCATCGGTTTGAGGTCCATCAGTCTTGCTTTAGGTCAGTTTAATGTTTGAGTAACTGATCTTGGGACAAAAAGGTCAGAAGTGGTTTTGTGATCTAGCAATGCAAATGCATTTCTTCAACCATTTCTGATGCTTTCAAATTCTGTTCTCTTTTAAAACATTTGTCTTAATTCAGATCAAATACCAAGTACCAAGATGAACACTGTGGTGAGTTATTGAAAAAGGATTATGGTAAATACTCCAAACACATTGAGGCAGAAACAACTAATTGGCCCACTTGGTAATTCACTTTCTCTCGACTCGCTGACCAAAACACTTCAAGCCAAACAGTTTGGTGAGATCTGCTTTAAGTAGCATAAAATGGAATCAAACAATTGCCTCCAAACACACACAAAAATATTCACATAAATCAATATGGCATACTGTGAGGAAACTAACATGACTGCCTTAAAAGAGCAGAGTCCACATCCACATTGTTCCGCAGTCTTAACGCGTCTGTGTATTCGCGTACGCCAATCTGTTTTATATAAAGTCACGTCGCTTTGATCAAACTTGTAAAGCGGACAGAGCTCTGCTCAATGTTTTCCGGGAACATAAAATAAACGCGTAAAAGAAACCGCGGACCCCCCATATGCACAAAAACAACACTAAGCATCAGGCTCCAATACGATCACAACCTGCAATGCTCCCGTGCACCCTCACTTAGAAGAAAAACGATAAAACAAAAAAGATTCATTTCCAGAGTAGTTGTCGTTAGTCAGCTTACACATATTTCCATCCCGGTTTGTGATTGTTAATAAAAAAAATGAAATGACGCGTGGTGCACTTTGCTTTCGTATAGCCGTCCACCCGTTCTGGCCAGTCCTCACTGCCCGACGGAAATACGCGTGGCTACCGATATTTGAGAGCGGATCCACCACATTTTCCTTTTCAGTGTAACGATGATATTAGTACCAAACGTTTTGTATTTTTGTTTTTGTAATAATCTCTCACTGTTTCGCACAAAACGTTCGTAAAACACTTTATTATGATTTGTTGTATATTTTCCCTCAGTTTCCCCTTTGTGGCTCAGCAGAGGTCGAGTGTCTTTCGAGTCGGGGGAAGCAGATGATCTGAGCCGTAGACGGTCTGGGGCGGAGGAAAAGGAGGCCGGAGGGATGAAGAAAGACTCGAGGAACCCGTTGGTTGGGTTTAGCGAAGCCAGAGTTTGAGTCGAAGTGCGTCCACTCCGTTTAAATAATATCTAAACAGCCGCTTGTCCCTGACAAAGCCCAGATTCTCATAGAGCTTCAGGGCTGATTTGTTGGTGATCTCAGTCTCGAGCACAACCTGAAAATGTAAACAAAGCATACACAGACGTAATGTATAAAGTGCAGATCATAATCCTTGCTGTAACAGAGTGATACAGGTAGGGATTACAGAAGATTGCTGCATTTGGGTTGGAATGAAGAGTCAGATTAGGACATAGTTTACAAACTCATAACAAATCGGGTTTGGATTAAAAGGAACGTTTCATTATCATTTACTTAGCCTCTTGATATTTTAAACCTGTTTGAAGTTCTTCTGTTAAACACAAAAGATGATATTTTGGGAACATTTTCGTTACCAACATTCTTCAAACTCTCTTCTTTTGTGTTTTGCAAAGAGGTTCAAAAAGTAAAGGTAAATGATCCCAGAATGTATAGTAAATGTTGAATGTTCATTTTAAAATGACTTGCTTTGAATACGTCGCTTGACTTTCTTGGCATCTGACAAATGCATGAAATGTCGTAGCATTCAATTCCGAACTCGTTGGATGTATTCAGTACTATTCAGTTACTCTCACCTCATCACAATCCCCCTCCACCATGGCATAGATGGCCTTTTTCACCAGGTTGGTACCTAACAAGTGCAACAAAAAAATAATCATTAATACTAACCGAACATTTGTGATGAACTATTTAATACAGTGTGAATGATAACCCAAACTGTCCATTTTTAAAGGTTAAACACCAAACGTTGATGCGTAGCAGCTCTTTTAAACAAATGGTCAATGTGCATCTCTTGTTGTATGCTTTACATTAACGCCTGTTGCCGTTCTAAGACATTGGCTACTGAGTCAGCAGTAGCGGCTGCGTACCAATGCCTTTCCTGCGAAACTTGGAGTCCACAGCAAGCATGGCAATGTATCCACGACGAAACATCTTCTTATGCATGTCTAGCTTACATACAATGGCACCAACACAGTCTTTCTCCACCATGGCCTGTGACACAACAGATGGAAAGAGTCACCATGACATACTTCAATTAGCTCAACTTAAAAAAAATAAAAATAAATAGAAGATAACAATGACACACACTTCCAAATTTAGCATCAATGTGAGACAGTCACACCGCCCTGACATAAGCATGGTCGCTGCATTGTGACCACATATGAAACTAGGACGATGACAAAACCTTTTATTGTAACCATGATAAAAATCAGATACCAGATATATTATATGATATTAACAGAATTCAAGACAACATCCTTCCATTAATATTTATGGCGTACAAATTAACAAACAAGTGCATGCCATGTTTTTCGATTTGGTAAGAGAGCATGAAGACTCACGTTGTGGATACGGTAGGTATAAAACATTGAACTTTACATTACATCAACATCGTTTTTTTGGACATGAGCAATTCCAAAGTTATGGATGTGACATTTTGCTTTACGGACGTGACATTTTGCGTTACGGGCGTGACACTTTGCGTTACGGACGTGACACTTTGCGTTACGGACGTGACATTAAAACGCTCTTACAATATAACTGTTGCCATTCAACTGAACCAACCTTTGTGTATTCAAAACCCTTATTGATAAGTCTATTACTTATTTAAAATAGTAATAAGTCTATTACTTATTTAAAATACTCATCACAATAACCAGTTGTTACATGCACTACTGTTCACTCAGTAACACTGGACAATCCATTTGCACACCGAAAACAAAATTCCAATGCACTTTACCATCCACTACAATACTGTAAATTATGTTTATAGTTCTGTCTATAGTGTACATACACTTGTACATAATGTATAGGATGTTCATAGCACACCTGCCTGTATATCTGCCTGTATATTAACCTGTAAATCTGTCCATAATACTTATCTATATTCATATATTACATATATTCTGTATAATTATTGTATATATTACATATATAACCTGTATTTACTGCTTATTGCACTTCTGGTTAGATGCTAACTGCATTTCGTTGCCTGGTATCCTACATGTGCATTGACAATAAAGTTGAATCTAATCTAATCAAATCTATTGAAAGCGTTTAAACATCAGATGAAAAAGTCTATTCACAAGTTTAATATTGTGATAACGGTTAATAAACCTGCGTTATGGACGTGACAAAAAGGCCATGACTTCTAAAGATTCATGAGAATTCAAATGTACAACCCAGAAGCAATCATATCCAACACATGGCCGACATAAAGGACTCTCTTATAGACCACGAGTGACTCTATTTTTATTTCCATGTGTCTGTTTAATAGAAAAGTGTATGACTTGACCATGGACAGCCCTGCACTTAAAGACACCTCACATGGGCATCTGTGCCAGTAACCGATGAGATCTGTGCCACAACTACAGCAGACCCCATCACTTAAACCTTTGTAATGTAAGGGGAGGTTGACTTCTTCGCGGAACTGCCCACATGCAGCAGGGTGGCAACCTCCCTGCCCCTTCCACGTGTTGGCACGGATCCCCTTTGGCCCTTTTTGGTGGCACACAGTGCCATGATGCCCAGGAGACAAAGGGCAGATGCATCTGTTCAATGCCAGAATGATACCTACCAGAAAGCAGAGCTGAGGCCAGTTGTGTATAAAGTACCTATAGGTGTATATAGAGTAAGGCTCGGATAAGTCTTTAGTTATGAGCCGGATGATATCAGGCATCTGCAGCTCGGACTCGTATCTCACGTATCTGATGGAGTCGTCGCGCTCCTCCAGAGCGAGTCTCGACATGACCGTCATCAGTGAGCTGTCAGCCGGCGCCGGCTCAACTCGAGCGCCCGGCGGCCCCGGGCCTAACTCGCCCGCGTCCATCAACGCCTGACCCGGATCCACCGGACCAGTTCTGACATCGTTGTGCGGCTGACGTGAGCCGCTTTCCGGGCCACCGGTGCAGTTTATCCCGTTGTTCGGCGGGGATTGGGTCTGTGGTGCATCGTTGTAACGTTTATTTCTGATTAAACGGCTCTTATCCGTGCGATCGCCGTGCGTTTCGCCCCGGTGCTGGACGTGGTTCTGCTGGGCTGTGTGGTGACACTGGACCCCGTTCTGGTGGGCTGACGCGTTGGGGTGCACGTGGTTCTGGTTGGATTTCACGCTCGCTTTATGGTCGCGTGCGTGCTGGTGCGGGCCGCGGGCGATGACGTCCAGTCCCCCATCGCTGCCCGGTAGAGCGCACCCGTCCACGGGCAGTGATGTAATCTCGCTCGGGGATGAAGGCAGTGCGGTAGGCCCAGGCGGCACTTCAGCCATTCCACTGCATATAGTTGAAATGGTGCGAGAAAACGGGCTCGGAATCCGCTTCGAACAGCAAACGACGGCGAACGCTCGCGTCCGTGAGGCTGATACCGGATCAGTGTGGAAATATCGCAAAGTTCGGGGACTATCTCGTGTCTGTTCCTGCCATTACTCAATACTGTCCACACTGGCCTAGTGTCTGCCGGAAAGCAGAACGGGGGTTTACGACAGCATGGCGGCGCGTTGCAGCGGAGGATGATGGGAAATGTAGTTTTATTGATGTTTTAATGATTATAAGATTTACTTTAGCTGAAGATTATTTAAAATTTAAGAAACTTTTCTTCACATTCAACGTGCTTTTATATTGCAATGTTTCATTTAAGTTTGGTTCTCTTTGAACAAATCTATTTTAAAAATGAGCCACTAGATGGACCTATCTGCTTTTAGTTAGTGTTTGCTGTTATAATAATGTTTCTGATACATTAATTATTGTTTTCCTAAACACACTTTTGTGTTGGTGATACATTAGGATAATTCAGTGTGAGAGGGAGCAACTTTTTAAAACCACAAATCTGAACCTTAACAGTTTTATATGTGATGAAAAATTATGATTACAAACAATAAATGTAGATATAAGAACTTGTAATTACAAACAATAAATGTAGAAATAAGAACTTATGATTACAAACAATAAATGTACAAATAAGAACTTATGATTACAAACAATAAATGTACAAATAAGAACTAGTTCAAGCCAAAACCCAAATTTGATCATTTGCTCACCCTCCAGTCGTTACAAACCGGTGACCCGCAAAGACTTGAATACACAATTATGTTAAAATATATTCATTTGGATTCAGCACAATGGACATTTATACAAATTCCTAACAACTGGAGGGTAAGCAAACAGTGAGCATTTTTGGGTGAACTACTCCTTAAATTCAACGGCCAGTTACACATCCTTATTCCAATTGGCTGCAAATACATCACTCAAGAAAGTTGATGAAGATCAAAGATTTTAAACACAGACAAATGCATATAAATCTGTCTTCTTCCCAGCAAATGAAGAGCATCTTATATGAGACATGCACCACTGATTAGATTCTTCATGGTTTGTTTATGGGAGGAATTCCTTGTGAGAATGCCGACGGGCCTTGTTCTTACGGAGAGCAATCAGAGAACATGGCAGACAATTAATCTCTCAGACAAAGATTTGCTTCAGTGGAGAGCTCTTGTGTGGCTCCAGCTGAACCATCATCATCCTGCTGTCTTCTCTATGGGAATGCTCAGCTCTAATTGACAGCCAAAGGCAACTCACCTAAAGCTTAATTGTCTTTACATAATGCAAGCTGTATTTTTTTGGCCATATATTATATATCAAGGGTCACAGTATTATTGCTTGTGTGTCAAACTCAAAACTTAAAATTAAAAGTAGACATTTAGAAAAAGGGAGGCAATTGATTCTCTATTCTAAAAATTAAGGGTCCTTTAGATGCAAGTTGGATGACTGGTATTCTTAGAGTTCTGGCTGCTTTTGTTGGGGACAGAGAGCCCCAGACAGGCTTAAAAGGGACCTCTATGGGTCACTTTGGAAACTAATTAAGAACCTCTTTGGATACCGGTCTGGTATTTTCCCTTAACAATTGCCGTTTCTCTCTCTTTCTCTGCCATCAAAATAAACTCTTTTCAAACAAACACAGGGCCCAAGTCCTCTTGTGAGTGAGCTCAAACAGACCCCATACAGACCAGCTGAACAGCTTATTTTGGAAAACCAAAGCTTGAACACTGGTAAACACTCAGAGCACAATTTGAAGCTTAATGAAGGAGGGTTAAACTTTTTTTTTCTTTATTTATTCAAAATATATTATTTTCTCCTGTTAATTAAGATTTGAAGAGATTTACAAAAATATGACATACTTTATAATTATATAAGGGTATCTGAACAAACATTAATTATGTGTCAGCACATTTTCAGCTCACACGCACGCACGCACGCACACAATGATTAAGAGGAATATAATTCATGAAATTTATGACTTTACAATTTTACATTTCATCCTTATCTATTAGAAAAGTCAATACAGTATGGTATTAACTGTAAATGTTATTTCACACTGTATGAAAGTGGTTGTTATTTGCTATTGTTTGATAGTGGTAGCTATACATAAGCGAGGAAATGTCACAGTATCATAAGTCCAGAGGAGACCGGAGCATCACCTGTGGAATTCCAGATGTAATACTCTGAGGAGACCAGCTCTCGGGCTAGGGGAAACAAAGACAATAAAACATTCACATTTGATGTCCATAAGCTATTTCTTACAGTGATGTTTTGATATACACTCACTTGTGACAATCCGTGGTTTGGCGGATGAGTAAACTTGCACAGAGTGTTGGTCCACACAACAGCCAGATAGGGTCAAATCTTGTATACGGAAGTACAACTGCAAAAGCATAGATGTTAAATCCACACAAATGAATTTAAACGAAATAAGCAGAAATAGCACCCAGCAAAGAATGAATGCCAGGAAGGCGAGTAAGAAATAATACAGCTTGTGTCTTATTATAGAAAATGAAAAATCCCTAATCCATCCTCACTTTTATATATGTAGTGAGCCCAATGCAGAGTGGATCTGTTGGTCCAGCAACAGCCCCTGAAAAATGAACAATCCCATCCAGTAATACTTCACGAGACTTTGGAAACTTCTGACCTGAGACAGAAAAAGAGCATTGTCATATGTTATTTTAAAACAGATTTATGCAAAACAGAAACTGAAATATTAAGAGTTGACGTGCCAAGAACCCAAACCAGCAGGTTCTTCTCTTTAGACACCTCAAGCTGTCCTGAGCTCACTTTAACATCCACGTTACCCATGAGTTTCCTGTTAAGAAGAGTGCACAACCAGGACATTTTTATAGGCCTCAAATTCAAGCTTGCATTAAATAATCACTCCAAATTTGTAAATTACAAAGTATGAGGTCATTGACAAAATTTTACTATAAATCCAAGATGGTCACACCAGTTTGTGAACATATATTACCGGTTGAAAAATGGAAGGTGTGCCTCACAATACTCAAAGCTGTTTTTGACACTTTCATGGAGCTTCAATACCAAATTAATCTTTAGATGATTCTCTTCTGCATGCAGCTGGTAATAGCCAAGAATTGGTGGCACAGGCACCTAACAAACAGTTAATTAAAGACAGCTTATATGCAATATACGTCATTTTTAAAACTAACAAGCTTTTACTAACAGGGTCCAAGCTCTACCTGTGAGGTGTAACTGCAGAGTCTAAAAAGCTCCAAAGGAGGTGAGAAAGGAAACTTGTATGGCCCTGAAAAGGCAGAGCCGTCATTCTCTTCCACGCTGCAGGCGGTAAGGATGCTTGCATCCAAAGATGTCACACACGGATGGACAAGAATATCCAGCAGTGGGGAGCCATTTGGTGGAAGCGTAAGAGTGACCGTCACATTTGGCAGAACACCTTCAACCTCACACTAAATCGAAGGGAAAACAAAGTTATAAATGTTTTAATAACTTAAAGGGGGACAGTTCACCAAAAATAACAATCCCTTCAACTTATAACATAGCTGTCTAACTTTCCTGCAGAACGTGAAAAAAATATATTTTGAAGAATAAAAAGAAATAACCAAAAACAACTTCTATTATACAAACACAAAAGAAGCTCAAAAAGCATAAGTAGTGAATAGAAAATATTAAGGCTAATATTGAAGGCTACTAACTTTGCACATAACCATTCCGTACACATCCCACAGATCCTGTCGAGTACTCTTGCCGTACTGCATGGACCTCACTTTCTCAGTAAGAGCCACACTCACTACAGCCCTTCCTCGATGGACCCCTGATTTCCAGGCCGGCTGCTTCTGAGCCCCCCCCGGGCTGGGAGCCACAGCGTTGGGCATAGCTCCGCTGGACGGCGGGGTGTCCAGCAGCCGCCCCAAAGGGCAAACCTGCAGGAGCAGAGAAGGAAGAGCTGCCAGACGAGAGGCTAGCACATCAGTCTCTGGCGGTTTACCTCCAGGGCCACAGAGGAAATCCTGCAGGCCTGACAGCAAAGCTAAGCCCTGAGAGACGGAGGCCAGGCTGGGGAGAGGTGGCCGGGGCTCAGGGGGGGCTTCCACCAGGGGAAGACAGGCTAAGATTAATGCCCCTTGAGTGACAGTGAGCACAGGCCAGAGGGTTCTCCCACCCGTGCCGTCCACGAGGAGCTCCACCGCCGGTGAACGCCGTTGGCGGGCACAGTCATCCCGCTGGTCTATGTATGGTTTGTCCGGATCCACCTGTCCCAGTTCGGTCAGCAGAAGCTTGGGTACAGCACGGTCCTCGGGAACAGACACATACTGAGCTCCAGCCAAGTATTTGGCACGAAACTCCACCGTGGGGTACCGTCTAAAAAACAAAACGGGGGACATAGAACATCATGTACTAAAACGCCTTAACCTTTGCATGACTTTGCATGTCCAAATCAAAATGAAAGGTGCCATCAGCATAATTTAAATAGTATAATGGTTAAGCCACATGCTTTAAAACAAAATGCAAACTTTGATTTCCATTTGTAGGAGGCCAATGGAAAAATACAGGAAGCTTACCTGGAAAACCTCACTTTCCCAGGCTCCCCCTTGTCCTGGGACACCACCCACAATGCTCGAATGCTCATTGACCCAACTCTGCTGAACTAAAGTGCAAACAGTGAGCAGAGTGTTTAATAAACGCACTTAATGTCTCTGTCAAACGTATTTACGCATAAAATATTAACAATTTATCATAAACACACACCAATATGAGCTCTTCAGATACATGTTGACAGTTCCAGTACACATACAGCCTTTCCACTTCCGGTTTTCAGCCGTCATGTGACACTTCGGGGCGTGTCCGTGTGTTGTTCAGGAGCTGACCTGGGATCAGGCCAACAAGTCTCGTCGCTCTCGGCGATGCTGAACGAGAACACTCGCACTGACCTCGGGCCTGCCTCGCACTGCTTCCTCAACTGTATCCTCTGTTTCCGGTCCGCTCATGGCAGCTGGATGCAGGAAGCAACTGTAGAGATAAACAAGGCGGATATTTGGGGAAGCTCGCCGGGTTTGAGCCGCTTTTTCCGGATTCGGTTTTAATTTTAGGCGCTGGGAAAGATGGCCACCACAGCACAGCTGTTCGAGGTCTGTCCTACAATTCAATGCTAGCTGTTATGGTAGTCACCAAATTCAGCTTTTGTGTTTATTTTGTGTACATTGAGGTTTGGGATATAATGGGAGCATGTTGCATTGGTGTTTAACAGCAACAATACATCTAAACACAACACTGACACACAATACTTGGTTTTAATTGCTTATATATATATATGTAAGTGTATGTATGTATATATGTATGTGTGTGTGTGTGTGTGTGTGTGTGTGTGTGTGTGTGTGTGTGTGTGTGTGTGTGTGTGTGTGTGTGTGTGTGTGTGTGTGTGTGTGTGTGTGTGTGTGTGTGTGTGTGTGTGTGTGTGTGTGTGTGTGTGTGTGTGTTTATGTGTATGTGTATGTGTATGTATGTATGTATGTATGTATGTGTATATGTATGTATATGTATATATGTATACACACACACACATATACATATACATACATGTACATATAAACATACATACGTATATATACATATACATATACATATATATAGGTTTATTTCAACAACGGTTCCCGCCGTCAATCCAAAGCCAATGATTAAAGAATATGTATGTATGTATGTGTATATATGTATATATACATTATTTAATCATTGGCTTTGGATTGACTGCTGCAATAGTGTTGAAATAATCCTGCAACACTACACAACTTTGTGTAGTCCAGATTGTCATCTGGTTTCTTGATACCCCTGGCTTGTAATTTCACTTTTGGAAATATTTTTCCATGATTTTAATTTTCATGATATTGTTTTTTTTCTAGGAACCCTTTGATGCTGATGAGTACATTGAGAGACTGGCATGGAGAACTCCTGGGGGGGGTTCTAAAGGAGGTGCCGAAGCCTTTGACCCCAAAAGGTAAGGCACTGAACAATGTGGGTTTGTTTTTCTACCTTAGAATTGTCAGGGAACCGCACAGAAGCATGTGGAACATTTCATCTGGAAACAAATACAACATATGCCGATGTACACATTTCTTTTTGAATGTATATTTGTTATAGCAGATGTAAAGCGGATAGAGGGATGTTTAAGGTTATAAAAAGCATCCCGATGGAATCTGAAGTTGGTTAAGAGAAGTTATAGAGCTGGGTAGTCCAAAGGTAGCGAACATCGGATCATAAAATCATAAATATGCTTTCATAATCTGCAACATACGTTTATTTTTTACACTTTTGTTTTATGATTTACCAAAATATTATGATTATGCTTTAAGCTACCCATGATAACAAAACCAAATTTATTTAACATATTTTATAACCCATTTATTAAACGAAGGGTTAAGGTTAGGGTTTTTGTTAAGATATATTAACTGTGATCAGGTTTACACTAACTTGTATGTTGTATAAATAATATATCTCTTATTTGTTGATGATGAAATGTACACTTGCATTTATAACAGCAAACCACTGGTTGCAACTTACTCTCCAAATTATGGCAAACATATATAAGAGTTGGATCTAGAACCACTGGACCTAGTGTTCTGCAGTGTGCGCCATCATAAATACATTTAATTTATCATTGTAATCATATGGATTTGGACTCATATGGACGTCCAGCTGATGAAGGGTAAAACATTGACATGTTGATCAAAATTTTACTTTAAAATGCACCAATACTATGTGTGCTGATATAGTTATCTCAATACTCATTTTTATAGTCATAATTCTAGATGGTCTTAAGAGTAAATTGTTATTATTTTAGCTTCACATCTTTCGCATTTTTCAAACCTGACCACAGATTTCTGCTGAAATTAAAATTTAGCTGATTTCATCCTGACCATAGAAGACCAAGTTCCATGCATTTTACTAATGTTGTGCACATGTAATCGCAAAAAATTATTTTGTTTGGATGACAATCATGTAAATCAAATTTGTCCATTTGACAGTCATGTAACTGCTGCAGACAAAAGCATAAAATGACACAAAGTTTACTTTATCATAAAAGCTTTGCAAAGTGTTTTTCGACTGCCAGAGCAAAAACATTGTACCAAATTTTACACTGAGCTCTCTAATAACCGACCTTGAAGAAGCTGTTGTGAGCTGGGCAAACCATTGACTCACAAATGATGGAAGAGAACAAATTCGGAAGGAAGATGGAGAGGAAAAAGAACTTAAGCTGCCAACAGCATTTAGGGAATTACTGTGATATGAGATTATATACTCATCACTTCAGAATGTTTTGCTACCACCCAGAGAATCCAAACTTGCTGAGTTGGAGCTTTTGACTTTGCTGTCCTACAAGTTCTTTGAAATGGAGCTGACGAAGCTTTCGGTTGTATGTATGAGGCTTCCTAAATACACACACACCACGCCGATAGGCCGTCCTTATGAAGAACCACAATTTATTGTAACAGATCATTAGCTGATTTTCTGGCGAAGTAAGTACTTATACGATCTACTCAAATAAGATGCTCTTCTGGGTGGCTTGTACGTTTCCCCGTTTAAGATCAGTCTCCTGGCGTTTTTCCGAGTCTGTCTGAGCAAGTATTCATCAAAGATAAATGACTGTCAGTCCGGCATATACTGATCCCTGTCATTGAGCTGGTTTCAGGATATGGATAGAAAGCCTCAGGCATTTTCATATGATTGGTCAGGTTTTATATATAACGCTTCCTCGCAGATTACATGCTAGCCAAGCTAACTTAATTTGGGACATAAGCCTGCATCTTGCAAATCAGAGTGTGAAATGGATCCTTTTCAGGGTTCTCTGAACACAAAGAGTGTTCTGTGGAGTGCTTAGCAAAGCCTCCACACTGCTGTATAAAAATGATTCTTGAGTTCTGGGAAAATCTAGTTTGTCAGCGTTTTACCATCTTGTGGCTGATGACTATCCATGTAGATCAACCCAACAGATTTAGGAGAAAACTTAACAAGGCAGAAAACGTAGTACCTAAACTATTCTTTCATGACTTATTTACACTCCTTTAATACTGTAAGATTTTCTTATGCAGATCACAGAAGAAGAATGTTTTAAAAATGTTTGTTACAGATAGTTGATGGTACCCATTCACTTCTATTGTATGTTTTCAAAACCAATGTTAGTCAATGGGTACTGTCAGTACCAACATTTTTTAAAATGTCTTCTTTTGTCATACAAAACTAACAGAATACATTTTGGTCTGCCTGCTCATTTGCATAAAATAAAATATTTTTTATTTATCCAGATAAGGACTGAGAGAACTGAACAATTAAGCGAACATAAAAAGAATTTATGGGATGATATCCCAAGTTCTAAGGCCTGAAGAACTCACAATCTGAAGCCATTTGATTTCTTTCTGTGAAGAACAGACTATAAAATTTACCGTATTATTTAAAAATCTCCCTTTCTGTTTCAAAATTGGTGACAGAATTGTAATATTTGTGTTTTTTATTGTTCTTTGTCTGTTGTTAAGGTTGCTTGAGGAGTTTGTCAACCACATTGAGGAGCTACAACAGTTGGATGAAAGAATCCAGAGAAAGGTGGAGAAGTTGGAGCAGCAATGCCACCGGGAAGCCAAGGAGTTCGCCCATAAGGTCCAGGACCTGCAGAGAAGCAACCAAGTCAGTTTACATTTGTGCACTTCATCATTATCAGAGGCTCTTTTAAACTATTTTACCCTGTGTAAGCATTGATGTGTTTTTTCAAATTTAACATTTGCTTTCTTGTTATGAACCTTCAGGTAGCCTTTCAGCACTTCCAGGAACTCGATGAACATATCAGCTACGTGGCCACTAAAGTTTGTCACCTGGGGGATCAGCTTGAAGGAGTGAATACCCCAAGACAGAGGGCTGTGGAGGCACAGAGGCTTATGACATACTTTAATGAATTCCTAGATGGAGAACTGCGCAGTGATGTCTTCAACAATCCAGAAAAGGTAAGATTTAGATGAACAAGTACATCGTCTTCATATGTTTCAGGAGCCAAGAAAACCATATTTAAATGATAAAGAGCAATTACATATTGTCTTATGTTTTTGTTTTATTCTTAAACCCCAATTATAATTTGACTTTTTGAAATGCCTGACTCATAAAATTGTGCACCCAAAAACGACAAGCTATCTTTAACTTTATTCAACCTTTTGTTGTTTAAAACCTGTATTACTTTCTTCTGCAGTACACAAAAGATGATAACATTTTGAAAATCTAAAGACAGATGGTACCCATTGATGTGGCATGGGTTTTCTGTAAATCTAAAACAATTTGCAAAATATTCTTTTGTAAAAAAATTCATACAAGTTTGAAATGACAACTGAGAGAGACCATGTCGACAGACATTTCAGTAAATAAAGCACTTTCTAGACAGCATGATGTTAAAGCTGAACAAAGTGACTGCTGAAAACAAAACCTCTAAAATGTTGTTTATATGAAAGTTGAAACATTAATTCATTACATGCCTCAGGCTCATATATATTGTCTGCTTAACTTTGATGTGCACCATAGTAATTGGAAATGCCACTTTGTAAATTAATCTCTTGAGTTACTTGGTATTGATGTGACCAACCCTGGGTGGCTTATGATGCTATTAGCATGAGGCCACCAACATGCATCCATAGAGCCATGTGGGAATATACCCGGCAGACTTTTTTATATTTCCTAACACGCGCACGCCTCCAGAAAAGAAAAGAGGGGAAGAGAAAGCTGCCGGTGAATAGCAGAGAGGGGGGTAGAGAAATGGGAAATGGAAGGAACGAAGGGTTGGTTTAATCCCTGTGAAAGGGAGGGCCGGGCCCAGGCAGCAAGGAGACAAGCGCCGGTAAAAACCCCTACTGCTGGGAGTCGGCTACATCACTTACATGGGATTTAGCTAATCTTAGCTGGGGGACAGATACTTAGAAAACCTCGGCGAGGAGAACGGAAAAGGGATGGATCCACCTCACGGGACCACAATAATGATGTTAGCTGAGGCAGGCAGAGAGGAACAGGATATGTGAACGGTAGGGCCTTTTCTTTTCATAAAGCAGGTTTGTAGGGAAAGGTGGGGGGTTCTTGTCTAGGTCCTGTTTTTGGCTCAAACTCCTACCTGCCCGTTGGGACAGATTATGGGATGTGGTTCAGGTAGGGATGAGTGAGTGTGAGGTGATGGACGGGGGTTAAGTTGTGGTGCTGATGAGGTTCAGGTGCGCAGGGCTGAGCTCACTCTTATCATTCTTGTGGTGGACGGAGAGGATGGATGAAACTACCTTAAGCCGAATCCACAGATTTAGAGGTGGTGCCCCTGGCATTCGTTCATGTTTTGAGGCGTCTGTCCTGTGGTATCCATGTCCTCTCTCACTACAGACTGTTGTTATTCCAAACAGATAAAAGAAGCAGCTGACATCATTCAGAAGTTGCATCTGATCGCTCAGGAGCTGCCGTTTGATAGGTAAGAAGTCTCAGGAGTCAAGGAGCAGAGAAATCATGGGGTAGGGGTAGATTAATGACAGGGATGGAGTAAATACATGTTATATAAAAGTTTTCCAAACATTTAGGAAAGTGACATTTTCTTTAGAATGTTTTAACACTTTTTAATGGTGAATGGAAAACACTGTTCTGAGAACTTATCAAAAGAAAACATTATGATAAGTTTGGCAAATGGAAACAAGAAGTTTACCTAACATTAAATGATACGTAAATATAATGGATACTTAATACTTACTAGTAGCTCTGCATATGCAGCACAGTATCTATAATAGATATTTACTATTTATTATAAACATAAATGATTTATTATAGATACATCCTTTGTAAAAGCTGTATCTGCATTTACATTTAGCAGGCTTGTTTATCAAACATAGAAATAAGTGAGACAGTAATAAGGATTATCTACATAGCTATGTTGAAAAGAGGTGGGTAGCTAGTTTACACATGTTTTCCATAGAGAGGGCATGAATAAAAGGTTAAGAATGCAATACTAGTTAAATCATAGCAAAAAATGTATCAATGTACAGTACTTTGACTTCAATGTTACTTTTGTTGTTGTTGTTTCTTTTTCAGATTTTCTGATGTCAAGGCAAAGATAGCAAGTAAGCAGCTGCAGAATAAACAAGACACCATTACTTTTTCCCTGTATGTTGAATATGCAGCATTAACAAAAGCCTTGTGTTTGATTGACAGGTAAGTATCATGACCTTGAGCGTCAGTTGATCCAGGAGTTTACAGCCGCTCAAAGGAGGGGAGAGATTGGACGCATGCGGGAGGTAGCTGCAGTCCTGCTACATTTTAAGGTTTGTTGAAGATGCTCTGGGACCTTATAAACTCAACATGAAATCCAGATCCCCCTTTTGCATTGTAATAAAAGTTATGAGTATAAAATTATTCCAAATAGATCTCTGGAACAACTTGTCTTCTGACATCAACACTTCTTTTGGGCAATTGCTTAGTGTCAGGGGTTATTTAGCCATTGCTTTATTCTGAAGCTGTGGGCAACGAAAAATCAAACCTTATTTTTGCCATATATCTCCATTGTCACTTGTTGCGAAAGTTATGTTATGTTGATTTTTTAAGAATGCTCATTTCATAAACCTTTTACGTTCCACATGTGATATAAATAAATGTGAAATCATTTCTTTCCTCTTTTTTTCCACAGGGTTATGCCCACTGTGTGGATGTCTACATCAAGCAGTGCCAGGAGGTGCGCATTCGTTAGTTTATTTCCATAACTGATTTTTATACCTGTTTTTTGTATTATGTTAATGTACAATCTTTGAGTACAGAATTACTGCATAGCCTGTCAATATCTTCTATAGGGTGCATACATGAGGAGTGACGTGTTTGAAGACATTGCCCTTTTGTGTCAGCGAGTTAATAAGCAGGTTGGAGAGGTGTTCTGCAGTCCAGAGACTGTCATGGCTAAACTCATTCAGAGCATCTTTGAGAACAAGATTCAGGTAAAAGCCACACGTAAACATAAATGACTTTAACTTGCAATCGGCTTGGTAGGTCTGAAGGGCACGTTAACAAACAAGTCCGGGTCCAAATACTTGAAAAACACAACACAAATGAAAATATACTCCTATGATGTGCTATAAAACTATGGAAAGATGAAGATCCTGATTCATTATATATAACTTCTTCAAAGTTGATGTCAGCGAAATCCTCGAAGACTTGAAGACTAGTGGATTCCTTGAGTATAGCTTAGATTTGTTGAATGATTAAACAGTGATTAACTTGTATTTTTCCATTACATATGTAGTGGATAGCACTTGCTTACTGTCAGATTACTTTAAATCTGTTATTTTCTCAAATGTGAGTTACAAAATCTACTGTGTTTATTATTTCAGGCTCACGTTAAAGAAAAACTAGATGAGACCCGCAACTCTGATGTGGAGCAATACCTCAAAAACCTCTATGACCTCTATACACGGTATTGTAGTTTTAATGGCCAAAAGTATATTATTTAATTGATGGTTAGGATTTTAAACAAAACTGTGTGTATCTTTAATTGTTTTGTTTCATACCATTACTTTTCCTATCTACTAACAAGGACTGGACCATAATATTTTATTCTAATATTCGAATTTTAATTTTATGGTTCTTTTTATTTTGACCGATCCCACCAAGCTGTTCTCCTATGACTTAGAGCACAGGCCACAAATATTATAGTATTTTTTAATTGTAAATTAATCATAATTCATTAAGTTTCATTGATGTGTTTAATTTAGATAAAGAGAATTTTTTGTTAGTTTGTAGTTTGATTGCCGTCAGTGCTCAAGAGTGTATGTATGTCAAAGAATGAGAACTCTTTAAACTGTTGCTGCCATTAAAAAAGTTCAGTTTGGTTTTTAATGGAAAAAGTCATAATTTTCGATTTTTGGTTTCTATATTACAATAATGTAGAAAAAAAGTTATGGTTTATGAAAAATATGTAGTTTGATTGCGCACTGCGTTAAAATGCGGATTTAAATGCATAATGTAAATGAGGCTGTCTAAACTGTTACAGCTATTCAAATTCTTTAAGTTTATTTCGTTTTGATTCTATACTACATTGATGTAGAAAAATGTTTTGCTCATCTATCACTTCGTGATTTTCTGTCAAAATGTATTAATTTTAAATGTGCATGTGTACATAATACACCGAAATTGGATGAAGAGTTCTATACATAATAAAATAACAAAAGGCAGACATGGGGAAGACATGGCCTAGTGGTTAGAGAGTTGAGTTTTAACCCTAGGGTTGCGTGTTCAAGTCTCGGGCTGGTAAATCCATGACGTAGGTGCCCTTGAGCAAGGCACCGAATGCCCAATTGCTACCCAGGTAAATAGCTGCCCACTGCTCCGGGTGTGTTTTCACGGTTGATGTGTGTGTTCACTGCTGTGTGGGTGCACTATAGAGGGGTTAAACACAGAGCATGAATTCTTAGTATGGATGACCATACTTGGCTCTATTTCACGTTACTTCACTTCATAAACACACACAGAGACCCCTTCCTATATTGGAGACAAGAATATGTTCAGCCCCCTCCCTCCAAAGCTACAAATGCTATTTGTAGATTACTAGCAAATACTCAAAAAATGGTATTAGCACCAGCCCTACTAGCAACTGGCCAACCAATCCAAATGTAATTGGCTGTTCCGGTCATCTCTTGCTAGTTTTGTGTGATGTCCTCTCATGCTGAAGCTAAACTGTGATCACCATCATTTTAAACTTCTTTTACTCTTTTATTTGTAGAACAACAGCCTTGGCTGCTAAGCTCGCAGACTTTAACTTAGGCTCAGACAAACACACCTTTCTGTCTAAGCTGACAAAGAACATCTTCTCCTCTTATCTGGAGAGCTACATCGACATGGAGCGACAGTATCTGCAAAGCCGCAGCGGGATGATTCTCCAGCGCTTCTACGACTCCAAGAACCACCAAAAGCGTCCTGTAGGTGCAGGCAGGTAAGGACTGGAAACTAGGGTGGTTTGTTGTTGATGTTTTGGTGTATCATTTACATTTCCTCTTAATCTTTTTACTTAGTATCCAGGAACTAAAAGAGAGGATCAGACAGCGCACTAACCTGCCTTTGGGACCCAGTATTGACACACATGGAGAGACTCTTCTCTCACAAGAGGTTGTAGTAAACCTGCTTCAGGAAACTCGACATGCTTTTGAGAGATGCAACAAGGTATGTCAAATTATAGCACCGCATTGGAGTACCGTCTGTAGAAGCTCTTTGTGGAATTTATGTGCTATTACTTGAATGATAGACAGCCTTGTTTTGTGTATGTGCAGCTGTCAGACCCTGCAGATCTACCAAAAAATGCATTCTCTATCTTTCTGCTTTTGGTGGAATATCTGTGCATGGACCACATAGACTATGCCCTTGAGATTGGGCTTTCAGGTATGTCTGGGCTATTTCTGGTCTGTTTCTACGTTTTGTTTATAAAGGTTTTTAAAACTTCAGGTTGTCACTCAATTTTAGGAATAGTTACCAACTTTACAACTGCACTTATGTCTCAATGTTCAAGACTTTGTGTTGGTACTTCTAACAGTTGATGGAACAGGTTTTGTCTCTCTATTGCCATCGCTTAGGTTTGTGGTTGATTAAACAAGGACTATTATAAGTGGACTTATGCACACTCAAAAAATTGTCCTGTGATTTTGCATGAAGCAGTATATACTGACAGTTCGTACATTTCAAAGTTTTGAAATTAATTTAAAATACAACATTTTAAACTAATAGGTATAATTAAAAAATTTATCTGAGTTGCAACAAATATTTCTACTAAATATTTACATTAGTATATGAGAGGTAATTTTACTAAGCATTATTTGTTAAATACATACTTTTTCATAACATAAACTTACAAATATTTGCTAATTATAACTGTTGGATTTTTGTTAATTTTTTAGATATGTTCTAGTTTTAAAATATTTTCTGAAGTTAAAATACTAGTTAATTTTTTTATATTTACAAAGCCATATAAATCATTTTTACAGTGTTTTACAGTTACCTTATGTTGTACTAATCGTTTCTTTTGTTGATCTCATTTGTGAGTCGCTTTGGATACCTACTACAAATTATTAAAAACTTTTTTGTAGGTTTTTGCCTCTGAAAACATTTTATTCTATCTTAAAGTAGCTTGAATGTATCTCAACTTTATAAAGTATATGCATATACATGAATTTGCCAATTAGTTATGCCTGTGATCCAGAAGCAGTTCAAAAGTAAAACTAAGGGCCAAAATCCATGCAATATCATTACATCTATAGCTAATTTCTATAGCATAAATGTAGCTAAAAATGCTGGTCAAATAGGTTTATTTTACTGGTAACAGGTTTATAACCTGTTAAACTTTGGTAAACTTTAGCTTTATGGTGAAAATACTCAGGAATGTTTTTAAATTAAATAATTACACTGTGATTATTTTACACATTTAAAAAAGAAAGTACTGTTTTACACAGCAATCCCATCTGCGGATGCCAAAAATGCCAACTTGTACTTCCTGGATGTGGTCCAGCAAGCCAACACAATCTTTCACCTCTTTGATAAGCAGTTTAATGATCATCTCATGCCTCTTATTAGGTGAGTTTGAATGATTTTCACCTTTAATGTCTTCTGTCTGGTGGGTTTCCATGACTTGATTTGTTTGAACGTTGGTCCCTTTAGCTCCTCTCCAAAGTTGACAGAGTGCCTGCACAAGAAAAAAGAGGTTATTGAACAGATGGAGGTTAAGCTGGACACCGGAATTGATCGGTTGGTTCAAATCTTTTTTCTGAATTGGATTAGATTTTTATTTATCGCAAAAACTGTCTCTGACTTATTGATATTTTGTAAAATTTTCATAGGACACTTAATTGCATGATTGGCCAGATGAAACACATCCTTGCCACTGAACAAAAGAAAACAGACTTCAGACCAGAAGATGAGAACAATGTCATGATACAGTACACTACAGTAAGAAAAATGTTTTTTTACTAACTGCAATTACAGCCCCAGAACTCATCACCAGACTATGTCATAGCACATAAAGGGCTTTTAATACTTGTAATGTATGTAGCCATTTACTTAAACCCTACCTGTCCATACACCTGCAGGCATGCTCAAAAGTGTGTGCCTACATGGGCAAACAGGTGGAGAGGGTACGGAAATCCATGGATGGTAAGAATGTAGACACAGTTTTGACAGAGCTGGGGGTGCGATTTCACCGGCTGATCCATGAGCACTTACAGCAGTTCAGCTACAGCTCCATGGGTGGCATGCTAGCCATTTGTGATGTGGCAGAATACCGTCGATGTGCCAAAGATTTCAGGGTGAGTAGAGTTCCAAGGTCTATGGGGTATTTATTTTTGCAGTTTAAAAGTTTTAGGCTATGATTTCTATCTAGTCCCATGTGATCCTGTCTGTGAACCATCTAATTTTATTGATTGCATTAAACGGCCTCAGTCAATATTAGATATTCAAGGTTGGGTCGCAAATGATGGGATGAAGTTGTTTGCGATTCATTCTATAATTGTGGGTACATCTGGATTACAGTATAACATTTTTAAAACATTTTGGATAAAACATGACCTTACACAAAACCCTTATCCCAAAAAATAACCGTCTAACTGATTAACCATTAACTTTAAACATTATTAAAGGAACAAGGCTGCGGTTTCCGAAACCACCTTAGTGCTACCTCTTTTTTAGGCCGTACCTTGAGAAGTACCTTATGGGTAATATTTGTCTTCACTGTATACGGTTCATAACCTGATGGCCACCAGTATGCAAAAAGCTTTCAAAAAAATGTATCTAAACATTTAAAACAACATTTGATTTAATAATACGTTATACGAGTATTAATTTCACAAATGTGTATAGAAGTGTTTTCATAAATACAGTAGGTTTCTATACACTGATGTTTGTTACCTTTTTCAATTGATTATCCCAATTATCCTAAGACAGCTAGCAAATCATTTGTCAGAAAAGGCTTAAAAGTTAGGGGAGTTTAGAAGCTATGACAGCGAGATACAATGACAACTGTAGTTGTTCTAAATTATGAGTAAGTGTATGCACTTCATAAGAGAAATCTTTAGTCCACTGGCTACCATTTCAAAAGAAGCAATTATAAAATATATATTTAACATTAAATTTATATAATATAAAGTTCTTCCCGCCACAGAAGCGAATTCTGCAGCTCTTACAACTTGTTTGCACAACTTTGTTGAGACAAGATTGACGGAACTCTTGATGAATACGGTATGCCTTTCACAGGTTGTGAAGAACATTAAAACACACTATGGCCAAATATAATACTATAAATTTCACTTTCAAACAATTGCAAAACAGCCAATTAATGTAGCTTGTTAACACTGAAATCTATGGCTGTAAGGCAGTGAGCATATACTCATTTAAAAAATAAAAATAAGACATTTAATGATTGGGTTATTTATCTGTTACATTGAGCCCAAAATTGGCTTCTCGTTTTTTAGCCATATCGCAGTGTAGGATAGAGTAAACAATGAATTATCCAGGCATCAATATCAACCTATTCAATATCATCAGAAGGTTTACCTTAAGCAAAATCCTAAGGTATAGTTGGGAGAACAGACGTAGAAATTGTACACCTATATGTTAAGGTGTACCTTTTGGGTCTTCGTAACAGTTTAGTGACAACGTTATCGGAAAACATCTGTGTGCTGTGTATATTAATTTTGACACAAAAACGCACACATACATTTATGTATAATATATATGTATTAAATAATTACATGTATGTATATGTTTTATATCCTTAAATATTTATTGTGTAAACATTTTTCTAGATTATTTATCGTTTCATAACCCGTTTGTTTACTTGTAATAGAAATACTTCTTTGGACACTCTAGACGTTTAAAATTAATTTGCATTTTTTTTGTGTTAAAACATAATAAGAATCTTAAGTGTTGTGTTACAAAACCGTATTTTGACTAACAGCTGCAATTAAAAATCCTCCACAGGTTCCTCTCGTGCTCCAGCTCTTCGACACGCTTCATGCTCTGTGTAACCTCTTGGTCGTCGCCCCGGACAACCTCAAACAGGTGTGCTCTGGTGAGCAGTTAACCAACCTCGACAGGAACCTCCTCCATGCTTTCGTCCAGCTAAGAGTGGACTATCGCTCAGCCCGACTGGGCCGGCATTTCAGCTAATGAATGACAGGGCAGCCCAATTACTGCACAGCCTGCCATACTGCCGTCCATTCAAAGCTGTCCTGCTGCAAGACACAAGTGGCCAATCTCAAGAGGCTTTTTAACGGCCTTTGTGTGTAATTCCAACCGTACATAACCCGATGTTAAAAAAACAAAAAAGTTACAATTTCAAGAATGAACTTTTCCCTGTTTCTCCTTTGTTTGTTTTAAACTGCCCTTTTTATTTGAAATGAGCTGGTTTGTGTTCATGCCATAATTTGGTGTATATAAATCTGTAATATACACAACAGTATAGAGGGCTGTTTTGTACATATCCCTGCTTGATTAGGGGGACGATTGTGTCGAATGAACTGAGGTTGAGCGATCGGATGATTCTGGGGTGGTGGGAAGAATCAATTTTATTTGCTTTTATTTTGATTGTGCCAAATCCATCCTCCAAGGCTCTGCTGGGATGAGACGGGCAGTTCAGCACGCCGCTCTGCATCATTGAGCTCGTCTGGCTATATTCGCTGAGGCTGTTGTGCACACCGGGCTTTACAGGAAGGAAAGGCTTTTTTTTAAACAGAACAATGGAGATGTTATTCAAACGTTGCCATGCTTTGAAATCTGCTTCAGTCCTGTTTTCATTTCATACCTTAAATTTATTGAACATGTTTTGGGAATGTTTTGAATTTGAGTAATCTTTAGATATGTTTTTTTTTTATTATGCTAAGTGCTTAAATATACAATTTTAGCTGTGAAATACAATTCACATCTAAACTCTTTAAGATAAAACTAATAACTAATGCATCAATTCTAATAACAAAGATCTGCTGTATGAACAGATATTGATATTCACATTCAGATTCACATATTGTAATGGTTGAAAGTTTGATTTGTGCAGAACGTGGTTTGTTTTAGACCAATGGTGTTGGATCTTCTGATGAATGATACATCTATGCTTGGTTAGAATTTTTTGTTTATTTAGTTTGACAAATATACGACACATCTCAGCCGTGACAGGTGTGTGAGTTACATCGGTCACAAACTATGAATTAAATAGCACATTCATCAGATGATTATGTTTTGAATGCAGCGATGTAATAGGACTAGTTGAACTCTAACCTTTGGGCCAAGATCTTTGACCCCAGAGCTTGACCTAGGTGTTTGAAAGGATGAGATGTGACTGTACTGCATTTCAACATGATTCGAGGTCAAAATGATCCTGCACATAAAACGAAGCATCTGTAAAGCAACTCGTCGATTATTTCTGAAAATAAAATGTGTGTAATTGCCGTGCTTATTTTAATAAGACACATTTATTTAAATACTTTGCAGTATTTTAGTAATCTCATTTTATGTCTGACTTATTTTGTAAGGTTTACATAATTTCGAAACTACGTCAGACACGTGCCCTTATTTGAATAGAATAAAGATTAAAAGAAGGGGAGAGATATTAGAACAATTTCAATGTATAAATATTGCTGCAGTTAATTTTTGTCATATTGTTATGTTTAAGTTTTAGTACATTTACATTTAGTCATTTAGCAGACGCTTTTATCCAAAGCGACTTACAATAGTCGAGGAGACAATGAAGCGGTAAATAGCCGATACAACAATAGGTCAACAAGTGCTACAACAATGCTACCGAGTTACACAGAGAGAAAAGTTACAAAAGATTTTTTTTTTGATAGAGTGAGTAGGTTAGAAAAGAAGGTACTCCTAGTGAGTTAGTTGTAGCCGGAAAAGATGAGTTTTTAGGAGTTTTTTAAAGATAGAGATCGAGTCTGACAAGCGTGAAGCCAGAGGCAGATCGTTCCACCATCGAGGAACTGAAGCAGAGAACGTTCGAGAGAGATTTCTTACCCTTTTGAGCTGGTACCACAAGTCTCAGCTCATTTGCGGAGCGCAGAGATCTTGAGGGCCTATATCTTTGCATTAGTGAGTTAAGGTAAGTGGGTGCTGAACCGGTGGTGGTCTTGTAGGCAATGAGAAGACATTTAAATTCAATGCGGGCTGCTACAGGAAGCCAATGTAGTTTAAGGAAGAGAGGTGTTACATGGGTCCTTTTGGGTTCCTTGAACACCACTCTTGCCGCTGCATTTTGAATCATCTGCAGTAAAGAGTTATATCGGACACACCTTGGGAAAACAACCATGGGTTTTAAACCCGTGTAGTGGACATGGCAGATGGAGTGCCTTTCGTATTACCACTAACGTGCAATGTAAAGCTATACAGTTTTAAATGAATTCATCAGCATTAACATTGCAGCTTGCATGCTTTAGTGGCCCAAACTTCCTGTATACACATGCAAAGATACATTATAATGGCCTGCAATAAAGGAAGCTGAAGGTTGTGGGTTCGAATCCCAGCGCCAGCAGACCACGACTGAAGCGTCCTTGAGACACAAAACTGTAAGTCACTTTGTATAAAATCAACAAATAAATGTAAATGTAATATTTTGGTTCGAGATTAGAAGTTACGTGTCTAAAATGGGAATTCACAACCATTCAACAAATTTATATTTTTTAAAACACAATAAAATAAAGTAAAAGTAGGATATACAAATTTTAGATTTAAATAACAATTTTTTATTAATTAATTAATTAATCTGGCCACCAGCTGATCAACGAACACAGACCGGAAGTGAACATCTCCGTGAGGCGCGCGTCCGCTCGATAGTTCGCGACTTTTAAAAAGAGAACTTTGAAAGTTATTTCTTCCCAAAGCTGAAATTGTTCCCTTAAAAGACAATTTTATCAAATTTAACACCCCGAAAGTGTGAAAAACGCGGCAGAGATAAACCGCGTCAGAGGTGACTGAGCATCATAATTGTGTGTCCAACTACAAACAGCGCTATTAATTACACTAATATGAATATGATCGCTGTCAGGGAAATTCAATTCTCTCAGCTCTAATCACGGCCGGATAGCTTGTAAAATGTATTTTGTTAGGCCCGGGCGCAAACATCGCGGCCGTTACCAAACATTTGAACTTATTTGCTTTCCACGGCGATTAGCGTTTGGCGGGAGCGAGCGGAGGCGCGATAACCGTTAGAGTCACGTGAACGCGCACGATCCCGCGGGAACGGCTGACTCGGGGGAAGCGCGAACGCGGATCGCCGCTGTTGTGTTTGAGCAGGTGGCGCGGATTAGCGGAGCTGTCAACACTGGAGCGCCGGATAAAGCTCTCGTTCACCCGTTCCCCGATCTGCTCATTAGAGCTCAGCGTTCACCGGGTCTGTCCTCACATCTGAAGCGGTGATGTTTGTTTTGGGGAGGAATCCCCACGTGGAGCTTTGCTCTTTCTCCAGTTGTCGCTCGGCGTCTTTAAGTGAAACTTTTTGTCGCAATTTTGTAACGTCTGGTAAACTTTACACGTGTTGTTTTGCCACCTTGACGAAATGCAAAGACATTTAAAGACATTTAGGTTCATACATGGACATAATAGTCATTGGGTTTGGTGTTGACAATCATAAGATCTGTACAAGATTAGAAATAAGCTAGAAAATATGGGTTGATATGGATAAACCCTTAAAAACAATATATTTGTGTATTTATTAGTTGACTGGACCAGACACACATTTTATTAAATTGAAAATGATAAACATTGATACAATTTTAATAGTGTATTTAAATAATTACATTTTATTTCATAGATATCCGATTAATATCGTATTCAATTGTAAATGAAAACTGAGTTCTTCTGGAATTGTTCGTGTACTTTTCCATATTTGTCTACATCAAGAATGATGTTTTTTCTAGATGGAATTATTCTTAGGGGACCTGAACAGAAAATATTGTCATACTCACCCTAAAGATGTTCTAATAATACATAGATGTCTCAAAACATTTTAATTATAGTCGATAATGTCTCCGAATGGTTTGTTTGGAAACATTCTTTCAAATATCTTTCGATTAACCAGAATAACAAAATAAACACTGCGTTTGGTCATCAATTAAAAGTAAAATCTGATCTATTAAACGATTCTGACTATTATTTATTTTCTTTGAAACAAAATCTGATCTATTAAACGATTCTGACTATTATTCTTTTCTTTCAAACAAAGTCTGATCTATTAAACGATTCTGACTATTATTCTTTTCTTTCAAACAAAGTCTGATCTATTAAACGATTCTGACTTTTATTCTATTTTTGAAACAAAATCTGATCTATTAAACAATGCTGATTATTATTCTTTTCTTTGAAACATGAACTGTGACATAAATTTGTGCTGACGTATATAATATAGCATTTTTTTTACCCAAGCTTTTTAGACATTTCTGTTGTAGTTTACATTTTATTTCTTTAACAGGTAAAAAGTATGCAAAGAAAGTCCAAATGTTAGGAATTTGAAATGCTGAAAATATAAATAAGATAATAATGCAGTTGATTTAAAAAAGAGAAAGCAGGCCGAACATTTTAAAGTCTTCTTTGAGAATGTTTCGTGATATATTAAGACAAACGGTGGCTTGTGGATTTTGAAAAGAAAGATCAACAAATTATTCTTTGTGTCAACAATATTCTTCTCATTTTGTTGTTCCATAGACTTTTCATTCTCAGGAAGTTTCCATGACTTAAATGTCTGCATCAATTGGCAAATCAACATTTGAACCCTTTTTTTAAGGTTTTCCAGAAAAACTATTTCAAAGTTGCTTGTGATTAGACCCCAATCACCCACATGCTTAATTGGTTATTAAACAGTTATTAGTCTGTTAATAGAGTTCCCACGTCTGCCCCTTTGGTCCACATTGCCTGCAGTGCCCTCCAGCGTTATGGCAGCCCACAAATCCCAGCTTGAGTACATCACTCTCTCAAATCGCCCTCTCTCTGCCTCCTGGAGCACTGACAATACAGCATTACAGCACTCAATCCATGTCAACAGCAGCTTTGCTTAATACCAGCTAAAAGCTTTTAAGCTAAATCTTCACCTAATGATGCTGAACGATTAGCCCTTTGCTCTTATGTCTGTCGATAGACTCATATCAATTAGTGTTTGTAACTTTCAAGAAGGAGTTGCGCTAAGTGAATGACAATATTTCACATTCAAGCCTCAAGTTCACTGAATTTATTACCTCCCTACTTAAACAAACATACCATATTGTTTTTAGGTTTATTTTAACTGTGTATGAACTTGAGTAATAGTTGAGTGTTCTGCTTTTTATCACAGTTGTCTATATACTTTGGTGTGTGTGTGTGTGTGTGTGTGTGTGTGTGTGTGTGTGTGTGTGTGCGCGTGTGTGTGCGCGTGTGTGTGCGCGTGTGTGTGCGCGTGTGTGTGCGCGTGTGCCTCATATGTGTGTGTGTAAATGCAGATGTTTGTACAGTGCCCGCCCTGTCTCCTGTTGTGAAGCAGATGTTGCCCTCTGTCTTTACCCATCCCTGCGCCTGTTACTGAACCTATGCCAAGCCCACAGAAGCAGGGGTGCCATGCTAAGTAAGGGGGCACAACGATGCTTTGTTAATATCCCGAAGAATACAAGTGTATAAGGTGGGTGAAGCTGGTATTGTATTCTTATTTATTTAGTTTTTTGCGTGATTTATTTATACTTTTTGGAAAGAGCTTCAAAGCGTTCCATATGAAACATCAAAATATGATTAATCCTTTACTTTAAGATTCAGTGTCAGAGTTGCGTACCATTACAGTGTTTTTCATATAGTAATTAATAGTTCTTCTTTAATTAAATGATAATATTTAACTGAAAAATAATGTTTGTTTTTTCTTAAAAACATAAACATAATCCTTCAAGAGCTTATCTTTTATCAACCTCTCACTTTAGTTGTGATATATTTTTCCTTTTGACCAAATAAGGTTACATCATTAAAACAAAAATTCAACATAAATTCCCTAAAGAAAAGAATTTTCTTGAAGTGTGCTGTTAGTATACTTATTTTAAACTTAAAATAGGAAAGTTTACAATTATGAATTAGTATGTGGGCCAGTTTAGTCAAAAGCGCTATTAGTAAACACACAATTACACTACTTTTACATTGATATTAGTATATTAGTGTATATTTACAAAATAAAGTATACTTTTACATACACTTGACCTTAACTCAAGTAATCTTTTTTCAAAACAGTTATTCTTAAACTCATAAATATTTGTATATTAACATTTGATTTTAGATCCAGAAAGACACCAAGTCAAGTCATGCCAGAAAACCCCTCTAACCCAAAAGCATTGAACTACATTCAACCCCGAACCACTATATGCAGTAACCCACATGGAAAGGCAGAGAGCAGTAGTGCACTTAAGCAGCCCTCAATTCCCCCAACAAGCCCTCTCCCACACTCCCTCTTTCACAATAGAAGTGGGCCTGGGGGGGAAGTGTTGCTTTTTTAGGTCTATAAGCCCATATCCTTAATCCCTCGCCATGATTGACAATCATGATTTAGGGTATATGGTGTCCCATTCTAATCCAGCAGCACTGCTTTCATTTGCATACTTGCCGTGCGTGGCCTCATTTTCAGGGGAGGCAAACTGCCTGCTGCCTTTGTAAGAGATGCAGAGAGAGAAGAGAGGAAAAGAGAAGCAGAGAGAGGGAACAAAAAAGGGAAATAGGAGATAGAAGGAGCGCAGAGAGGGGAGAGAATTTTCGAAAAAAGAGAGTTGGCTTGCGTTGAGGAGAGACAGAGTGAATGATGAAAATTAGATTAGAGAGAGAGAGAGATTAGAAATTGGGAATGTTTGTGTATGTCTGCCAGGAGTGAGGATAACTGTGTGTGAGGAGAGAGACTGTGTACCAAAGTCAGTCTTTGCCATCCAGCCACTTCAGTATCTCTCAGTTGCCCTCCAGCTCTAAAGATGCGTCCCAAGGCACGTCGCACAGACGAGCGAGAGACAAGGAGAAAGACTAAATTAGCATTAACTTAATTAATGAGGCATTTGCGATAACAACATTTTGGGATAACGGATTTAACAGGACATCATATGACACCTGGAAAAAATGACTGGGATATTGCAGTTTATTAAAAAAGATGAAGTGGTTTATTGTATTACTAAAAAACTGCAGGCATGCATACTAAAAAATATCAACATGTTGAAGTTATACGTCATTTTAGAATATAATAATATGATGTTATGTACACAGTTGAATGTTATCGCAGCAGAACAGATGTAGAAGTGTCTGATATCCATTACCTGTGTGTATAGTTCCAACTGCCTTCTGTGGTACATTCGGAAAAATTTACTTAGTCTTGTTGTCATACAATGAAAACTTTTGTAATTTCATATATTGTTATTTGCAAAGAGAAGGTCAAACATTTACAGTCTAAACATTCAAACAAAAGGTCAAACATTTATAGTCCAAACATTCAAACACAAGGTCAAACACTCAGAGAGTGTCGTAAATAATGATATATGTGTTGGAAGTAAGTGTTGTTGTGACAGAATTTGGATTCTACCGGCATAATAAAAGGTACACTTGTAATTTTAAATGAATAAATAGGTTTTAAATAAAGTTGTTTATAAAAATGGAATGATAAAAAATGTGATTTTTATCACATTTATCACGATTATTATTATTATAAAAAGAGTTATTGATATGGCTTGATTATATTAATGTATTATAATATAACTACTACTAATAATAAAAACAAGAATGTATTTAAAGGTTATTATCAGTGTAACAATAATAATATACATAATAATAATAATAATATTAATAATTATACACATGCAATATTACTAAAAGAGCATTGGTCAAAAAATAATTAAATAAAAAATAACAATGAACATGCACAAATATTTTATTTGGTTAAAGGTGCATATATAACGAGAGGGGAAAAAATCGCTTTTTTCACCATGTTTAATTTTTGCCAATATAGGTGTATGTGTGAATTTTGACTTCCCATACCTTATCCCCTGTTTACATGACTTAGTAATTGACTATATCAAATTACTTTACCAATTTATTTATGAAAAGTAAATCTATGTTTGATCTATGTTACATTGTGTGTTTGCATCGTGTGTCTTTGCTGCACATTCTTCAGCATATCTCTGATAGAGACACAGGGGGAAAAAAAACCCTTCTCTTATTCACCCATTTTGAGAAATTATACTCTTGTACTTGATCCAGCTAACAGGATTTTCTTAAATTACTTTATAAAAGACCATCTTTTAACTTCCCGCTCTCACATGCAATCCATTCATTAGTAGGTCTGCCTGAAGGGCCTTCCCACATCAATTGCTTGGGTTAAAGTTACAAACTTATGCAGCTCTGTGATGCTCAGCGCTCATGGTGGTTTTTGCCGAGGCGGGGGCCAGAATTATTAATTTCTCAAGTATTAGGAAATAAACGAGATTGAATTAAGAGTATTGGCCTTCTGTTATCCTGGGCGGCTGGCCTCGGGGTCCGAATATGGTCGAGGACATTATGCAAATGCTGCTATATCTACTCGCTCTCTTTCACTCAGTCTCAGTGCTCTGCGTCTTTTTCATTCCAAAGCTCTTTCCTGTACAGCATCAATAAAAATGTAATTTCAGCTAAAATCACAGCTAGGTCTCTCACGTTAAAACATTACGGGACGGAACGAGAAAAAAGGCAATTTGAGAAAAAATTCCCTTTTCAGTTTTTTTTTAATTGAATAATTTGTGGTCTAATTTATTATGAATATTTTAATATTCATTTGAATATTTTTTGGACATTTATTTTAAAGCTCAAGATTTCCATCCAACAAAACTGTACACATATTATTTGTACACAAACCCCAAAAGATGACAATCAACAAGCATATTCCAGAGTAAAAAGATTAGCTCTGAGTAATCACCACATGACGAATAACTGAAAGCGACAACAAATACAACAACAACAGCATAAATAGGGGCGACAAGAAGTGAAACAAAAGTAAATCAACAACACTGTGTTCTGCATGATGTATTCATGAAACATGATGCAAAATACATGATATAATCATTTTGTTTTCCTTATATTTTTATTTTAATAAAACAAAAAGACACCTCGATACCAGTCTGATATTTATTTTTAATATTTTATTACTACATTTACGATAATTAAAAAAACAACATTGTATAGAGTGATTTATATTCACTGTTCTTGTGTCTCTTCATTCAAACTTTCTCTCAATCCCTGCTTGTCTCTAAACTTTACAAGAATAGAATTCTCGATGTCATTTCTCTCTGTCTCTAATCTCAGAGCGGGATGAGATTGCGTCGGGTCCCATAAAAGAGACAGCTGTCAAAACACGGCCTGTTCCTGTCATGGCACCCCTCCCTCTGTCTCTCTGGTTCTGTCTGTCTGAGGTGCTGATGCTCAGGCAATCTGTGAATGTAAAATTGGAGAGAGGATAATCTGCATCTACGTCTGTCCGTGTTTCCTTTTTAAGCTCTTTTTTCCTCTTCGGTTTCACTCTGACAGCCTCAGAAAGGTCCGAGCCGAAAAATGATTGTGTCTCTCCTCGCAGCTCTACAGAGTATAAACGAAACTTTTTGTTTTTTCCGATCAACACCAGAATGACCGGTTTGCAGAGTTTGGGAACACAATAGGTGTAACAGCCCTGCACTCTTAAAAATAAAGGTTCCATATTTCTTTTACGGTCTGATGCGATACAGAGACATTTTTTGTGATGTCATAAGGGGGACCCTTTTTAAAGTTTTTTTGGGTTATAAACCAACTTATATTTGTTAATAGTGCAGCCAAGAGGATACTGAAGGATAGCAAGGATGTGAGGTGTCAGGTCCAGGATGATGCCAGATTAAGATGCATTGAGTGCTCAAGCCTCTTCCTTCAGCTACAGACAGATCTGATGTCAGTAAATATTAGCTTAACGCCGGCCGCTACATTTGTATGTATGTATGTTTCCTTGATTTCATGACAAGCTGATTGCATATTCAGGGGCAGATGTTGTAGTCGTAGTGCAGGAGAACGAGCGATAGAGTGGAGGGGAGGGAAGAGGGGGCTCATGTCGGAGTAGAAGGTAATTGGCCCCCAGGCGATGGCGGGTACAAGGAGAGAGAGCAAGGGAGGCAATATCTCTCGCCCGTTGCTCCCCCTCGCCTTCTCTCATCTCTGGTTCTCTGCAGATCTGATAAAGATAAACGTGTGGCAAACGTGTCATTTCATGAAGGAGGCTCTGGGCAAACACGGGCGACATGATGAGCCTGTGATCTGCCTGCATGAGTGTCAGCAGGGGACGGGCCAGAGATCTCAATCCAGAGCCACACGCTCTGTCTGTCTCCTTTGGTACAGTTGGTGTCGGGATTGAAAGTAGATACATTTACTAGAAAGAATGCGTTTTTCTTTTACATTCCATGGTACATAAACTTCATTGAATGCATCATTTTGAAATTTTTCTAAGCTGGATTATTAATTAATAGATAATACTAATACAAAGTATTATTTAGATTTTTGAAATGTAAATCTGGCAGTGCAATGCCGTATGGTTTAAAGCCAAACCAGTCGAGAAGTTTACTTGTGGACAGGAATCATCAAGGATAGATAACAGATTATAAGCAAAATTAGTTACCTTTATTAAATACATTTCTGTAATGAAACATGTAAGAAAAGGGAGCTTGGAGCTTTGTCAATGGAGTGTTCGATGTGCATCTGCGTGTGTGCGCACACATTTCACCCAGCTTTGAAAGCCAGACCCCCTGGGCGAGGGCTGTGAAGAGCTCGAATGAGACATGCATCAGTTCCACTCTTAAACCTCTCTCAGAAGCATATCTACTGCCACAGCGCTGTCTACATGAGCCTTTCCATCAGTTAGTGGGCTGTGATCTGGCACATTGCTTTGGCAAATTCTTCTTGGTCTCAATGAGTCTTAGATGAGGCTCGTTTGCCCTATCATCTTTTCTTATTCCTTTTATTTCATTGATAACTATATCATTTTGTTCTTTTCTATTCTGTAATTTCTGCTAGTGACTTTTTATCATTCACTCAAGCTTCCCTTAAGACTCTTATCAAAATTGACAATTAAGCTTTCACACTGTTGAGGAATTGGCACAAGTAAAACAGTTTGCATGTGCTGTCATACTGTTTATTTAGCCGTGTTGTGTCTGTAGGATATCATTTATGATAGATTATATGGAAGTATATATTATTCACAACAAGAAGTTTTAAATAATTAACACTAAAAATAATGTGTTGTTGGAATCTCTCAATTTTATCATGTATATCAGTTCCACATGATTTAATTGATTTTTAAAAGATCATTTCTATTGAAATTTGAAGAGAATTTGTGTTAAAACTGTTTAATTTTATGTACATGAGAAAATTAAGTAAATCCATCAACCCATTTTTTTCTGTGTACTTAACTTTAGTTTATTATTAAAAATCTGTGTCCTAATACTGTTCAATAACAACAACAACAACTGATTCATTGAATTTTAATTCATATAAAACTAATTTGAATTTTTTTACCTGATATTCATTTTTGTAATTATATTTAAATAAATTTCAAGTATTTATAAAAATATAGCAAATATACTAATATTAATTAACAGGTAGTGTACTTATTACAATGACATTTGTTTTGTTGGAATTGCTTAATTTAAACATGTACATCGACCCAAATTGGTTTTAAATTCAAGTTTCAAGAGAAATTATGTTAATACCTCGTTATTTATTTATAAATGTCATAATTAATCCATCAATTATTTTGTGTTGTGTACTTATTGCACTTGGAACTAAATTGCTCCACTTCGTAATTAATAAAAGCATTCTCTTCTATTTTAAGTTAATAAAGTATGCACTGAAAAAGATGGGATGTGGGAATTTACCATGAACAAAATTCAAAGTTGGTTTAATATAAATTCTCCTCAACATATACATAATAAAATTAAGTGGTTCCTTCACCAATTTATATTTTGTTTGTTCCATTAGCACATTTCAATACACTTCTTATTCCCAGTGTTACTTTAGCACCAAAAATAAATATAATTATTTGAGTACATCACATAATGTAACACGAAAAAGTTTTCCCATAGTTTATCCATAAACTAAAATTACGAAACAGTTCTGCAAGTATTAGGTCTGGTGGGATGAACTACAGAGCATGTAACGCATGGAAAAAACCTTGCTGATAAAAGGTGTTTGAGCTCCATAAATGTCTCTGCAACAATGGTAATGTCAAATGGTCGTGTACAGCAACCCACATAGTAGGTCCATTATAAGCTGACATGCGTTTAGGGGTGTAGGAGGAGGGAGGGAGGTAAATTTGGAGGGTGCCCCTCCAGGGGTCACCATGTTTGACTTTTCCACAATCCCTTTAGAACAAAAGCGTCATTGACAGGAGGAATGTGCCGGGCCACCAGGACATGCTAACACCCTTCTCGAGCTTCCACCCCCTTAACACACGGGGTCTTACCAAGTGATTAGTTGGGGATTAAAATATTTGCTGTGCAAATACCTGCCGTGGCTGTCCGAATCAACGCCACAGTATAGTTCAAAGACACTTGTTGAACTCGAGCAAGACCTCTAAACTCATGGTTCAGACCCACCCAGACAGCTATAGACATCTACTAATGGCTTAGACTATAGTTATCTTTAGAAGACATGCACAACAGACTTTCAGAATGAAAAATGTTCAGCCTAGAGACGCATGATTTGGGGCTGGGGTCTTGAGAATCTTCTGTAATGAACCATAGAGCATCTTGGTCTCAAAGGCAAAGAAATAAAGTTGGGTAGTTCAACCAAAAATATAAATAGTTTCATCATTTTCTGACTCTATTTATAGTCAACTGAAATCTGTATGACTTTTCCTTTCAAAACACAAAGGACAAGAGTATTGCAAGGACCCAAAACCAATGTCAAAGTCAATGGATGCCAACAGATGCCTCTTTTGTGTTTTGCAGGAAAAGTGCAGTCATACAAGTTTGAAATGAAATGAAAGTGAGTAGAACATTTTCAATTTTTGGTTAACTATCACTTTAAGGTTTTGAGCAATAATGTTTTTACAAATAAGAAATACGATACAAATAAAAAAAATGTGTTTTAAACCAAATGTTTATATTGTTGATTAAAACTAAACTTTTTTTCACGAAAGCTTGGGCACATTAGTTGCCAAGTGCATTATGACGCCTTTGGTTGAAACAATGCTGACTTTACACACACACACTTTTCTTACCACAACCTGTGACTACAACAATGTGACCTGCACTTGTTTTTGCCATCTTGCGCAGTTCTGGTATTAAAGGGACCCAACCCCTACGACTCCAACCTTCTGTATTATATTTAACCTCCAGCAGTCATTTGGCACCAGTTTCTCTTGATTTTTGGCTCCCCCCTAAACACACCTTTTCATCGCACTGCATTTACTTACGTACGGCGGGTTGTCGAAGCAAAGATTTAATTAGTTTCTGTTAAATTAATTTGAGAAGGAAAATAAACGGGCTGGTGGTAGGTCCGAGGAACAAAAGGCTGGGTGAGCGGAGAGCGAGTGTCGCTGAATGAGACGAGGCACGAGGGGAAAGGAAAAAAGCAGCCGGGCTCCGAAGGATTTCAATTAAACCGACCCCTAGCAGCTCGGCTCGGCGCTACCTGCGAGCCCTTCAGAAACTTATTGATGGAGTTCATATAAACATCAATCAATGTCAGGCGTCAAGACCCTCTTGTGCTCATGAACCCCACACTGCCATGACCATGTGAGTTTATTAAGACATGGGTCTACTGCATTTTAATCTCTCAAACTGCAGGGACTTAACTGTAGACACCTTTAGCAATGAGAGTTTGACACGCTTTAGTGATTGCCAAGTTCAGACACAACATTCAGGTTGACCAGAATTCAAAGATATGATTCGCTAACATAAATACAGTTGTGCTTCCCTTCATAAAGAGCCTAGTTTTTTTTCATACTTGGTCATTATTGATATAGACTTTAAAGGGAATTGTTCATATATAAATAAAAATGACCATGTTTTATTCACCTTCTTAAAATATCTTCTTGAAAAAATCAGTTTAGTATGAAATTGGCTATTGGAATTATTTGATTAAATACTAAATAATACTTGATAGAATTTAGTAATTCCAACAACCCAGTTTTATCAGTTCAGGTCTATATGACTTTCTTTCAGATGAATACAGATGAAGTTATAATATGCTAGCTCTTTTAAGCTTTATAATGGGGTCGAATGAGGGATGACATTTCGAAGCTCCAAAAAGGCCCTTCATTGGTCACCTGCTCCATGCACTATAAAGGCCTTCTGAGGTCAAACAAATATCCATGTTTACAACTTTTTAAGCTTTCTATTTAACTTCTGTTATATGTCAGGCATTATACACATAGAATACAAATCAAGAAATATTAACTATGGATAAACAAACGCATTGATTTGCTTCAGTTTTCGATTGTCGCACTTTTTGGAGCTTTAAAATTTTATCCTCCATTCACTCTCATCAAAAAGTTTAAAAGAACCAGGGTAAATATTCACATGTTATACACACACACACACCTACACACATTTATATATATATATATATATATATATATATATATATATATATATATAGTTTAGCAGGGTTATGGGGTTAGCAATATGAGTCAGCACTTTAACCAGGGTATGTTATAATTCCTTATTTTGGGCCAATTCTAGGGCTTATTGGAACACTTTTTCCTCCACATCTCCCCTCCATCACTACTGTGGCCACACACATGTATGCTTTATATTTAGAGCATTATAAACCCTTTTAGAGAGGGGGGGCTTATGTCAAATCAAATTATTTTCCTCTCACTTGGCTGCAACCCTACATAAAAAGCCGTCTTTATTCATAACATGCAACTTGTCTGAAAGCTTAAAACTAAAAAACTTTTATTGCAAACTGTTTTTCACAGTCTGGTTTGATATGACAGAGTTGAAGAATATAATTATCAAAAAACTACTGCACATAAGTAATACAACAATGATTTTAAATATAACTATGAACTGGTAAACATGATTGTTTAGACATGTGTTTAACAGACTTAAAATATCCTTATTGCAACGATTTCTTTAGATAAACCAATACAAAAAACAGCCTTGTCTTAGCATAATTTGTGTTTTTGAAAAATTTACATATGAAATCTGCATTGGAACATGGCACAAATACATTTTTAACACCCAATGAAATAAACATCCTCAAATTGCTAACATTCACATGACTCGAACAGCTTCCGGGTGGTCACAGTTCTGTCTCTCATCTATGTCTGCCCACCCACAGAACGTAGGTGTTGGTAAATGGGTGGAAAATTTGGATGGGGAGAGAGCGCGTGTGGGTCTCTCTAGCCCACAGCCGTCTATACCCATTATGGTACCCTGTTCCATAAGATCTGTGCAGTGTCAATGTAGTGAAAATGGTTTGGCAACAAATCATCCATTTCACAAACGGCATGCTGGTTTGGAAAAATCACTTTTGTAAACAGTCATATGTGCATAGGGTCAAAAAAGCAAGTTGATAACACATCCATTAACCTGTAAGTGTCCCTATTTATCCCTATACACCACTTAAATCATCAGTGTATCTTTATTTCACTGTCACAAAGATGTTTGAAAATAAAGACTATAGTTTATACCACTAATATATCAAGCAGGTTAAACAGACATTTAATCTTAATCATTTTATTAAATTCTACAATTATTAGCAAATGTTGTTAAGGTGAGCAAAAATATATTTTTATCTTAGATTATGAAAATAAATACAGTATTAATAATATCAGTCAATATACTGATAATTAATAAATTAATGTTTCTAAATTTTACACTATCCTGTCATACTTTAGTACACAATAATTTATATATATGTATCAACTACCTATAAAAACGTGATAATATCCACTATAATGTGTATGTACAAGAATGTGTATGTATAAAGAGACAATGTAAAACCTAACTGTGATTCACAAATTTTTTATATATTATTTATAATTCATGTGTTACTTTAACTCCCATCATTTAAAAAATAACTTACATTAATGAATTTTAATTAAATTAATTAATTGAATCTTGTTCATTTCTATGGCTAACAAGAAATTATATTAAAAAGAGATTAGTTAGGTTAATAGTTAGAGAGTTGGGTTTATAAATTATTTTAAATATAAATTGAATTAATGCCTAGCATAATAATCATTAAATATCTCTGTAAGTAATCAACATGTTATCCAAGCATTGCCATTTTAAAATACCATAAACTTATTTAAATATTTATTTTCTAATTATTTGTAATAAAAAAATTATAAAACCTAGATCTATTTACTTTATACTGTACATAACAAGTTACATATCTCCATAACTAAGAAATAAAATAAATACAAAAAAATCAGAAAAGTAGATTTCAGTCAGTTACACCACTATATATAAATTTTTGTTTCTTATCTAATTAGATGTATTTTTTAAAACCTAAATGGTTTTATGCAATCAGTTTGAATTAATCTAACTTTTTTACAGTGACTATATGTTTATATAAGCATCAACTAAGATTATATAATGCTGAAAGTACGGTTCATGTAGATGAATATATTTATCTAATGTTAGTACCTAAAACCTTGTTGTATTACACGGGTTTGCATTGTTTACAGTAACATGTAGCTTTGCAAAAAACTGTTAAATCAGCAAACGACATAATAAAAACATGTTTTTCATTTTAAGAACACGTTATTAGCATATACAAACGCAGTAAATATTTTTTCTTAAAATCAGCATTTCTTGTCTTGTTTTTAGTGAAAATACCCAAACATCCTCAAAAAAGACATTTACCTGAAGCAACATTGTCTTGGATTATTAAACTTGTTTTCAGAAAATATTTGTTGGATTTATTGTTATAAGCAAATACACCTTGCTGATTTTTGCTGATACAAGTAATCTTGTCAAGTCCTTTGAATTTTAATGACAGTATGTTTCTAAATTAAATCCTTAACGCATTACCTTCAATTCTTGACATTCCCTCAAATGCCCTCACAACGCTGTATCTGAAACCCTAACAAAGTGTTTATTTTACTTTTTAGTGTTATTATTTCATCGCACACCAATTTAACATCGCAAGACTGCCTTTTCTAACTTGAATTTGATAACACATCAGTGAAATCCATCGTTTTAACTGAAGTGTGCTCAATTATTCCCACTTTAATTAACAGTCAAGTTCCGGAACACTAGAAATCAATTCAGTTTCTGTTGATTTGTGTTCTTTTGGAAAGTGTTTTCTGTTTCAGTGTTTTTCGACGATCTGTAATTCCTGTTTAGAAAGAATTTCTACATCATGTGTTTTAAAGAGACAAAAAGTGAAATAGAGGGCACGAAATAGACGCAGCAAGAAAGTATGATTCTTGATACTGTGGGTGGCATGAGGTGAAGGCTACCTAATCTGCTGTGCCTCACTACACCCTAAACAAGGATTAGATACCACAGTCAGGCCTCATGACTGCCCGGCTGCCGTTGCCCCACCACACACCACAGTTGTGTTTGTGTCAACTTCTAATCCATATTAAGTAAGTTTGCACAGCTTTTACAAGGCTTTGGTCAACATGTAGGCTGAATACATTTGTAATAAGATAAATCACAAGGAATCCATTTTCTAGTGTGTGCAAACTTATTTATTCCTTTATTTACATTTTACATCAGTTAAATTTTTAATTATTTGGCCCACACTTGTATCCAAAGCAACTAACAAATGCAGTGTGCAACTGTCTTTACATAGGACACCGGGGTAAGAGGCCTTGCTCAATAGCACTTCAGTTACTACCTGCGGGCTCGGAGATTTGAACCGGCAACCTTTTTTTTATTAATGTTTGTAACCAAATAGTTCCCTTTGAGAACCAAGTGGGAAACATGACAATGATAGTGTAAAGTTCCCAAAAACTTTTTGCTGCCCTACATTCTTCAAAATATTTTGTTTTTGTTTGATAGGAAGAAAAAACAATGAAATCATCATGCTTTCTACTTTAGTCAATCGGTTCCAACAACTGTTTGGTTTCAAGCATTTGTCCACTTTTTTGTGTTAACTATACCTTTAATGTTTAAAGAAACCCATTGGTCCCCATTAACTTCTATTGTGTGGAAACAAAACCGTTGCAAGTCAGTGGGGATTAACAGTTTTTTTACTTTTGTGTTTTGCAAAAATTGCAATACAGGTTTGAAATGTCAATAGGGTGAGTAAATGATGCTATAATTTTCATTTCTCTGCAAGTTATCCATTTAAGTCATTAGGTTGAAAAGTTGTTATCGAGAAAAAAAAGGGAAGTAAAGAAATTTCTCTAGTTCTCATCATCCCGGCATCTAGGTTAAAGGTTTGTATTTTTACTAGGAAGTTAGCCCAATTAAATATTCTAATAGTCAAAGATATTTTGAAATTGTGATTTCACTTAACAAATATGATAAATTTATGTACAGATACCTTACTTTAAGAGGAAACACTTATCATAGTTGGTAAAATGTAATCGAAGTCATGTGGTGAGGTGCAATCCTGACGGAAAAAAGTTCAGAACAACTGTATCTCCTGAAAGAGTAAAATCCTCCCATGAGAGCTATTTGTCAGGGTGTCTGCCTACACTCTTTGCCATCGCTTTTCGGTGTAAATATTCATGAGGATTTGAGTGGTATAAATAGCAGAGGTGTCCATACTGCCACGACTCTCCCTATCTATGCAGAGAGAAAAAGACGGCTTAATGGGCTTATAATGAGACACATTACATCACCAATGCCCAATTAAAAATCTCAAAAAACTGAGAGAGGTACTTTATACTGGTAAACTTCATGAAAGAAAGCCTGTAAGTTAGTCTGAAAAGATAAACTGGCGTGTTTGAGCCAGAACACGTATAGAGACAAAACATTATAGACACTTTTCTTGTTATAGAAACCATACAAAGACTGCACAATAATAACTATTGTCAATATTTGTGTTGGATATGGCGCATTTCAAGCGCAAATGGTCTCTGGTGCTTGGTATTGATTATACGAAAAAAAAAAATTCTTTATCAAAAAGTGTACGTTTACAAGAATTGCTGGTTTAATAAGTCTATGTGGATATTATTCTGGACATTACTTTAAGACTATCCACGGTGTAGGACTGTGACCGCAAAAGTTGGAAGTATTTTACCAAAGTATTTGTAAAAAGATTGATTTCATATTGTTTACAGTGTACTGACAAATAGATTAACAATGTTTTGTAGTACAATAATGTTACACTCAACAGTCAAATTTTAGGTTTGGTTGTGTAGAAAATAACCAAAGCTGGTCAGATTTCTGAGATAAAGAAGGTAGGGGCAATCCGTGTGTGATGTATGTAAAGTTTTGCATTTAATAATGGGTTTTGTTGGGGAGTTCGACAGACAGCTAGAATGCTCGACACACTTCTGAGAATATGTCATGGATGCCTGCCACTTGTGTTATAAACAAATACAGCTGCAATGGCAGGTGGGCAGGTGTAAAAGAGATGGGAGCAGAGATGTAGAACAGCAGTCTCACGATGAGTCGAGCTCTGATAGCGAGTGGGGGATTGGGATCAGGTGGGATGCAGGAGACGGTAGCAAAGACGAAGTAAATACGTAGAAAGAAACACAAGAGGACAAATGTCAGCAGGCAGTGGTAGCAGGCAGCCCCTATGGCCTTGAAGGACCCTGTTCTCCCAGCCATCCCATCACTGGGTGCCAGTCCAGATGCAGATGTGGGGAAGCGAGAGACAATCGGGCCGGGCACCACGATGGGCATGAAGGGAGGGAAATGGGGAGAGAAAGAGAGAGGGGAACAAGTACCATCCCCGCCGCTTTTTATCGCAGCCATTGATCGTGGCATGTGTGCATTGATCCAAGTCGACCATCTGCTAGAGTTAGATAAGCATGTGAGGGTCCGGGCATTGTACTGTCACTCAAAGCGAGAAAGAGAGAGGGAGAAAGTGAGAGACGGGGGAAAGAGAGACAGAGGAGAGAGATTAAGGGAGAAATAGTGAGACAGTGCGAAAGACAGTGCGAGAGAATGTTGGAGACGGAGGAATAAAGAGATCGGGTATAGTCAGCGAGAAAGAAGAGGAGCAATGATGGTGATGGGAACGGAGGGAGGGATGGGGGTTTGCTTCTGCTGCAGGGAATTACGGAGGCAGGATTAGCCTCTTCACTCCCAGGAAACTGAATTTTAAACGGCTGTCTCCTGGCTCTTTCTCTGTCTCTCTCACTCGCTCTTATTCTAACCCTACCCCCACTGAGCATCTTTCTCTCATTATCTCTCTTTCTCTCAACTGTACCTCATCAGATCTGCTAAAGTATGGATGAAAGTGGTGGAGTCAGTAGCAAGCCTATAACAGCATATTTACCCTAAAGGTCCACTGAGTTATCCAAACTTCGCCCTAGAGTCCATAAGAAGCTCCTGGAGTTAATTCTCATCTCTCAGACTTTATATGTTCTCCTCTGATGGTTGAAGAAGAGTTTAAGTACGGCTGGCATCATGTTGTTGGGCTCGGCCCTCTGTCCTTCAACCTTTTCCAATCACTGCCTACCGCACACTGGGTCTAAATTTGGTTTAGATTCAAATAGACTGGGCAACCCAGTGCTATAAATTGTTCCAAACAAATGAAGATTAACACTGAAGGTTCCTTGAACTATGACATTTGGTTCGCCTCAATTATTAACTATTTGGTATGGCCTTTATAGGACATCAATTGCTAAAGATTCTTCTACATTCTACTCTCTAAATTGCCATCATTGTCACCCATTTGTAGGTCAAGATAATGGCAATATTTTTTGTAGCCAGACAGTTCCTTGATTCCTGAATAAGGCCCCATCTTCACCCTTGTTGTTAAGTCTCATTGGTATGATGAAAAGTTTGGTTATGAGGGAGTCCCGCAGCACACCCCGTTCCCAAGGTGCCTACAAAAGAGCAACATTAGCTTTCAGAGGGACACAAGGTATTCTGCCACCCACACATCATTTAGCTTCCTCTGCCCTGTGTCCTTCCATCTCGCACTCCATTCTCTCTGTTGTGGCAACTTTTTACTTCACTTGATTTTCCTTTTTAGAATGTGCACATTGGGTTCTGACTCCCAGTTAGGACTGTGCCATTGTTGAGGTGTGTGGGGGGGAGGTTCCATTGGGTATGGGGGGGATTAGCTAGGCCGGTTGGATCATCTTACAGCCGCCAGCCCCCCTCCCGACCAGACCCACGGACAATGGGGATTAAACTTCTCTTATTCTTCCCCCCAAATCGACGGGATGACAAAGACGGTATTCCTCTGGGCCTTTTAACACCGGGCTGCACAGCTGAAGTTACGGTCGGGGGTGGCTAGGGACTTCGAGAGGGGTGTGGGGGCGCCTTGGAGAAAATTAATCCTATGGAATTTTCTCCCTCACCTCTCCTTCTCCTGCTCCTTGCAAATGGAGCTTTGTGGCCCCTCTTTGCTATCTTGCCCCACCAATCACAATGGACGAACACACACATACCCACGTAAGTTGGTGAAAGGGGCACGGGAAGGAGAACGCAGATGCCTCGCTTGGTGTTCAACACCCTCTTAAAGAGCACCAGCAGATGCCGGTGGTACTTTGAGTAAAGACCGATAAAGATCTCCGTGAACTGATGTGGCAGCTCGGGCCGAGGTGTCAATAAGCTTGTTTGGCAGTTGACAGTGATAGCCTTAATTAAGTTTCTTATACACCAGTCTCCCGCTGGACATCCACTTAGTTTAATCACCATATGTCATTCAGAGGCAGCCTACACGCGTAATAGCCTTTTGAGTGCCTCTCACATCACTTCCACACCATTGCAGCTTGTTCCCACTGTATGTGAGCAGCATTGTGGCTACTTTTGCATACACAACAGGTACATTAAGACAGGTGTCCATGATATAGACAGGTTTATCCATCACCTGTGACTCAAAGAAAGGCCCAACTACTGAATTCAATACTACTGATTTGAATAAGGTTGTACAGCAATAATTGATGTATCATACTAAATAGGTATTTAATTTATTCAAAGTATAATCCACACAGCACTTGATTGCAGTTCTTGTTTTATGAGCTGACATAGCCACACTGCCCACAAACTGTCAAGCATAATGACATAATGTCTTAAGTTACTTGACCAAGACAATTTTACTTGCTTACTACAGGAGGCCACCTGTACTACTTAAAGGAAAGATTTGTCTTGTGCTAATACCTGGGTGTATATTGGACCAAACACACATTGGGGTTATTTGGAAAAGAATTGCTCATAAAAACCCCAATTCTAGGTTGTTTCAACCCATGGTTAAGTAGCAACAACCCAGCCTTTCTTTTTATATCCCAACTGTGTTCTGTCCAATATTATAAAACAACCCAACATCTTCACAGTCTAATCTTTGTAAACCTAATTCTTATACTTAGATTGAGGTCAAGTATATGTAGAAGTATACTTTATATAATAAGTATACTACTATCAATGTACAAGAAGTTGTCTTGTATTGTGCTTAAAGCGTTTGGGACTAAATTGGACTTTTTTAATTTATAAAACTACACTTTCCTGTTTTAAGTTTATTTAAGTATTTGAGCTATTTTCTGTTGCTGTTTGGGCTTAGCTAATAAACGTCAGCACTTTAGGGGTTAAAATTGTCAGTTGCAGATATTTGAGATTTTTAACAGTAGGATTTAAGCAATTTGGACTTTTATGGTTTGTTTTCAGCTTCTCTACATTTGCAGTTTTTTTCCGTAAAGATCTGACAACACTCTTATTTAGACGAAGGCCTTGTGGAGCGGCTAACGAAAGATACGACTTTTTTCACATCACAAAAACAGGAGAAAACACATAAATACGACTGTTTAAATACGTCAATAACCTACAGTTCCGTACACACTCCGTTGTGGTTTAGTTAATGCAGTTGTCACAACCTGCATTTTTAAGAAGTTAATTCGGTAGTAGAATGTGGTTGTGACTCTCGTAAATTAGTATGGGGTGTGTGTACAAAACAGGATTAAGCACTAAAAGTTGAACTGACAACCAAATTTATCTCCAGCATGTACATGGCCTAGAACTTCAATACAAAAGTAAATCTGAGAGGATTACTGATTTTGATACTGTAACACTAACTTGACTTTGGTGTCCCCTTGTACAGTTATTTTGCTGTGTCTAAGTCCATCCTTAGTTGTTTGATGTCAACACTTATATTCATTAAAATATATAAGTTGTGAATTCAATTTTTTTGGTTGGGGATAATGGACAAAAAAAGGCTACCCTTCAAACACCGGAATGATGTGCCTCCTAAAATTCATATTTGTCTTGTTCTTTTTCCCTAGCCCCCACTCATATCTCCCAGGTCTTCTCACTCGAGCACCCACACTCTGTCTTCCTCCCTCTGCAGTAAATAAAGATTAAATGAGTGTTCTATAAACACACACTGGTCACCAGAAGATAATTGTTTCAGCTTTGTTTACTGTGCGTGAGTGTTTCTCTCTTTTCTACCATCCCCCTTTCTTTTTTCTTTCTCATTGTGTGGCATAATTAAAATTCCTTTATTTTCAAAGAAGTTTGACAAAAGAAGCCAAATTGCCTTTTTTGTGTTCATGTCGCCGTCATTAGCTCACTGTCATATTTAACGGAAGAATGAGAAAGGAGAAGGACTTGCAGATGGAGAGAGAGAGACACTCTGAATGTCCTTGGGAAAGACGGGAAGATCCACTTCATAGCGTGCGTTTATTCCGTTCACGACGTCTATTCACCAATCTCTCAATTTCAATATCTTCTGTCCTCTCTCTCTTAGCAAAGATCAACTCAAAGTCATTTCGTCTCAAGGGTTTGGATTTCTTCAGATGTTTTTAAAAATGGAACTGTGTTCGTTTGTGTCATTGTTGATGACTCAAGTTGACACCATGCAGAATTTTGACAGACCTACACGTAGGTCACACATGTAACAATTCCCTAATGGCCACAGCTAGAACACATAATAAAGATGAATTTCCGGAACCTGGAAGGATGGTGGTTCCGTAATCTCCTTCGTTTCCGGTCCATGCAATTTTTTCTAAGCACACGGTTCAGAGAATAGAGCGGGAGCTTGTTATTAAAAAGGTGACAATAAGATTTTGAGTTAAAATTTACCACATGCCTCTTTTGTAACCCATGCACGATCAAGGCCATCTGACACCAGCTAACTGTGAATTGCCACCAGAGGCCAGACACCAACAGACTTGTGCTGTCACAAAAGACAGTTAATATTCAAGGTTCACCTGAAGTCGCACAAACAAGATAAAAATTCTGCAATTTAGTAGGAAAAATCTCCAAACTCAAGCAGAATTTGCTCTCACAGTGTTTTTTTTACCTATTACTTTCATAATGATTTAAATCTTTTACATGGTCTTGCTCAGTCAATATTAAAAATAACAATGTTATATTATCCTAGAATGTTCCTTTCAGTGTAGAAGGATTTAATGTATAAAAAAGTAAAATCTCAGGCAGATTCACACATGTATCTATATTGTCAGGAGTATTTGTAATGCCATTTTGTTGTGTACTGAACCTATTCTCTGCTCCAATAAATGTTTCATGACAAATCACTATATTTCCTGTTTAGAATATACTGCAAGATGTAGATTTTTTTTAAAGGCTTTAAGTCCCAAACCTGTTTTAGCCTAAATGAGATATGTCCTCTTGACCATTTATAATTTGTTCAATATAATCCAACATAGCAATGCGTTAAAGCGTTTGTTGGTGTTTAATCTTTCTAAATGATTGCTTTAAACTCTATTAACACTTTTGATGCCCTGGATGAGCTAGTGAGATATACACCTGGGAGTAAAATTGGCAGACTGGACATTTGCCTGTATTTGATTTATAATAATTTATACTAAGTGTACCTGATGTCATACTTTTCAGGTTTTCCTGCATGACATAACCAACATGTTTTAAACAAAAAAGGAAGGATTTGTAGCGTTTTGGAAAAAAAAAATCTGCAATGGTGCAGTTTTATTTAACAATCATTGTTAAACATGTTCAGACTAAGCCAACAGACAATTTTAAAAGGATAAGTTGAATATTAACAAAATATATGGGTCCAGGTAAAAATTTTCCGAAAACTATTAAAACGGATATACGCTGTTATACATGTATAAGGCTGCCTATATATGTGTGTATGTATATAGTGTACCCATTTTCATATATAAAATGTATGCTGGAAGATATTTGCAAACACACTCACACAACTCCATTTCGATCAAGCTTCCTTCCGCTTTTGCTTAGTCAGGCACTCATAATCGAATGTCAGGTTAAGATTACTTCTAGCATCCACACTTGACTCGGTCAAAAACAACTATTACAGAGATCCAATGTTTTTTTTACACGGCTCTTCACATTGATTAGGCAATGTGCTGCCAAGAGAAAAGCACTGGATTCTAAATGACAGTCATTTGCATTAAATAAAGAGCGTGAGGCACTGGGGACTTTGCTGCTCGAAGTCATCGTATTGGAACGGGAAATACAGCTCACAGTGGTGTGGGTTTCATTCGCTGTGTGTTATAATCAACACTGTGTGATTCAGACATATTCCCTGCTGAAAAGAGTGGTCACCAGCATATGTCTTGTTTTGAATGATAGGCCTCCAGACATGCTGGCGTTCCCACCAGGCTTTTTAACATAACCAGCAAGATTTCTTTACCAGAAAGGCTGGTTAACAACACCAAGTGGAAATTTGGTTTCACAAGGGCTAATATACATCTACAATTTAATTCAAATTGATCTTTATTATGCCTTGACAAAATTTTGGGTATTTACTTTTCTATACATAAAATCATTCTACACAATGTAAAGAACATTATGTGAACACATACCATTGATATATTTAATATTGACTTGGTAAGACCAAATATGGAAATCCATGTAAAATTAAGAGGTAAAATCAAATTTATTCAGAATTAATTTTCCAAATTTAACCTGGTTTTCATAGAGAGCATCACATATTTTAAACTCCTAACCAGTGTAAACTAGCTGTGTAGTATAAGAAATCATGCATGACTTTGTCAGCGGGGTCCAAACATTTGGCATTTCCTATATTTTATTTTTACATTTTCTATTATTCTAAGCATTCTAAGCATTTACTTGGACATTCTGTTTTTAATTCTCTGTAGCTTATAAGTAAAAAAACTAAAACGCTATTTAAGTTGGTAAAATAAAAAGCTAATAAGTTATATTTCACACTTATTTAAATTTCTTAATATTTCTTTAATATTTATATCAATGCATCTAATAAATATATTCAAAGATTCAACGAGAAGTGGGGAAATAGAGATTCAATTTCGAGTTACTTAAGAAATGTTTTATCCAAAAATGAATCAGAATTACATGGCATAACAACACAAAATGCTTGTTTAATTTAAACAACAACTGTATATTAAAAGAATAGACAAAGTAACTTATAATAATGAGTCCGTTCTTAGTCCGGCTATACATCACACAAAATGGTCAGAAGAGAAGAACAGAAAACTAAAGGCTACTGGGAAAGGAGGGGTGAGTGAGGTAAAAGAGGCCTCTGTAAAAAAAAAGGAAAAAATTCTTTTTATTTTAAAATGAAAGGCCAAAACGTTTTCCTTGCCTCCTCCTGAAGCGCTGTCAAACTCAATCAGTGCTGAGGACTACTGATGGCTGTTCATTGGCCAGACTCTAGTTGTGGACAATGGAGTTCGCTGAGAGCTGTGGCACGCACACACATACGGCACAGTCCTCGCAGCCAATCACGGCTCTCCTAGAACAAGCCTGTCAGAGAACAGTGAACAAAACCCCTAAGACGTATTTACCACATAAACAGACCCGCATAAACATTCACCACTTTCACTGAAACCATTGTTGGACATAAAAGAGAAATTTTATAAAAGAGAAACCAAAGCCACATGGCCAAAACGCAGCTAAACAACAACAGCCACCTGCTATAGATATTGCTTAGCTTCAGCGTGAGGAACGAAACAAAAACCAGCATTTTTAAAAACCTACATTCAAAACAGTGGGAGTAAACACAAACACACTTATGGTAACGCCATGGTTTTGGGTTCAAGTCCCAACGTGAAACTCATAAAACGTACCCCTTAAGTGCACTGTAAGACGCTTTGAATAAAAGTGTGTGCCAAAGTGTGCGAATTCACATCCGCACACACATCCACATGATGCACACGGATGAAAATGGGCTTATAATAAGAGTGGGGTAAAATGGCCTTGAGCCTCGAGCCCTTTGCTCAGAACCCTAAAAGGCCTTGAATAGACAAGCCTCAAATCACGTTGTCGAACAAATCTGGTATTAAGTAGAGGAAGAGAAGACTTTGCCCCAATTTACCGTCTCTGAAGACTTTAGTTAAGCTAGTTACTCTGGAGCTTAGGTGGAGATGAGGGGGCTATAGTTGTGTGTGTGTATGTGTATGTGTGTGTGTATAAATCCCTCTTCGTTTTTCGGGGACTTGGAGAAGGGGCCACTGGTCGCCAGACGCCCAGAGTCTGACACTCCTTCAACTTGAACCCCCCTCTTGCCAAGTCTGTGTTTACCCGCACCAAACAATAGGCCTGCTATTGGCAATTAAATGGCATTTGGAGATCCCTGGTGCAAGTTAATGGTATTACTGTTGTGATTCTTTCTCTGAATGGTGTGAGGGATTTCTTTCTGCACCAATAAAACACAGCTCACCGTCTTACCAGCATTACATAGCTTACCTAAGGCTTATGATTCATGGCTGTGTGATTACCGTTTGACTGTTTCTTTAAACGGCATAGTCACAGCCATGGCTGCCGGGCCAGTGTGTTGGATTGCTTCATATAGCCTCATTATCCATTTCATTTGTCTCGCCGTGTTGCCTGTTGGTCGCGGGCTGCCGTTAATCTCCAAATTGAAATACGATGGAATCAAATGGGATCGTGTGTGATGCTATATTGGTAGCCATTTTCTGGTGTGGCTTTTGCGGTTGAACTGTACATATCTTGACGATACTGCGCAAAAAATTTTATAATGTACATCGGTTCAACATGATTAAATAACGTTTTCCTAACGCGAAAGAAAAGTTATGTTAAAAACTTGAATTGTGTGGAACTGACACCATTAAATTAACTTATTTCAATAACCATTATGTCATAGTTTACTTTTTGTAAATAGAATAGAATAGAATTTAAAGGGTATTTGTCATTCTCTTAATGTGTTATTATTTTTATTTGCTCCAAACAGCTTTGTTTACCCCAACAGCAGTGTGTCACTTCTGTCACACTTTGATGGAGGTGATATGCAGATTTGCAACAAACCCCAAAAGCAACAGTACGTCTATGAACGATACACGGAAAAGAGCAGTTATTTTGTCACTATTTCAATTCTTCGTCTAAGGCTCCTTCAACAATGTGGACTATAGCTCCCGCCCTCCAGTTTCACCCTCCCTGTCCCTCGTCACTTGTTTGCCCGGCGATCCTGTTTAGTGTGTCTTTTTCTCTCAGACAAGGGGCTTTGAGAGGAATATGAAAAGACAGATTTAAAGGTGAGAGGTGCTGGGTGGCGAAGAGAGAGGGAGAGGGGGGCTGTACTATAATAGCTCTCCCGCTACATTCAGAAACTTTGCTTTTTATCAACTGGAAGAGATGGGGAGAAGGAGTCTGCTGATGGAAAATCCGTCACAAGGAAAGGTCAAGTTTCTGAGCGAAATTGAGCAGTCTGTTAGGAAAATACCGCTCTATGTTCAACTGCCATAGTAATTTTTCCCCAAGGATGAAGCAATGGAGGCCGAGGGTGTAATATAAATTCTCTATATTTATTTTGGTTAATGTATATAAGATACAGAATGTAAACCAAAAACCACATTTTGCTTTGAGAAGAAATATTCTCAGCGAAGAATATAACATATGACTTGAAAAGTGTTGGATATGTAGGTTACTACATGGGATACTACAGGTTGTAGTTTGGTTCATTTGTTTGACCTTTTTATTGTGTTTATTTACACAGAAAACACTAAATAAAAGATGTCCGGTAATGACACAAGCTGGAAACAAACAGAATAAGTGTTTTGGTGCCACCACCAGACCAAAACTCTATGGTTATATGCTGTTTTACATATATCTTCTTTATTGGTTTAAGAAAATCAAACACAATTCCATGCAAATATCAGCGTCGAGATTTTTTATGAAAGGTTGACACCATAGAGATAGGCCCAATGTCAATATTTGGTATTTTAAAAACACATATGAAGTCTCGCATGTTTTTGTAGCTTTTTGTAGTCAGGTGAGGGAGTTGACACATGCATAACTGAATTGTCGCATCCTTAACGCAATATATATTTCCTGCAAATCGGAAGGAAATTTACATAAAATGGTTGGTACATTTAAAATGCAGCAACCCTAAAAAGTATTTTGTCATTTAAAAACGTCCATCCTTTTTTGTCACATTCATAACCTTTTTAATATCTTCACTAAAAAAAATGATAAAATTAAGTTTTGCAGGGTGATGTCTGGGCTAACATGAGGGTTTTTAACATATCAATAGATGGCTCAATGAAATGGTAATAAATACATAATAGAACATTAATATTTTAAGTTTTGGCTCAAAATGCACATCCTGGAATTAATAATGTATTCAAATTGTAATTCAATGTACATTTTAATATCTGTTGGTGTCTAAGATAGTGTAGTTGAAGTTACACTTGTTTTGTGTTAATCAATATTCTAGCGATCCACCATTGAATCTTTGTGTCAATTAGGAAACAACCTAATTTTGACAGATTAAGGGCTATCACAAAAAATGGAATCTAAATTCAACTTGCTAAAAGACAGAAAATTGAGTTTAAAGCCTATGTAAAATGCCAGAAGGGACATAGCAATCCAAACTGTACACATGTCTAATAAAAAGAGCCAATTAAGTAATGACATAGCGGGGGAGTCACGATCAGAGCTGCCCGAGGAAAAATAAACCCCTTTACAGAAACACACATGCACACAGAGGACTGTCATAGCCTCAGGCTCTTTCACCTCTCAAACACTCAGTGTGTCAATACCAGCTTAAATATATAAACCCTTTCTGTGTGGCATTAGGGGAAATATTAACATGAATAAAATTACTTTTCTACAGGTGAATGTCATTTTACAAATCAGGCTTCTGGGCTTCATAGAACGTAATGAAGTTTGAATGGGCATATATTGATTTTTAACATGTGACTTTAAAAAACATTAAAAGGTATTTTTATTTAGTTGGATACTAAAATCAATGTACTGGTAGTTAACTTGTAAATTCACTTACAGCGCTTGTGACAAAATTGGCCCTCTTTTTCGGTTATCGAAGTACACTTGCCTTTTTAACTTTAAAATAAGTATACTAATAACACACTTCAATACATTTCTTTTTCTTAATGGATGTAAAAAGTGTTTTGGGGTACAATGAGTGGGAGACAAAGACACATCAAAGATTAGATTTAATTATGCATCATTTAGAATTGATAATCTTGCAGGCATATAAACATGAATGTAAATAAGTTTGTATAGAGTCAATGTCCTTTCATTTCCATATTTTGTGACTTTATTTTTTGTTTATTACATAATTATTATCATTAGTCACTCTTTATGTTTATCGCTGAAGTTTTAGGAAATCTAACCATCAAAAGTATTTTTCAACTTTTTTATGTTTACGCCCATTAAATATGATGACCAGTGTGTTTGCATTTCCTGGATGACTGCAAATGTGGACATAAAAGGTTTCGGAAAGAGTTGTCACAGAGTGACCTTACTATAAACCATATAAATGTCTTCTTGGAACATAGACTGAGCATTAAAAAGGATTTATTAAAAAAACATACCATACCATTAAAAATGTTAATATATTAGTGCTATATATTATATAAAAAATATAATAGTGTATAGATATACCTATATATTACCATACATCATTATTTTATAAATCATCCTTTATGATTTTCATTAAGTTTTGCAAATATCTAACCAATAAAAGTATTTAAAAGTGTTTGTTAACTTTAACAACACAGTATTAATCATTTTAAATACTGTTTTTCCATTTTTATTAATACAGAATTTGGTTTCCGAAGGACAGCGACAATATCCAAAAAAACGGGATCAAAGACTACTAGTCTAGTTTTCAAACATTTGTTAACATTTGTGAAATTGGAAATACAATTGAACAAACCTGTGGGACATTTCCCCCGAAAATTTCATTTTTATTCATTAAACAAATACCGCACACCTTCCACCCCCGTGATTCAGTTACTACACATGCTGACTTCAGAGCTTTAACACTGTCCATTACCCTTCCTTCTGATAGCAAATAATGACCATGATTTACGCTATCATTGAAAAACAGATGAAGAAACCTGACATAATCCCACCACCACCTTCTTATTAAGTATACTGTACAACCGAAAGATAACACAACGATCAAGCAATATCCCCCTCTCGACACTCAGAACCTAATCCCTGACCATGGCCTGTATCTCGGACTATAGGAGAAAAGAATATTCCCAGTCTTGCTTGATCCTCTCTCCCATCCAGTTCCCCAGGGACTCATCTCCCGTGGAGCTGCAATTTAGAGCATTTCAGCACTAGCTATGATCTTAATTAGCTACACCTCCATCCCATTTCTCTTCCTTTCCTTCTCTCTCTCTGTCTCCCTCTAATTAAGCTGGGATCCTTGGCCGAGGGCCTCCGTGCGGGCGAAGAGACGAAGAGAATCTGTTGGCCAGGGATTACAACCTTAAGCTAGGGCCACATCACAAGCAATCATCTCCCCTACCACCATCACCCCCCTCCAACATCCCCAAGTACCACTGCAGCATCAGCCTATGTTGTCCATTAATTTGCTTTGTATATTAAGCAGCCCCTTAACTTGAGTCAAAGAGGATTTCCCACTCTCAGGCAGACACCGTAATGAGAAATGTTAGAAGAAGTGATTGGTTTTAGTGTCCGACACAGGCGGAGAGCCCTGTGTTTAGCATGCCCTTTCGCTCCCACTTATGTCCTTGGGCTAACAGATGTTTCTAGATCCGTTTCAACTCAAGAGGTAGTTGAATATATAGAGGTCAACGTCATTTCGGCACGGCAAGATGATTGTGGGGATAAATGGGTAATGGAGTGCAGTTATGCAGTACATTTTGAAAGTGTTATAGCTACAAGTCCAGATGATGTTAAGTCAATGAGACATTCCAATTTTGTATCACATATGATGTGTAACATATGCTCATAATAACAGTGTTTGGATGTTTTGGTCGAACCTTGACAGTACATATATCAGAGTCTCGTATATATGAACGCATGATTGTGTATCAATAATGTACTACTATGTAACTCTTATTTTGTGTTTGGGCCTATCATTTTAATCCAGGGATCTTTTCTCCTCAAAATATACTAGTTGGGGTTATTACATTGCACTTTAAATGATAGTTTGCCCAAAAATAATCATTTTGTCATCATTTTGTCATCTTGACATTTCAAAGTGGCATGACTTTCTTTTGAAGAAAACCAAAGAAGATATTTTGAAGAAAGTAAAATAAGTGGAACTCATTCACTTCTATTGTATGACTACAGAACAAAGGTAAGTGATGGGGTTCCAGTTACCAACATTCTTCAAAATATGTTTCTGTGTTCTTTGGAACAATGAATTACATGAAAGAGAAGTAAACGTAATTTCAAGCTTGTATGACTTTCTGTCTTCTGAAAAACCCACCAGAAGATATTTTGAAGAAAGTTTTTGACCAAATATTAGCATTACCCATTCATTCTATTGTATGAACACAAAACCAAAGCAAGTGAATGGTTGCCAGTTGCCAACATTCCTCAAAATATCTCTTTTTGTTTTGTGTGGAAATATGAACAAATGCGGGTTTGAACTGACAGGAGGTTGACAGAATAAATGACAGAATTAAAAATTTTAATTAACTTTGACTTTTATCATTTTAAAGTGCAAGATTTTTGTTTTCATTCTTTAGTGTTACACTTAGTGTCGGGTTGTCAGCAGCAGAAGGGTTCAAAAGAAACCAGATCTAAAATGCATCTTCTTAATAATTACTGCAATAATGTACAGTGGAATAAAGTAAAAACCCTGTTACTGATTTATTACTTTTACTTACAGCATTCACCTTCCAGTGGCAGGTGTGGTTAAAAGTTGATTGTGGACTACAAAAGTGCCACACAACTTTTGTCAGTGGGGTCAATCTCCTTTCTTCCATACTCTCTAAGTCTCTTTCTCTCCCTCTTATGATGAAAGTGCGCTAGCCGCTGGTTCCACTCTTACCGAGAGAGGCAGACCAGTGATTAGCGGGGCGGAAGGCCAGCACAGCCCCTTTCATTTGGTCCCAGGTGGGGTGGGGGGTACCGGTGAAGGGAGGGCCACGGGCGGTGTATCTGTGGCTGACAATGGCGATTACGTTCCCCTTTATCTGGCCAAAAGAAGGGGCTTTGAGAGAGCAATCTGAGGAGTGGAGGAAATGGCACGACACGGGATTAGCCACACAACAGGATGGTAAATTAAATGTTGGAGATGAAAGAATGAGCTCTGACATGCATCAATAGAGAGCATTGGCTGCATTCTAATAATGCAGAAGAGAGAAATACCTGCAGAGATTAGGAAAGGGGGAAAACGGGAGAGGATGGGAGAAAAAGCGACACATGGAGGGGATATGAAATCAAATGAATGGCCAACCGTTGCCGTGAGGTTAACCGTATGTACATCTGTGTGTTTGTACTTGTGTGTAAATTTGATCAAAGAACTGAACTCACACGTACAGTGCAGATCTGAGACATTTCAACGATGGTGTCTCGTGACTACTTATTTGAAGGAGAGCAATTTCAATAAAGCTCTGGAAGAAATCACACACACACATAATGTTCCAATTGAGGATGGTCTAGTAGAGTATCTATACTGAAAATCATTAAGATTATTCTAATAGACTAATTCTGCATTATGAATACAGAATACATAATTAACCCAGTAGTCTCCAGAGAACATAACATAAAACAATAAAAAATAGCATAATAATTAAAGTAAATAGATCTGTTCAGAAGAATTAAGGGAAAGTTAGACAGACAAACTGCAAAGATACATAATATTCATGAAAACAGGGAATGATTCTCTTACAGGGTTTAAAACTAAAACTAGACTCAAATTTTACAGTCTTTGCAAAAATATCGACACTATCTTGTACTGTTTTGTAATAACAACCTAAATGATCTCTTTTAAAAGCCGATTCCTTGTTTAAAGCAATTATAAACGTTAAAATTTGTAATCATTTACTCACCCTCCTGTCATTTTCCGTATGACTTTCTTCTGCAGAGCATAAAAGAAGATATTTTGAAGAAAGTTGGTAACCAAATACACGTCACACCCATTTACCCAACCGAGCAGTAGTGTCATTCACCTTTTATTGTATAGACACAAAACCAATGCTGGTGAAAGGGTGCCAGTCACTTACATTCTTCAAAAAATAAAGAGCGTAAGTAAATGTTGACAGAATTTTCATCTTTAGGTTGTGCCTACATTTGTGCAAAAATTATTAGCTAAATAGTTTTAACAAATAATAAATACAATACAATTACAATATAATACATAATAAATACAAAACCAATACAGGGCAAGTGTTTTAATGTTGGTGGCAAGACTTTCAAGTAATATTATCAGAGTTCTTTATTTCCAAAATCATTTTAGTCACTGTACTTTGTAAGTTACATTAAATAAAGGATTTGGCTGGTTATTGTTTGTTATTATTGTGTATTTAGACAATATAAATTGATTCCAAACATTCCTGTTGCCATGTGATTTTTGCATGCACAAGAAAAGTGACGAATAGCCGGTGCACCACATCTGGTGTCACGGTCATCGAGTTGAGTTGAGTTTATTAGTACAGACTGACTAAATCAAGTAGAGGTAAAGCAATGTCTCCAAGATGCTTTAAGACATTTATCGCATAACTACAGATTTAAAATGCATACCTTTTTGTCAAACATATATTTTACCAACACCCACAGCTCAACTCCTGGGATTTGTATAAACCGCATTTTGCCCAGCATCTGTATAACAAACAAGTAAAAGACATTTTGATGGTGGAAAGAATTCTCTAAACAACTCTCATTAGCTTCTTACATCTTGGCTGACAGGTATTAGCCATTGAGAAAGAGGCCTGAAGAGTAACAAGGTAAAGGATGACAATATTCATGGCTGAGACAGGGAATGAGTGAGCGAGCGAGATAGAGAGAGAGAGAGAGAGAGAGAGAGAGAGAGAGAGAGATAGAGAGAGAGAGAGAGAGAGAGAGAGAGAGATATGATAGACAGGCTGAAGAATGAACAGTCACAGAGAGATGATTCTATCAAAGTGATACTTTATCAGCATTATTAACCCCGCCGGTCTGTAAGATGAAGAGGGTTTGGGCTTAAGGCCTGGAACAATAGTGCAGAACAAAAGCACTCTTATAGGGCCTATCAGAGCCAAATATCAAATCAGCTCTCTCGGAATGATCCTGCCCAGCGGAACCGGAGGTTTGGTGAACCTGTGGCCCCTGTTTGACGCACCTCCATGCAGCACACAGTGATAAGGGAGCACTTACAAACAGACACACGTACACATGCTGATAAGAGAACGATTCATTCTCTCGCTCAAATGGTGACACGTCCCGCTCATATTGCTGTTGCTTGTGTCTGTGTTCCTCTGCACAATACGACGACTTTAAAAGGAATTCCACAAAGCTGATATGAAAAACTGGAAATGAGATGTCAGAAAAATTGTATGAGATTAAACACGACTGTCTGAATGAGAGGGATGGGGCTGTGAGGTTGAAAGCTTTGAAATATTCCCTGTATGTGCGTTATGAAAATTCAGAGTAATTATTCATAGATTTACATCATAAATATAGATCAAGTTCTAAAAAGCTGTTGTCACAGTGAATCTGTTCTCATTATTTTCCAAAAACATGCTTTTTATTCAGCGTCCATGTTTCTTGTCTTTTACTGTATTCATAATTGAAACCTAAATTTAGATTGACAGTTTTTATAAATTAACAAATTTGATAATTACAAAGATTAAACTACATTCTTATATGTATTAGATAAATAGGTCAAGGACAAAAGCTAATTGTTATCTTTAAAGCAATAGTTCAAGTCAAAATGCTAATTCTGTCATCAATTACTAACCTTTTTGACAATTTTAATCTGTGAATTCTTTTTGCAAAAGACAAATATATTTTGAAGAATGTCGATAACCAAAAATTGGTCCATATTGACTTCAATTGTATGGCACAAAACCAATATAGGTCAATGGGGACCAACAGATTACTGTTGGGAAGGGAAAGCAGAACACAAAATCATATATTAGAACCATTTTTGTTTAATTGTTGTACAGATAAAAACAGATTATTTCGATTTTACTGTAATAACCAGTTTTTGAAAAATTTGATTTTTTTTTAACATTTCATAAAAACAAGGTGCCAACACAATCATTGCAGTGAACAGTACCATTCAATGGTAAAATCCCTGTGATGCCGGGTCTCTCTCTAGTCTTTTCTCAAAAAAGAAAGTTTCAGACCAAAAATGTTTCATCATGAAGTTTATTTATTGTGCAGCGTTCTCTTTCCAGTAAACTTATAGAATGATCAAATACCACATCTGTAAAAACATCAAAGTTCAGACTCTGTGGCACAACTATGTTTTTGGTGTATTCGTGGACTTCTTTGTTAAACTGAACGCATTAAACTTAATTCCATCTTTCACACAATAAATCATAAAAGCAGCATCACCATAGGGAACGAAACAATGAAAGAATGACATTTATTCAGTCACTGTTAACAGACATTTAATTTAACGTGCCCAACTTTTCAAGGAATTCGGTCACCAAACCTGCCAACGTGCAGCCGCTCTAAATATTCCCTGATCCTGCAATGGCACGAAAACTCACCTCATCCAACCAGATACGGTCACCTCTCCCGAGAGCCACGCCACACATGGTCACCTTTGAACTCTCAGAGACAAAACCTCGCTCTCCGTCTCCTCGCCATATGGCTGAGGACTCCGAGTAAAACGTCCTTGTGCCGGATGGCACTTGGCAAAGAGCGAAAGACACCAGCAATTTCATTATCCCACAATGACAGGCTAATTATTGTGTTTGTTTGCCACAAATCACTGTACAACAGACAGCATGTCTGTGTCCTGTTTTTCAGCATCTTAATTACTTCTTCTCGTTCGTTCCCTCCTTCGCTCCCTCTCCTTGCTTCTGCTGTTTGTTTGCATATAAAAGGCGGTTGCTAATTGTCTGGTCTATAAATATTCGGTGAGCAATTAGCGGGCTGGCCTGCCTTTACTGAGTGTTATCACCCCAGCGTTTGGAGCGCTGAGAGAACCACACGCTCAATTCCCCGTATCTAATGGCAGTTTGATAGCGTGGAAAGGCCCTTTTGTTTTCCTCAACAAACAACAGCCTGATGTTGCCCTTTGCCGGAGTCTTCTAGCTCTGTGCTGTTTACTTTTTAGAAATGCATGTTGAGATGTATTCGTGAGGAAATTGTTTGACTGTGTCAAGCTTGTTTAACTCAGGTAGATAAGCTTAATGTTAAGTGACTACAAGCCTTGTTTCCCAGGCTTATCAATCCATGTATAAATAACACGATTTTTCACTTCTCAATGGAGAATAACACTTCCAGTTCACTTTTGGGGGAAAGCAGATATGTCCAATGAGACCACACATTTTTACAAATATGTTGTAATTTTTCTGTAATCATGTGTAAGGTGTATAGTTTTGTATAAGGTTAACTGAGATCTGTTTTACAGCACTTACACAATCTGTCCATTTTAAATCCGATTGTTTCCATTATTTGCTTTTTGCAAACAACAACAGGCCGATGTTTTGACTTATTTTAAAGCGGAAACGGTAAGCCAAAACTTTAACACGTGAGGTTTGGACTTTAAACTTAATTTTCTAATTTGTTCTTGATGTCACTTATAAAAGTAAATAAAAGGTGCTTCATGATGCCATAGAAGAACCTTTTGTCTAAATGTTTCTATTAGAGCCTTCTGTCTCACATAAGGTTCTTTGTGGCAATAAAAGGGTTCTTTAGATTAGAAAAAGCTAAAAAAAAGAACCTTGCCACTGTGAAGAACCATTTAACCTCTACTCTCTTAAAAATAAAGGTGCCATAGAATCACAATTTTCAGTTTTACAAAGAACCATTTTAATTCTTAAAAGGAACAATCTCTTGCTTACCTTTTTTATTAAAAAATCTTTATTTTCATCTGAAGACATTTTTACAGGATTAGAATGACTTGAAGATGAGTAATTCATGACAGAACTTCATTTTTGGGCGGTCTGTCCCTTTTGAATTTATTTCTGAGTTCTTTTTGTGAAATAATACTATTCCTGCATGGCAGATCATGTACACGGAGTTGTGAACCCACAAACACGATAGAAGATATTCCTACATTAAATTTTAATATTTCTTTAGTTGTACCGATATACACAACAGCCAGTGGTCATATTAAAGTATTTAAGAGAATCATTCACCTTAATACTGATTTTAAAGAATCAACAAATCAGTAATGCAGTAAAACCTTAGGGTTGGAATGTAACTGAAAAGAACAATTTAGTGAGAGAAAGAGGGATGCTCTTCACAGCTTTACCAAAAGAAGTGAAGACATGAAGTAACCATTACTCTACAATGTAACTGGGAATGTCTGGACCATCTTTGCTCTTCCAAAAATACTCCTTCCTTCCAGAAACATTTTGCATAATACACATGATAAAAATGAAAGAAGAATGATATCAGAGAATGAAAGCTGACAGAATAGGCTTTAATGAATGTGGAAGCATGTGAGTCCAGGCTCAATTTGCAGAATATCAGTCCACTGCACAAAATAGGTAGAGATACAACAAAGGGGTATTAAATGTGCTTCTTATTAATGTGGGACAGCTGAAGAGAAGGGGTTTGTTAATTAGACTGGCTGTGATCCTGTGGTCTGGGAAGAAGATGGAGAAAAGGCTAGCTGATTGGGGGGGGCTTCCAAAGTCACATGAAAGGTGCAGTAAGGTTGTCTGTTCACTAATAAGATTAACAAGTAGCTTAATTTATGAGTGGTGGTATATATGGCCACTTTGGTTCAATATTACAGGCCGGTGGACAGATAAGCCTCAGTCGTCAGTAACCAAAACATGATTACCCACCAGAACCAAAGTCTGACTGCCTAACATGATCCTGCCAAACACAAACCACTTAGATTAATGAAACTGTGTGCATGAACTAATCACACTGACACTGCTCGGAGACTCAGGTTTTCAGTTCCGAATGGTAATAGAATATATGGAACAACAAAGCTTTGTACATGTCAAAAAACGAATAAGTAGTAAAACATTCAAGATTTTGAAGGGTTTACCTTTCTAAATTATTTCAGTTTAAAAAATCCTGTAAAACATGTTATATTCTAGCAATTGATGCCTCATTAAACTGCGTTGAAATTACAATTTCTCAAGTAAAAATTTAAGTTCTTCCTGTAAATAGTAAATTACCAGTAAAATTCACTCACATAACATATCATTTAGATATTTTTACAATGTTTCAAAAATTCTTCAAAATTAAAATGTGTACAGTTTTTAAATACCTCTGCATGTAAAACTGATCAATAATAATAATAATAATAATAATAATAATAATTCCAAAATAAAAAAAGGTTGTGTTAACATTATATATGTCTGTGTTCTGTGCATATTAACTTCTTATTCATTACAACTTAGAAAATATTAACAAATCATTATTTAAGTTATAAGATCAAAATTTCATGTACACTTGGTTGCAACAAATCGTGATTAATAGATTTGACCGCCTGAAGATTAAAATATAAATAACACTTATAATCCATGCATATTTAAAACCTATAAATACTCATTATGCATTAAACATCTCACTAAATACATTTGTTATATATTTTTTATAATGTATTATTACACTTCCTGTAAACTTGAGTTGAACTGAACCTAAATATCACTAAGCCTATTCGTCATCATGTTTTTGTCTCCGGCTTATGAGAACAACCTGATTTCAACACAAAATCCAAGGAATGCAACTGAGATTTAAGATCTCTGAACTACTTCTAAAGTGAATTCATTGTTTTCATCTTTACTGAGCCAGTAAATCAATTATGGCATTCATTCATGCTACTCTATCCATATCTATCTCTCTGTCTATGTTTCCCACACTGATGATGACACTCACACTATGTTTCCCACACTGAGGCTGTCGGCATCTCCTGTCCACATCTTAAACAAAGATGGCATTATTAACATGGATACCTTATTCATTGACTGATGTTTACAAATTTCTCGGCTGTCTCAACCTTACCAGAAGGCAAAGAGCCCTGTTTACCCTTGAAAGCCAGTTACTTTTACATTTCCTGTTGGCGTGCCGCCGCCGCCGTCCCATTATCCAGCTTGACTATGCAGACGCATGGACCAGTAATGAGATGTGCAGAGTCAACATGTCCTACTGACCAAACCCGGCTGGATGGTTCATCCCGACACTCGTTCTTTCGTTTCCAGAAGAACACCCCATACATACCTCATACACACCGGCTCTTTAAAGGAACATTCCTCTAGATTTCAACATTTTTGACAGCTTAGGCATATATTATATGAAAGGCCTATTAAAAACACTGTATTAGCATTCTTAACTGAGTCTAAAACAAATGAGTTTTTATAGTAAGGATGTGGATTGTACTGTAAATATTGAATATCATCTTTCTGTTAGTGCTCTCCGACAGTTTGCCCGTCTGCCCGCCCATGCCTGTTTGGTAATTAAACATCCATGCCATGAGGCAGGCAGCTGGCAGCCCTCCCTTGAGAATGCCAATTAAGTTTGTAAAATATTTAGGCTACAAAACTGTACAAGGGGAGAAATCATAGTACGCAATCATTCACACAATTCTGTAGAGACCCCATGACTGACCTCCCCTGTGGCCCCCCCATCTGTGTAATACACAGGGAAATATCACCTATACGCACTGCACACTCCCCTAAGGCAGAGACTTACAATCAGAGTACATTAACATTAGATCAAAGTAATAATTATGTAATGGCAAGGCTTTATATACACACACATATCAGAAGTCTGAGAGTTCTGAATTATTCATTAGTTTTGCTGGGTCGGATCTATTCTGATTTGAATACAATGTAAACAGGACACAGATAATTTAACAGCAGTGAGGAATTAACTTTATTTTGTTTAGAAATGCATTGTTCTTCCTTCCCGTCACCTGACATTGCATTTTATAAGCAGATATCTGAAATGTATTCACATGTCTTTGCATTGTTAGTCATTTGTTTTAAGAAAATATTTAAATAATAACAAAAATAAATGAAAGTAAATTCCAAGGTTTTCAGTAGGGTGAATATGGCTTAAAGGGATCATCAGAACAAGAAAGAGATTTGTTGCCAAAATTAATTATACACAACACATGAACCAAATATATATATATATATATATATATATATATATTTACTTTAAATGCAATAAATAGTCTACACAGACATTGATATGCTGAACAAAAATCTGAATTGGCAAGTATATAAAATTAATTGGTTAGTATATACTTTGGTGGCGCACAGACCAACCAATTTATGATTTTAAAATAATATCAAAATACCACAAATGATTCAAATCTAGTGCTTATGAATTACTCTTACTGACTAATAAAATTTATAACTTTTTAATGATGAGGAAAATTACTATTTATTTAATATAAAAAACTGTAAGGATGTTAAAGCCAGCTAAGCCAGAACCCTGAGGGAATGTGGCCCTAGACATCGTGTCAGCGATTGGCTTATTTACGGTTACGTCCCGTCCGTGATTATGGTCCGGCCCACTTGCAATCATTTTCATTCGCATTAATTTACTTATTACCAATTACCTGTCATGACAGCTTTAATATATCTCTTTAACAAATAGTTCAGCTACGCTCTGCTCATAATTCTATATTAGTAGCACCTGTTTGAGGTCAAAAGGTGTCATTAAGCCACATGTGAACCCCACAATCAGTCAAAAGTTTAAGTAACAACATGGGCAAAACCAAAGAGCTGGCAAAAGACACAAGAGACTAAATTGTAGACCTTCACAAAGCTGGAGAGGGCTACGGGGCAATTGCCAAGCAGCTTGATGAAAAACGAACCACTGTTGGAGCAATTGTCAGAAATTGTAAGAGGCTAATGATGACTGTGAATGTCCCTCAGACGTCCCCACAGAAGATCTCTCCTCATGAGGTATCAATGATGCTTAGAATGGTGAAGAATCAGGCCAGATCTAAAGAAGAGCTGTTCAATGCCGTGAAGAGAGATGGGTCCACTGTTTCCAAGGCTTATGTCTTAAATAAATTAAAACGTTATGGTTTAAAATCATTCATCACACGGAAGGTTCACCTGCTTAAGTCAGCTCATCTTAAGGCCTGTCAGAAGTTTGCCAGAAACCATTTGGATGATCTCTCCCAGAGGAGTCATGGGAGAAAGTCCTGTGGTCAGATGAGTCCAAAGTAGAACATTTTGGTCTTACCTCCATTCACCATTTTCGGAGGAAGAAGAATGATGATCATCTCAATAATACCATACCTACAGTGAAGCATGGGGATGGAAGCATTATGCTCTGTCGGTGTTTTAATGCACAGGGTTCAGGACGACTGCACTGTATTAAGGAGAGGATGAACGAGGCCATGTATTGTGAGATATTGGACAAAAACTGCCTTCCCTCAGTTTGAGAATTAAAGATGGGTCGTGGCTGGATCTTTCAGCATGACAATGACCCACAGCACACAGCCAAGAAAACCAAGGAGTGGCTCCATAAGGAGCATATCAACATTGTGGAGTGGCCTAGACAGTCTCCAGACGTAAATCCAATTGAAAATCTTTGGAGGGAGCTGAAACATGTGGGCCAAAATCCCTTCAGTGTGTGCAGACCTGGCGAAGAACTGTATATGTATATAGTACTATGTATATGTATATATCACTGTATATAACAGATACTATAACTCAAATGTTTTAAGCAGCAAATCAGCAGCAGCCTTTGGTCATTTAATTTTCATTTTAAGAAAAGGCTATTTCATTGCATATTAGGGAACTATCTGATGACCTCTTCACCCCAGAATCGGGACATTTAAAAGCCAGACTGCTTTGAGAACACCATTAACATAATATTCTTTCTCATGCTTTTGAAAGTGATCACTTTAGCCGATGTAATAAGGCCAAGTAAAGTACAGGCACATTGAGAAAGGTCACCTAGTTTAATGGACTCCCAGAAATGAAGAAATCATAGCTGACTTAGTAAAGATGCATTTGACATACTTGCATTTGTTCGGAAATGAAAAAAGCAGTAGCAATTAAAGAATCGGAATTGGTCTCATTAATTGTCAATCTGTCTAGTATTTATTTGGATGTAACTTCATTGCTACACTATTCATTAAATTTTAAATATTTTCCTTTAAGGTCTACTGTGAAAAAGACTTTTGATGACTGTGTTAAGATGTACCGCATGTTAATAAATGCTTGTTTACTTGTCTTAAATTTGAATGTATACGTGCAGAATTCTGCACAACCTTATCTTTGCTTTTACAAAACTATCTGCGCTGACAGACTTTCATATCGTCTTGTGTCATTCTACTAATGCAAATGCGAAACTACACAAACACAAACATAAAGAAAGCGTATGTGTGTATGTGTCTATGTATGTGCAATGATGAGTTCTATGAATATCCCCAACTGCATCTTGACTGAGAATCACACAGACTAATGAGATCCTCTATGTACAATGAAGAACCTTAATATATATGTAAATTAGCAGAGGAACAGACTGTCATTGCTATAGAAGGCCTACTCTCTATTTCTTTCATACTTCTTTTTTTACATTGATACAGTCATAACATTTACCCGTCTCGGGTAAACAGAATCAACTTATAAAGGCTGTGGGAAACCAAATATATAGCATACATTTTGGCTTACATTTTCGAATATGTGACACGCATCACAGTTTTCTAAAATCATGTTTTTAGCGGTTAGAGAAGACATGAATTGAGAAACATTTGCTCAACAAGAAAGTGTGAATACAACTTGAATACAACAAAGAAAAGTGTGATTTTGCATGCAACAACATGACCTTATCAGATGACCTGAATTCAGTTGCAATCTCTCTAATCCTTGTATGTGACCATTCTTAGTACACCGACACCGCAGCTCCCGAATCAGTTGCAGTCAGAGGGTTGGGTACCAGTGGGCAGGGACCAGCTGTGAGGCGGGGGTTTGTGTCCAAGGGCCGCAGGTCGGTTGTTCAAAGCAAACTTTGTGCATTGTTGGTTGGCAGAGGATTAGATCTCTCCAACCCAGCAGAATTTGCCTTCTAATTAAAAGGGATAAAGAGGTAGGAAAATAGAGAGGCACTGTTGGGAGGAAAAGAAAGAGAAGGGGGTGAAAGGTTGGTTGGAAATACACTGATTGTAAGATTATTTACCAGCTCAGCAGTATATTGTATAGGGCGGATTCAATGTCTTGTAGCCAGTCTTGGGCCATCATCATTGTACTGGCTTAACCACTTCTGCTAAAAAAGAGCAGCGGGGGTCATCATAGTCTCAGGTGATCAATATACCAACACACTTTGACAACAACAATTCATGAAGAAGTGAACATGCAATAGTTGCCATATTTCAGTCTTGACCCATTGAGTATTAATATATGGGAGCGTTTTTTCACTAAGATGGTCAGATCTTCAAAAAACCATTCAGTTTAAGATAATGTGAACCAACATGAGTGATTTATTTGGACTCATTTACCCATAAGTGCATCCAGTGTGATTTCTCTCTTTCTATAACACCCTTAACAGATGCACTTTGTCCCTTCAAATATTTGTATAAATCTGATCTCATGCATCACATGGCTATTATTTTGAAACATGCAGCTTCCTCCTTAAGATGGATTTGCTGCCGCTTAAAGTTGTGCAATTTCAGTGAACTTGGCAACAAGCTCCCCATTCAGTGGAAACAATAAACCCTTATAATAATATTACAGAACCTGTTGAGCTGTTGTTGCGAAAGTTTTGTGGGCAATTCCATCCAAATTTTTAACTATTTACCATACTGATAACTCAGTTGTGAGTATTTGGTGTTTTAAATACTCATGTGATTTCTTTAAACAATTTTCCAAAGTGGAGTACTTTCACATACATAATTGCATTGTTACCTCTCTAACGTTAGATATTTCTCTTGAATTAGAATAAATTATAGCATAGTTAATATCTAACCCTGCCAGTAAAAAAGTATTTTTTGTGCTTTACTAATGTAGACATCATCCTTAACAATGTAAGGAACATTCTTTGAAAATATAACATTGACATATTTATTATTTACTTAGTAAAGACCATGTAAGACCAAGTCAAAGTTCTATTAAATTAATAGGTTAAATCAAATTTCTTAGATTTCTCAGAATTGGATTTTCCGACTTTAGTCTCGTTTTATAGTCAGGGTTAACTTTTTATGTTCATAAGGAGCACTCCCTCCCTTTGTTTGAAAGTATTGCTTCTGGTTTGTACATTAATAAAACCTGCATCCTTTCTTGTCATTTGCATAACTCATATTTTCCCTTTGTTACATAGAAAACTGATGCACAAACTTTTTCTGGTGTTTGAACAATCTAAACATATGGTTTAATATATTTGTAATAAATGCATTCTCAGCAAATTTATATTTCAAGTTTTAACACAAAACTGCCTAGGATGCCTACACCCATCATTATCAGAACTTAGATTAGGGATCACACAAATGCCTATTGGGTACAAAAATGAAAGACTACCTGCAACAGGTACCTGCAACAAAATTTCATATTTAATAACAATAGTTATAGTTATATAACACTTCACAATACACACTTCTGTATCAGTCTTTCAACGAACATAGTACTAGGCCTCTGCCCAAGGGGGACCCCCGGCCCTCGGGGTGTTTTTGTTTAAGTCTCCCCCTCTCCTCCTCCCTTTTCTCATCCAGTCCCTCCCCTCTCGTCAACCCACTGCTGTTTTGGAAGCCCATTTTCAGGCATGGGGTCTGCCTCCCCCCGGGGGTCCCACAAACAAATGCTCTCGGCTCTAAGCTCCCACAGCAGCTCCGATTCTCCTCACAGACCCAGGAGGTTAACGACGTGCCAGTGGAAAACATGACCACCCGGCCACCCCCTCCATCTCTATCTACCTGCCTCTCAATCTTAAGCCTCCATGTCGGTCGCTGACAGACCTCTTTGCATAAATAAAGTTCACAACTTTGCTTCGATTTAAATTTTTACCTTTAACTGTGTCATCCTAAACCCAACAACACTATTTTGGTAGTAAACTACAAGGATGTGTGGCAACAAAAGCATAATTTGACACACCTTTGAAGTGTCGATTTAAAAGGGGTAAAGCTTGTCTATGTCTAATTACTGCGGATAAATAATGAAACAGCCGCACACTAATGATGAAAGTGTGTAGCCATTTTGTGCTCATATTGACAATTAACCTTTCTCGTTTGGTGATTTGTACCACAAGCAAATCCTGTTATCAGCAAATATAGTCACACACTCAAGTCTAACTCCAAACACTGGTGTAAGTGGTGTTTATGGTCTGTAACAAGAACAACAAAATAAACACTGGGTACATTGTACCAGTACACAAAGCAACCCCAGTGGTGCAGAACAAGGGAGGAAAGCCAAGAGAGAGAAAGAGAAATCAAGTGAGTAACTTTACGGCAACTGGCCATGACTTGATTTGTAATATAAATGGTCTTAATGTTTCCTGTAACTGAAGTGATCAACTGAGTTGGACACTATCCTCCTTAGGTATTTACTTATAATACATAGTAAAAAGAATGAAAACTGGGCTAAAGTCAGAAAATACATTCTAAGAGAACGAGCACTACATTTTTAATCATTTAATAATTAATCATTTCCTTTTTCATTTCAATCCTTGACATAGTTATATCCATACAGAATATTTTTTACATTGAAGAATTATTTTGTATATAAATGTATATATAAACAAAATTACTTTAGCTGGGTTTTGCCCGGCAGTGTCACAAGTGCAAAATAATATGAATTTTTACCTGTTAAACATTAAACTTTTAAAATACAAATAAATGTGTCATCAACTTGTTTATAATCCTATCAAATAATTTTCCAAGTAATGTTTAACTTGTTATTACTTTGAGAATGGAAATAGCATTGGGGTATTTAATTGATTTTGTGAACGGTTTTATGGTCCTAAAGGGATAGTTCAACTAAAAATTAAATTCTGCCATTATTTACTCACCCTCTTCAAACCAAGGCTTTCTTTGTTCTTTGGAAGACAAAAGAAAATATTTTTAAGAATGTTGGTAATCAAAAACAAGTGCCACCTATTTACTTCCATAGTATGGATATAGAATTATTTTCTTTTTTGCTCTGTTAAGGCAAGGAAGTCAAACAGGCTTAAAATGTCAAGAGCATGTGTAAGTGATGACAGAATTGCCATTTTTAAGCGAACCATCCCCTTAACAACCTTTCATAAAAGTCCTTACATGTCATCCTTAAACACGCTAATTGTGCTGTTCACACCAGAAATAAAAGAAACGATATCGCGTGTTCAGCTCCTGAATCTGTATTTTCTTCCAGATTGTCTACTAACACAATTGTCAGTCCTAATATGACCTATGTACTACCAGTGGGACTGAACCTGTTACCCGCGATGTCTACATCACACCCAAATTCCCAATCTTTGGCAATGTTCCCACTCACATTGTGCCGAATCATGTGGGCCTGCTGCTGTTGCCATGGGGACATGGTAACCTTGTCTCAGACCTGGGGGTGGCAGAGATGGAGGTTGTCATCCCTGACATTATGCAGAGCGGATAAACATGACAAGATGACGCATCATATGATATCTGAGCCAGTGAACAATGGAGGAATGCACAGAACAAGGATTGGCAGAGGAGTTCGAAAAAAGAGGGTGTGCACTTGGCAGGCCAAAATCAGAAACTGACAAAGAGACAACGGCACTGAATAGGGGAAATCAGACTATGATACTCAAAAAGATGATGCAGAGTACACATGATTCAGAATAAACAAATTTTTTGTGTAGTAAACCGTTTGCATTTATATTCCAAATTAGAGAGATTAGCTTTATTTTAAGTTTGTAACATCAATTTTATTGTTACACCCCTGACATGATAAGGGACCCATGAACATGTGTGGCCAAACAAAAGGCAAAGTTTAAGCATAGTTGATATTGTATTAACAATTACCAGTGGGTCTTGTAAAGATCAACTCAATAGAATTCTGACCTTACAAAGGTCCAGCCATAATCACCACATTAAACACACTCGGAACAATGTGCTGAGCGTATGGAGTTGTCAGTCTCTCACACTGCAGAGGTTGCTCAGATGGGTTGGATCAATTTGGGCCTGAGCCATACAGTTGGGTGGGGGTTTCAGGGAGGGTATGTTGGCAAGGTGTGGTTGCGAGGCTCCAGTTGGTCCACTGGAGGCTGGCTGACTGATGGGCAGAGGGGGGGACATAGCCAGTCTGGCCTAGGCGAGGAGGAGAGGCTGGTGGGAATGGCGGAGGGGTGCTGGACTCTGGCCCAGAGTGGTGACTGCCTGTCTGTCCAGGCGCTGGGCCACTCCAGCCTGCTTCTCCAGGCTCCTACCCCTGAGTGGGCATTTCAAAGGAATATGCCTGCCCTCTCTCTTTCAATCACGCGTCTGCCCTTGCTCTCTCTGTTTCTATCTCTCTTCATCATGGTCTTGTTTGCTCATATTCTTTCTGCCGCTCTTCTTACTCTATGCGTAACAATCATAATTATTCATTTTAAATTACTTTGCACTTCCATGTACCTAGTAATTGATTCACCAATCATTGACAAATCACACACTGTCTATTAATATTTCCCACTGTGCTTTGTTCATCTTTTCCTGGGCAATAACCCTCCCAATCTGTTTGATTTTGATTCATTAGATTCTGAGCAATCGCACTGTGTGGCAGAAAGACAGAAAGGGTGAAGTATAGAAGAGAGAGCAGGAGGGATGGAGTTGTACCGCTACACTGGACCCATCTGCCCGATGTCTTCCCCTGCTGCGGAGCATGATGTTGCTCCATGACTCGATGGCTCCACCATGGTGCTGACCATTATGCTGCTGATTTATTGAACTGTGCCCCAGAAGCTCCACAGACGAGATTGCAATGTTTTCAGTAGATTCAATAGATATTAACATAGCTTAATCCAGCATTGGTGTTTTTGAAATAAATAGAAGGGAAATGTTTCTCTGCAATAAGCCACTCTGTACAACGGTTAAAAAAACAACTGAGCTGAGGACTTAGTCCTTTCATCAGAATTGATGACAACTGCCATTAATCTGCATCCAATGTGTTAAAAAAAAGAAGATAATCGCCACAAAAAAGAGAAACTGGCCTCAAGTTTCATGTAAAGTGTTCATGGAATTATTCTCTTGATAATATAAAACATATTTATAAAATGGATTGTTACGTCACCTAAAGCATTGTAAATGTAAACATTATTTAACAAAAGCGCCTTGTCAAACTTCTATCATTTGCATTTTCTCTTTCCAAATAAATTTTAGTTTTGTGACATTAAATTGACAAAAAAATACATTTTGATCACTTTATTGTTCTGCAGAGCTTCTGTCAGGTCCTGATCTACCTATCCACCACCTTCCCTGCTGGGAATTAATGTGACTCCTCACACCCTCTGTCCGCTTCTCGTCTCCCACCTGGCATTTTCCGGGCAGTAGGTCTAGTGAAATTCCTGTATCCCTATTGCCAGCCGCAAGGCGGTAACCACTGGGGTACTGAGAGTGTTCCCACCCCCAGCAAACACACAGTCAAATGCACACATACACACACACACACACACACACACACACACACACACACACACACACACACACACACACACACTTTTAGCCTGTCCTACCCCAGACTGCAACTCTGGATGACTCCACATTCTTTTCATTGGTATTTCATTCCCCATGGTACCCAGGAAAGTAATGGTGGTTGACCTGTCATGTAAATCTCAAATGGAAACAATTTTGTTCATTTTCGCCAGTATCTGTACAGAAAAGAGTTATAGTTTGAATACATCCTTAATCTATTTGAATAAATCTTAATAGGTGCAAATATTTCTAAGCAGTAATGTAAATTATAATATTTTTCTTTTGGTCAAATAAGATTATAAAGTTTTGTTGAAAACTGTTAACAATTTCTGTGTGTGAACAAATTTTGTTGATTCAAGAAATTAGTAGTGTTTGAATATATCTAAAACAACTGTAATACATTAGATGGTTGGCATGTGGCAGCAATCTTTCGTACATTTTAATTCCTGATATTTTGATTTTATACTATATATTTACTATATAAATATTCTATATAATTGTCACATGACTTTGCTTAAGTAGTATTTGCTTAAGTAGTATTGTCACATTTAACCAAAGAAAATCCACATTTTCCAGCAGTTTGAAGAAGTACAAAAGATGAAGCCAGAGATCACTGAGGTGAAAACAGAGTTAAATATGCCACTTAGATGCCGGACTCTCCCAGTTTAGTGAGTGGGAAAATGAAAGAGTGAGAGATAGAGAGATCATAACCAGAAGAGTCAGGTGGTTGTTTTATCATAGCTGGAGACTTAAGGGACGGTTTGGGAATGTAACACACACACAAACCCGCAGAGGCTTCTTGTGTTTACTTTCCTAATTGAGAGGGAGGATTCCAGTTGAAAGAAAAGCCCTCAGAGATACACAGTTGCAAAAAACAGCTGCCAGCCTGTGGCTGGAGCTGACTGCTAACTGGAGCTGGTACAAGAACATGGCAGCAACGTGAATGGATCGTAATGGAAACATCCAACTGACAGAATCATAAGTCCCAACAGACAGCATCCACTATCCCAAAAGAGATATAAATAGTTGAGAGGCACTGGCAATTCTGCTGTTGATGTGATGTTATGTGAAAGAGAAAAATAAAGGAATAAAGGGAGGATGAAGGGGAAAGAAAAAGTAAGCACTTGAGGAAAGAGAGAGAGAAGGAGAGATGCGTGTGAACTGGCAGTTTATTACACAGCAAGACGGTACAATTTGGTGGCTGAGTACTGGTGCATGAGTAAGAGTGCCAGAATGTCACTCAAAACAAAGTGGGGTTTGGATGGGGTACAAGTAAGGAATGCTCACCCTATATGGGGGCTAGTCCTCAACCCACATGCCTTTCAGAATGGGTGCAGGGTTAATTATATCAGATAATTAAAGACCCATTGATGTTAACACAATAACAAACATATTTGTTCTCTAGCGTTCAGAGTCTGGCCCAGGTACAAAAGTAGCCCAAATAATTGCTACATCACTTTATATCTTGTTTCACGGATGTTAAGTCTTAATTAGACTAGGTCATCAATAACAATTCCATAGTCTTGCAGTCATCTAGAAAAGGTTAGGTTGTTATGTGAATCATATGATTATTTTTGCTTTGTAGTATCACACAAGTCTAAAAGTGTTCCATAAACAGACACACCTTTACCTCGAAGGCAAGATAAACAGGAATACAGGGCCAAAATCATGCAAAGCCATTGCTTGCGCCCATTTGGTGAATTTATTATGGGGATTTCACAGGCGCCTTTACAATAGGACGTTTCTTAAATGTGATCTTAAGGCTTTGCAGACTACAAGAAAGACATCCAAGCATTTACCACATAATGCCTGAATAAATCCGACCCTTTCTGTTTCCATGCCTTTGAACTTAGAAAGGGAAGAGAAGTCAAGTCCACACTGCAGGGCAGGTTCAACCGCACACCACAAACCTCATACAAGTCAGAAAAGGATGGTGGATGTTTCCACACCAGATTTTCCTCGATGAAGACTGTTTAATGTCATTGCTCTGTTTTGGAATAGAAAGTGCAAAAACAATTCAAAACATAGATATTTTCACCTTGAGGGCCTATGCGTTATGTGTGTGTGTGTCTGTGTTTGTGTGTGTGAAAGTGAGAGTGAGTAAGAGCATACAGAAAAGCATGTTTACGCATGACTGAAAGAACGTTTAGTGTCCCCTTGTGTGTACTTGTTTGTCCTTGTCAGTGTGGTGGAGGGCTTTACTTTGCCTCATATTGATGACTTGAAGGTTTTAATTGAATCCATTTGTTTGTGGCTGGCCTCTGTGCAAACAGGCAACAAATAATTACAGTAGTGATTAATAACAATTAAATATTGCCAGAACCTTTTAAATGCATTTCACACATGATGGGTCCTGGCATTTTTTTCTTGAGTGATAAATCTTACTTATTCCAAAACAAAATGATTGCTTGTAAATGGTTTTATTTTATCTAAATTGTACATGGTGATCTCTTTCCTTCACAGTTATCACAGTTTTTACATGTAAGTGTAACATTTAACCCTGTTTAAGTTTCCTTACCTTACTATAAGACATGGCACACAGCAAATTATGAATGTCAATAAAGATCAGCCCAGCTCTTTAATTCAAAGTAATTACTTTGTGCAAATATACCTTCACATTCAAGTGTTCCTCTCATCAAAAATGACTCTGTTATCGCATTTAAACACTGTCACAATTATGTCAAATCACTGAAATATTAAGGAGAATATTATAACAGGTCCATTTGTATTTCCTTAAATGATGTCCTTTTAAATTGTGCCTATTTTAATCTGAGATTTAAAACAATGTGTGTCATCATAATTCATTCAAATGAATCAACGTGTCGTTTTTAGTCATTCTTCACTGCCACATGATGACTTAATTGAAAGATGTTTTTAATCTTCTGTTTAATGAAATTGTGAAGAAATTGATGCTATTCCACACATAAGATCAGATCAGATCCACTTTTGTTGTATTCCATCAGTTCTGGAGAAATATCCAGTAAGACCTGTAAGAGAGACAAAAAGTGTGTCATTTATTAGAACAACAATTAGACAATAATTATAAAAGAATAATGAAAATATTCTATTAATATTGATGTTGTTATTATTCTTGTTATACTTGTTTTTCTTGTTATGGGACATGTTTATAATAATACAAATAAAAGAGAAATAACTGATTCATGTTTAGATTTATAATAGAAATAAATGTTTCATATTTGCAGCTCATCCAGAGTGGAGATGAAAGGGAAAGGTTGTCATTTACTGGGATTGCGCTGTTGTGGCCACAGGCGCCGACGCGCATTGCTCTTTTCCACTTTGACGAACCACAAGTCCTTTAAAGAGGAGAATTCCCTGAGGACGAGGGGCGTTTAGAATTTGGTAAATAATTTAGCAATTTAAACAGCGAGAGAAAACGCGGGGCGAGATCCCAGAGATAAGCAAGTGTTTTCAGTGCTGGATAAAACATGGTTTATTTCTCACAGCTGCGTCTCGAAACACATTACACAGCCACGGTGCTGGAGATATTTAATGTGATTTTTCTAAAGCACATCTATTTTTATTATAAATAATAGCCCTAAATTGTGCATAGGATGCCCGGTTGTATGTAGGCATGGCCCTCCTATAGAATAATTACAGACTTGGGCAATTCTTAACACGTGCAGTTTCCCAACAGGGCACAAGACATTAAAGAAAGGAGGCTTCAAGTTTAAGGGAAACAAGTGACTTAAAGTTAAAGAAAGTGTCTTAAGATTTACAAATGTTCAAATCATAGTCGTGGCAGGTTAATGTGGGACATGCAAAGCTCAACAGGATGGGTTTATTCCCTATCCAGAGAACTCCACAATAAAGCAGGTGCATGACTTCTTTTAAAGTTTGATCTGTTATCTGTATTTCACGAGCTTATACACTTAAATACTTAACCAACTAAAAAATAAAGCAACTTAGATCATGTTATAGACCTTTGTCTACTATAAACAAATTAAACACGTGTTATATATGTGTCAAACCAGTTAACTGTAAACGTTTGCATTTTTATTATAGGACATATTATCATAAGGAGCACATATAATTATTATAATTACTGTCGTTATCATTGAATGAATAAAAAAGATTGTTGTGCATGCATCGTTGTCATCACGAATAAAAGACTCTGGAAACTTTTAAATTGTCATAGTTTAACAGTGAGTGAATTACTAAAATGAAACATTAATTTATTTTAGTAGAAATTTTTCGTCATAATTCGACTCATATATTCAACACAAACAACAAGCATATTATTACTAATTTTAATATAATATAATGTAAAAATTAAATTGAATGAATAAATAATTTACGAGAATGATTTAGATTAAATTCACTCAAAAATGCATTAAATAAGAACGTGCAAATGTTGCTCACCGTGTTTAACGTGCGGGTGCTGGTCGGGTTCTCCTCTTCTCTTAAATTATACGAACCGATGTGATACTTTCCTCCCACATAGAAGCATCCCGACCGACATTTCTCAAATTACACATTGGCAACGTGCATGCGGATATTTTAAAGACATCTACCCAACTCACCTCCTCGTTGCAAGGACTCCACACTGTGATCAAGTGTATTGGACATGTCTTATAAAAGGCCTTAATCTAGCCCCATGGCAATGCGATGCACTCATCTCTTCATACATTTGAGTACATCAGCTTGAGCATTTGAGCGTCATGTGGACGGGGGGACAGTTTTAAGGAATTAAGTCCCCGTAAATCCCTCCAGCTACAAAAACGGAGGACTGCTTGTATTCTATAGCTCTCATTTGCTTTACCTTTAAATTTGGGGTCTCAATAATAATTAAAAGCATAAAACCTGTATAATAATAATTAGAACTGTTTGGAGAAGTGCATCACATTTACATTTAAATACCACCGTATTTATTTCACACCTTCAAAATAAAATAAAATTAAAACGTTGCAATTATAAAAATCGCTTAACTATATTCATAAGACCACGAGTTAATGTTACGACTTAAAATGACATTCCTTTGACTCTTAAACATGAGCGTGCGCTCCGCCGGTGCTTCGCTCTCATTGGCTGGGAGTTTGCATGAGAAAGTAGCTGTCGAACATTTGGGTCCCAGCGCGAGCATCCGAGTCCAGTCCCGAGCTCTTCATTGGCCAGCGTGCTGTACAAATCAGACTCCAGCAACTTCAGTCCAGAGGAGCAGCGAATCAGAACCGCACGAGCTTTAATCTCTCTGAACCATTTCAGCCATTCTCCGTGTTTAGCTGTTGAGACTTCCTAAACTCATTCGCTTCGGCCTCATAATAATGAAAAGGATTTTATCTTGATGTCTTGAATATTTTCGCACGTATATTCGCGACCGGACGGTAAACTTTCGCAGACTTCCTGAACCCAATTTACTTGTAAGTAGCTTCTTTGTGTCGGGTTTATTGTTTATATTTGTGTTTATTTATTTAAGTTTCCACCATAGTATAACTAATAATAATTTTGTGTTTTTTTATTATGTGCATTATTTTTTTCTAAAGTCTATTAATTATGTAGCTTTTTTGCTCGTTTACGGATAAAGAATCGATATAGCATGTCAATGTGAATTAATTGTATAATGTGCTATTTTATTTTATTTAAATCCTGTGAAAATTAACTTAGATTTGTTTAAACTTGGCATATTATTTTTAATAGAAATATGACATTCTGTTGTTGAATTTCCTAATAAATCCCTTAGGTTTCAAAATAATTAAAACTGACAAATGTAATATTAAACAAATGTAACGGGAGCAACGTTTCGGTAGAAATACAACTTCGTGCTGTGTTTGCGTTTTATTCTGTAGTCCTGTAGAGAATCAATGAGGCCAAACGTTCAGTTGAAGGGGTAGCGTCCAGTAATTAGGGTACGCGTGCCACACGGATTATCTCGTTAATTTATCACCAACAACATTTATCATAATTAATTCTTGGATGAGGTAATTACTATTGAGCGGCTGTGCAACTGGTAGACGAGGACTGTTTTAAGTGACAGATTGGGGGTCAAAACCGTTGAAATGGCCTATATTAAACATTTTTTTGCATAATTTGGCTAAAGTTGGAATTTTGGGAAAGTATTAAAAATTCAAACTTTGGGGATTTAACTAGCTCTTAGCTGTGCTAAAGGTCGAATTGCGTAAATATAAAATAAAGATTAAAAAGAATTTTAACCTGAATGATTTCACCAAAAGTTTAAAAGTTATCTCTCCAAATGATTTAAATTCAAACTTCACTGAGGTTAAGCTAGACCTAAAATAAATCTAAATGGAGACAAACAATGCCATAATAGAATTGCAGTGCTGTGAGTTTATCTTTATCATAATCAGTTGTGGCTATTAACAAACGTTTAATCGAAACCCTAAAACGCTTCATTTAGAAAAGTATTGTGTTATTTCGACTGATATGAGTAAGAAAAGAAGGTCACTTTAGTAATTGTTACTTAAGCCAACCGAGCTTTTGTTATCAGCATTAGTTATCAGGCTAACAGTGGCCTTTGTCTGCACCAATAGCCCCCAAATAAATGCCCGAGACAATTAGCGGGTTCCTATGCAAATTGTGTTTGGCCTGTGTGCGCATTTGAACGACGTAGTTTTGTCTTTGTAAGGACTTGTTGCAATTAATAGATGTAACTTTTGGGGTTGGTAGGGAGAGGGGAGGGAGGGGAGGGACAGGGGGCGTTTGTCAAGATGAGCTTCGTGCATCTCAGGAGGACAGCTGGAGGTCTGGAGCGCCTTTTAAAAGCAGTGCTGTGTGGACGGGGTCTATTCGCTTGGAAGTCCATGCGGTCGGAAGGACGCGTCTATCAAATGTCAGAAGCTCCATCAACAACCCGCGTCGTTTTTCCGAACACCCTTCTTATTTTTGCGTTCGCTTTATTCCTTATTTCTCTTAAACAGGGCTCTTGAAGACGAAAACAAGGAGGAGGCAGAAACAAGCTAAGAAAATAGACGTCGTTCACGTTTTCAACATTTCTCCAACTTTACCCCCCACAAGCATCTTTAGCATGATGTCTTATCTCAAGCAACCACCTTACACGGTCAACGGGTTAAGTCTAACTACCTCCGGCATGGACCTTCTGCACCCGTCCGTTGGATACCCAGGTGAGACGCATTTTTGTAAGTGAAGAATTCCGGACTATTATTTGTCTTTGTGAATAAAAATAGCGTTAAAATGTGAATTACTTGTAGTATTGCTTGACAGTTTTATACTTAAGAAAAGGCGTCACATAAGTTCCAAATACGTTGTGTAGTCTCAGAACAATCTTATTATGCTCTGAACAGAATTAAACCATAGAAACTTATTAACAAAGTTCAATTTGGACAAGTTATAACAATTATTCGCATTAGATTATCGGTTTTATTATTTATTTTGTTTTATTTGAAACTATCTTTGTGTAAAACAAGCGGTAATAATTTCATTTATTTGACAATAAAAGAACACATAACCTAACTATTTAAATTTTATTTGAATGAACGTAATTTAAAAAAAAGTTACTTTTTATCTGCACTTTTTTATTTTATCATGACTTTTTATATGCAATTATTTTTTATTTTATCATTACTTTTTATCTGCAAATGGCTTTTAAATGTACATGTTAATAAAAACATTTGTTTATATTGTTTTAAACAGCGACACCCCGAAAGCAGAGGCGGGAGAGGACAACATTTACTCGAGCTCAACTGGATGTGCTCGAAGCTTTATTCGCTAAAACGCGATATCCGGACATTTTCATGCGCGAAGAGGTGGCACTGAAAATAAACTTACCGGAGTCCCGAGTACAGGTACTTTTTTAAGACTTTCAAGACTGTTATCATCTCAATAAAATAGCTCTTTATATGTCTTTAGATACAAAGTGGTTTCAGATTTTTTATCTAATATCACCTTTAATAATGACTGTAACTAATTAAGTTTTACTATCATCAGGTTTGGTTCAAGAACCGAAGGGCAAAGTGTCGCCAGCAGCAGCAACAACAACAGAACGGAGGCCAGAACAAGGTGCGACCTGCCAAAAAGAAGAGCTCTCCAGCGCGGGAAGCCAGCTCTGAGAGCGGGGCGAGTGGCCAGTTCACCCCGCCGTCCAGCACTTCAGTCCCGGCCATCTCCACCACCACTGCGCCGGTGTCCATTTGGAGCCCGGCGTCCATTTCTCCTCTGTCGGACCCGCTGTCTACCTCCTCCTCCTGTATGCAGAGGTCCTACCCCATGACCTACACCCAAGCGTCCGGATACAGTCAGGGCTATGCCGGTTCCACGTCCTACTTTGGGGGAATGGACTGCGGCTCTTACTTGACGCCCATGCACCATCAGCTAACCGGGCCAGGATCCACATTGAGCCCCATGAGCGGCAACGCCGTTACGAGTCACCTGAACCAGTCCCCCGCGTCCCTCTCCACGCAGGGTTACGGAGCCTCCGGGCTCGGCTTCAACTCCACGGCCGACTGCTTGGATTATAAGGACCAAGCGTCATCGTGGAAACTGAACTTTAATGCTGATTGCTTGGATTACAAAGATCAGACTTCCTCCTGGAAATTCCAGGTGTTGTGAAAGTTGCAAAACGACACTCTCAAAGACCATCAAATAACTGTGGACACCTGCCATCCTTCCCAAAACAGAAGTGTTCCGTGAAGCTGGGACAGGATGGGTTGCACTGTGCCAGGCAGCGCTTTTGAAGTTAGTCTTGAAATATCTATTTGAGCCACATGCAAAGTATTTTAAGGGTCATGAGTGCGTATAAACTTGACCTCAACCTGTTGTTTAAGGTAGAAGATATCAAAGTGAGTTTGTTTTAAGTTAGGTCAAAGCCACGGAACAAATCCTTACAAGAAAAGAGGAGAAAAACTGCATGGCAAAAGGAGGCAATCTTTTGGTTAAGTGCTTGGAATGGGAAGGCCTTCTCTAAGCCTCTTACAGCACGCCGACCTATTTCAATGTTGGCAAGACCAGAGACACTTCCATCAGGAGGATGATAGTGTGTGTGTGTGTGTGTGTGTGTGTGTGTGTGTGTGTGTGTGTGTGTGTGTGTGTGTGTGTGTGTGTGTGTGTGTGTGTGTGTGTGTGTGTGTGTGTGTGTGTGTGTGTGTGTGTGTGTGTGTGTGTGCTGAACGCCCCCATGGCGACCTGGATGCACTACTTTATTTAAGAAAAGGTGTTTATAAGGAATCAATATGTAGTTTTTAAAAGACAATCAATGTGTGTCTTATATAAATGGTACATTTGTGTTTTTATCTGTGCTAGCCTTCGAAACTGTGATCTGTTGTATCTGTATGCAATTTGTGAGCTCCGTCGCATTTGCGAAGACTCAGCTGTGATTTACTAGATTTGTTTCTTTTTTTTTCTTTTAAAGCACCACAGTAAATAATAATTGTCACACACCCATTGCATTGATTTCAGGAGAACACCTTCTTGAGAATACAGGGATAAAAGAAAATGTGTTGCAAAGGAACCGGCTGTCCCCGTCTATTGATCTTCATTGGTCTCATAGCTGATTCTTGTCATTTTAAACCTGGCTGGAGTGGTAATGTGGTCCCACTAGAGAAATAATAATAAATGATTTAAAATCTGAAACCATATTTAAAGTTATTAGGTCTGGACGAGTTATTAAATTTACTATGGATTGTATGTGTGTGTTTGTATTTAATAGATGACCATAGCATCACCTTTAAAGGTGATTGGGAGAGACAGGCCCCAAATGACGAAATAAAATCAATTCAACAACTGCATTTTGATCATTTTGAGCTAAGATTCATTTTAACACAACCGTGGAATTAAAATCATTTAATAGAATGATGGTAATAAATAAAAAGCATTGAGATGTAACTCAACTGAAATAACACTTGGTGTCCAGTTGTCTAAGACGATTGGAAATTTAATGCACATTTAATTTAATATATCACTTGGTTAACAAGAAATTGTCCATATTGAACAGTGCATTGCCATTAATTGTAATAAATTGGGTCTCAACAAGTGGTTTACAGCAGGTTTGGCTTTGATGACGTGGCCGAACCCTAAATTGAAGCTGAAACTTGTAATTTTACAATAAAATAATAGAACACTTGAAGTAAGTGTATCTCTGTAACCGCATGGCGTGAGCAAATTTTAATTATTTCTTATTTTCCCCACCGGGTTTCCGGCCCTTTCGTTGTAAGAAACGAGGCAGCAGGAATGTGTAGCTCGGGAAAGTCGCGCTAATCCGTGCCTCAAAGACCAGTTAATCCCAATATTTCACTGGCGGGGTTTCTTTAGGGCAGAGGTCAATTCAAACGCTACTGAAAGCCTACTTTAAAGTCCCCCTTTTTTGAACCGCAAAATAAAATAAAAATGCTTTACTTGCAATCATTAGGATAATTTTATTTTGCATTTCCATGAAACAAAATAAAAAAATAAAAACCGATATTTAAAGTATCAAAATACGAAACATTTTATATGTATATATTAATATAAGTGAGGAAAATGTTTTAAATACTTTCGAAGAAAAAAAATCTTCCCAAGTGTTACAAATTCTGATTTTCAAATAGTGGTTTGCTTTAAAAGATGGATTATATCCCCGCAACATTTTAATTATACTGTTACTTGTCGTTGAAAAAGTAAATTAAAATAATCGAAACATGTAATTTTACATACTAAGCTTATAGAATTTCTTTGTCTTGTTTAATGAAATAGCTTGACATTGTTACCACTTCAATATTTCTAAAATGATGCTGTGTTTACTGAGCTGTGTCTTTATTGTTTACAGCTTGTCTTTTCCGTGAAATATCTATTAAATAAATCTTATATGAAGTCTTTCAAAAACATACAAAAATACTTGTATGCTTTCCGACTTAAATAAGACGATATTCTGAACAAATAATGTGAATTAATCCATGTGCAAGTTCAACAAAAAAACAACATAAAATATAGGCAGAAATGGCGTCGTCGAATGATAATTTATTATTATATTTTATTTTATTATATTCAGTATGATTACTTGAAATATCTTTATTATTTTCTACATTTTTCAAGTGACACATTATTTGCGTACGCAAGCTTTTTTTGGATCGCGGTAAAATAAGAACTCAAATGTAATGATGTTATTTGCATCATTGTAATATTGGTTATATGACATAATATATGTTCCTATAGACTATTTTCGTTTACTAATAATTCCGAAACATCCGTCATTTTTACTCGAACAAAACTAATAAATAAATCGCGATTATTTTCTCTGCAATGCTATAGAAAACCGATGTACAGTCGTGAAACAATAAAAGATGCAACATTTATTTCCCTTTAATGTCTTTCAGAGTTCACTGCACATTAAAATGAAATTATTGTGTTTTGGAATTATGGAATTATAATCCAAGCAATCCGTGTATTTGTAAATCGATTAAAAACCTGTTGATTAAAATATTATTCCCTTGAAGAAACGAATTTATGTAGACGTAAACATTGCGTGGATATTTATTTATCATGGCATATTCCCAAAACTGTATTGAGATTATTTTAAGAAATATGCAATATATTACATAATATAATACACAGTGGAAAATAATTTAAACACAAATGCATGCAGGGTGAAGTGTGTGCTAAAATACATTGTTTAAAATGTGTCTTCGCCAAATAAAAAAAGTTCAATATTGTCAAAAACTAAAGTTTGAATGGATGTCTGTGTTACAACATTTATTTCACCGTTTAGGTAAAACCAAACTCTCGTAATCTGACCACACGAGTTCTGTTGTCATCATTATTAATCATTCTGTGGCTGTTTGAGTGAGAAAAAACTTTGTAAGTAGGTCAATTACGACAGTTACTGCCACTGTGGCAAGACAGACGTGCCAGTTGCGGTGGCAGTTAATTGAATTTCAAACCACTGTTACGCGAAATTGCCACCCACCCCCACCATCCAGGAGGTCAACTTCAGGTCTAAAAATATAAAAGAATTTATGAACTATGTTTCACAATTTTTATAATCACCAAACCCCTTAATGCTCACCATGCAACTCTGCAAATGTTGCTATTGCCTTTAATTAAACAGTTAATGTAGATTGAATCTCATGAAAAATGTGTCGTTTATTATAGCATTAAAATAGACCATGCATATCAATACACAAGCCCAAATGCTTACATTTTAAATAAATCCATGCATAATAAATGTAAAAGCTTGACTTTAGTGGTTCTAAACCAGTTCCTTGCTGTTTGGAGCTCAGGGTCTATTTACCGATAAACAGGGCGTGGATGAAGCTCAACCTTCCTCAAAAAAGTGATGAATTGCCTCTTTAAAAATGCTGTTGTAGTTTGTTTCATGTGTGTACAGGCATGCTCGACACCCCAGTAGGATCCTCCCAGGGGTTGTAACTTTGAATTTGGTGTTGCATTAATAGTGCACAAGTCACTGAAAGATCATGGGCAAAACCAAGGGCCCCCATTCCTGCAGAGCCCATCTTTCTTTTTTAATTACGGCCAACGCAGTCCTGAAGTAACATATGGGACGGGCAGACGCCGTTCTAATCCGCACCCCGCGTTGGTCGATGTTAGGCAAAACAATGGGCTCCTCTTAACCATTCATGAGCCAGAGTCTTCTTATAGTCACAGGTTGCCTTGGCGCTTGGTTTACTGGTCCCTCTGAACGTCTGTGCCAGTCGTGGGCAACCCCAAGCACCATGGCAACGGGCAAGATGCAGTACAATTGATTTTGCTGATTAAATCTGGTAAAAGTTGTATAAGTATATAGCCTATTGATAACATTGCATAAAACCCTTCTTATGCTGCTTTTTTAAAACATACACAAAATCTTTATCCTTTCCTTGAATATGTGAATTTATTATGCTGAAAATATAGGAGTATTATAGGGATTCATAATTCGGATTCTTCAGCATACTATGGACACAAAAAAGTGCATGGATTTTAGGTGTCCAACATTCTTTAAAATATCTTTGGTCTGTTTTCAAATAACAAGAGGGTGAGTAAACAAAGACACCATTTTTATCATTGTGAGGTTAAATGTCATAACAATATCTATTTACTATTCCATTAATTGTTTTGATTAATAAATAATGATTTTGTGATAAAACCAGGCCATCAAGGCTACACAATCAAGCGGCGGGATATTTATTTTGTCCTACTTATCCAGTCTAAGCTGACTTTGCTTCTGCACTATTTATTTAAGTTTGTGACATCATCAATGAATCTGATAATCTTGTCAACGATTAAATTAAAGGGGGTTTGTGCCAGTAATAACAGCTTTAGATGTTTTAAAAACGATGTCTGAAGGGATTGGGTTAAGAGCACTAAAAAGCATGTGATTTTAATTTCTCTGACTGCTCACTTAAAGCTGAGAGATCGGAAACTGATAATGATAGTAACAGCTTGACAACTTTGGGGTTGCGATGATGTACAGGCCACACCAACACACACACACGAATAAGACGCATTACAAAACACACCTGTAACAAAACAAGCATTTTACACACATGTCATTTTGTTAAATGTTAACTTTGTTGATTGAAAAGCACTCTTAACTATGGGAACAGTACACATTTTCCCTAAACTACACTTGAACTCCAGCCATTGTCATGCCGGGCTTAGTTTTGTGTTTTGTCCTTGATCCTGGTATTAACTAACACCACAGTGCATGTGAACAAGTGAGACGAAACCAAGCAATATTTGATCAGTTGAAATGGTGGGGGAGAACGATCTAAAACTAAAATATATAAGCTGATTATGCAATCTCAACATATGCTGTGCTGAAACAGTGTCATAGCGGCGTCAACTGGTCAAGTTAATACCTATTTAGCTAATGCAAGCCCAAGGTCCGCATTCAGAGTCCATTTAGGTCCCCATGAGACTAAAGTTGTGGATTACACTGGATGGCACAGCTACCCAACATCTATTTCATCTGTAGGCCTGTGGCCCATTAATAAAAAATCTCCTTAAAGGGACAAATGGAAATACTTCCACCGCGGATTATTGGACTCTAATGGCAATGATTTTAAATGTCATACATTTGAAGGTAAAAGCAAAATGATAATCCCAAACACAGACAGGAATTCACAGAACTTGAGGCTAGAATTGGTAAACAAAAATTTAACATTTGTTCACACTGCCCCGTTAAAATACATGTGTTTTATTTAGTTAGTTCACGTTGTGGGCTATAGATGTACCAGAGTTGTTTTTATGCTTTTCTTGAAACCATAGCCAGAGCTGGACCTCACGCCCTCCACAAGTCCTTTGGGGTCCATCATTAGCCCAATTAAGCAGGTGCACAAAGGAGGTCTTACAAACCCTTTACACCTTTCCAATGATCTCTCACTCGCTCTTAATCTCTCACAAACAAGCTGCACTTGCTGGAAAGAGTAATAAAGACCACAAATTAATTAGCTGAAACCATGAGATTATTGCTCAGAGACTCTTTGAACGGGCAGTGGCTCATGCTAAGCCTTTACATTAGTCAAAAGCAAGGTAATAAGGTTTCGTAAGGATATAGTCTGTCAGTCAGACCTGGTCTCTTGGGAAGTTGTAACTATATTTAGAGGTAGCTTATTTGTACGTTTTTTGTTAAATGTGAAAACGTAAGATATTAGAATGAAGACCAAAAAATAAAGATTTACCATCGCTGATCCATAGGCATATTGATGCCTGGTTTTTGCTACACCTCAAATGTCCAAATTTGTTGTTTTTCAAAATAATTTTACTTTTTTTTACGTTCAAAATACTGTGTGGAACTTGTTATTGGTTGGAAATCCCAAAACCCAGTATGAAACATAAAGGCTGACAAATAATTATGGGTCATGACGAACAAAAAAACACGTATCAGAAGGGCAGCAGTGCTACAAATGACATGCACAGAATGTTATTTACAATATGTAAAATGACTGTAAGTGTAAAAGAGTAAAAACTCAAATTAAATAACATTCGCTTCAAAACCCGGTAAGCACTTTCAAATACAAACATTAGTCAGAAATAACGATTTTTTAAAACAAATTAAAAAGAAACCTGCATGTGTAAACTTGCTCCATCCAAATAGTTTATTTATTATTATAGTAAAGTTTAGTTCTGAGAAAATGATCAGCATCATTTGATAGTTATTGCCATTTTGGTCGACCTCTGTAGTACCATTCATTTTAAAGTATTAAAAATACTTCAAACATCTTTGTGCACTAATTTTATGATTCATTTTATCCATGAGCCCATCTATACATTTTTATTGTCCTCTCTCATGTCTCTGGTCCTTTTCCTAAGCAGGGTAATTAGTTCTCCAAAGAGTGGTAATTGTTCGCGGATAAAGAGGTGATTTGCTCTTGGGAATACTTCATTATCCTAATCAAAGGCTGGAGAAATCAGTGCACTTGTGGGAGCTCAGTAACTGCTCTTAGTGCACAACTGCACCATTGACCTCAATGCCACTCAGATGTGCTTCAGGTACTACTGTGCCTCTCAAAACAGACCTAGTGTCTCCGATAGTGGCCCATTCAGATTGATCAGTTTCATGTAACCGCATAAAACCTATTGCCTTGCCATTTTTTCATTATTTATTTGTCATTTTTAACTTATGTGATTTTCTTTTGAAAAAACGCAAAAGTAGATGTTTTGAAGAAAGTCAGAGACCAAACAACTATTTTCATCTAATGTATTAACACACATCCAATGCAAGTGAATGTGACAGAATATTTGGTATGAAAATCCCTTCGAAAGAGAAGCTTCAGTCGCTGCAGTGCATGGACCGGATTAAATGAACAATGAACAAAAAGTCACAGACTCAAACAATGGCTTTCTTCAAACTTTAAATCTTTTGGCTCTTTGTATGATCACAGCAGTTATGCCAATAAGTGTACTCATTGTTGGGACACCCAGTGACACCGGCTATTGGTCAGGTAACAGACCATGTTTTCAAATGAGCCAATCATGGGTAATCTCCTCAGCAGTTCCCATGGTAATGAGGTGCCCGTGGGTTCTAGGTTAAGATGAAAAAAACACAAGTTCTGACTGTTAATGCCAACATTTGCGTTTCTAAACTTAACAACAAAACAAGACTTTAAAACAATACAGGGGCTACAAAAATAACACTAATTTAATGAATTGTATATGAACAATGAATGTGATAAATAATTTCTAAAGCATTTATTCATATGACTACCCCTTCTGTTTTATCTTTGTCTTTATCCACTGGTTTGGGCACAGGGGTATGGAGCATGTGCCACACTAGGCACACCCAGCCACTTTTTTTTGTCCCTTTGCAATAAAAGGGATATTTAGTCTGGGTCACACAGCCAAGGGCAGAATGTGGATCCTGGGAGGTGGGTGTAAGGGCATTATTAAGCTGGTGGGGTTTAAACTCCCTGGCTGGGCCCCTGGATGAGATGTGTGTTTTTGGGGCAGCTGTTTGTGCTTGTTTATTTGTGCAATACTGTACGAGTCTGGGTGTGTGTGTTTTTTTACAGGGTTCTTTGTGTACAGGTCATAAGCCCATTCATCGGTTCTCAGATAACTTGAAAGTTTTTTCTTGTCTTCATGTTTTTTCAACGTAGAATGTCCACTTGACTACACCGTTGCAATCACAATAGCTTTTTTATTGACTCCTTATTCCCAGGAGACATGCTCATAAGGACACGCTCAAGTCGCCATGGAGGGCAGCAATTTTAACCTCTCTCGAGTCTTTGAAATGACACCTCACGTTGCAGTTCAAAGTTCTCTTTGCTGCAGATATCAGAAAGCCACAATGTTCTTTTTACATAAATAAGATATAAGACAGTTGTTTTTCAGAAAACGGTACTTAAAATACAGATTACAGAATCTTAATTTAGTTTTTCCTTATTATTATTAATTCAAACTAATATTTATAAAATCTTTTAAGCAAGTATAAAATCCTGTTCATCTAAAGATCTATTAATTAAACAGTTTATTCCAGAGTTAATTCTGGCACAGAAAACTAAAGGGCACAATTTATATAAACGGTAAAACATTTACAATTAGCATTTGATAACAGATTCACAAAAAAAATATTGAACTAACAGTCTAGACTATTACGTCATAACTTTATGCGTGAGTAAGAGTTGTTTTTGTTTATTGTTTCCTTTGTCAGAGATTTGACGCTGCCGCTTCGAGACTGTGACCCATGATGGCCCTTCTGTTTGCCAGAAGTCGCTTGGCCTAGTTTCTAACAAACAAGGCATTTTCTTTTTGTTTTTTTAGCACTCATCTTTATGTTAATAGAAAAAATATGCATATATGTAACAGAATAGACAGAGCTGTTGTTGAAGAGGGTTTTTTTTTATTGAAAGTAGCTTGAGTAAAAATTGTATTTTGTATTGCCTGGAAAATAGATTAAGATAAATTCAAATATCTAAAATGTGTAAATCATGCGACTAAATAATATCCCATAAAAGTGTTACTTTCTTAGAATATGGGTTAGGATCACTTAACCTATATTTATTTTGTAATTTAAAAAACCATTTTATCGAAATTTTTTGCTTATATATTAGAAGTATTTTAGACAAAAATATAACTGTGACTTCTTTTATTCAAAATTAATTTTAGTAAATTTTGTAAACAACAAAATGAGGGAAAGACATTCAATTCTTTTTGAATATGGTTTAAAATGTATCTAATGGTAAGATGAACAAACTTTTTACGTTTTCTTTTGTTAAAACGTAATTCTCATCATCACATTTTATTTTGATAAGGAATGATTGGAAATGCATAATTAAGTGTTTCTACACATTCAAAATTATGAAACTTTAAATATTAATTAACACCAACATAGTAAATGTATATATTTGGGTGAATGGGTTTATGTTTGACATGTATTGAGTGGGTGATATTATGGTGAGGTTACTGATGAGCTGTTACAGGCCTTCTGTCAGGACAGTGAAACATAAGAACTCTATAGTTTCCTAATGAGCCACTAATTATTGTTTTAGAGAGCGAAAAAGAGAGAGAGAAAGAGGGGGGGGGTAGGGGGTGTTGTGTTTGTGAGACAGTTGGGCGGCTTTAAAGAAGCTTTAATTCCTAATTTGTCTATTTAGCAAGTTAAAAATACATGAATCCAATAAAAAAATCTGATTTATTTATGTGCCCACTGCAACAGTCCACTTATTTCTTTTACGTAATGCTTTAAACCTGACTGCTATAAAAAAATAAAATAAATGAAAATGAATTATTTGATCAAATATAACAATCAACTTTTCATTTTCACACACAGGTAATAGTGAAACCTATTCTGAAGTAATTCAGTATTCCTTATTATATATTCAACCTCCTTGCTCTTTATATAGACCTCAACTTACATGTTTACGTTAAATGTTCCTTGAGAAACACAATAATGTCCTCTGTGATTATCTCTAAACCTTTCCTGACTCATTCTGGGTGTTGTTTTATGGACTATGGTATTAGTCGTTCCTTAATGCTCAGCAGGTGTTGATGTGTACAGGCACACTTCCTGCACATGACCAGCATCAAAAGCGCGTGTGCGTGTGTTTGGAGATTTTATGCGGGCGTCGGACCCCAGATGGGTTAATGGGAAGCTTAGCATCGAGATTACAATGAAACAGTGTCAGCCTCAGATCTGCCAATGATTGCCTCCAAGCCCACGCGCTGGACCACACGTTCAATATGACCCACCGAGGGGTGGGGGGTCAGAGGACAGCAAAAAGCATAATATTAAAGGCTTCGTGTCTTTCGGATGATACAGCACGCTGTCACAAAACGTGTCCGTACAATACACAAGTTATTTTCAATCCAAATAATGCAATATCTGCAAATGAAAACATGCAAGCAATGTCCATTTAAAGGGATGGAAACGTGTACACATACAACCCCACCACCACCCTACACGAGTCTGTCTATCACAGGCCAAGCTGTTGCTGGAGGAGATTGGATGGTTAAGGGCAGAGACAACAGCCCCACTAATTAAATTCTGCCAGGTTAATCCCTCTGTGTCCTCGCTACTCACTCTCCATCCCAAACCAGCTGGGGGAGGAGAGACACCATGACAAACAATCAACATTCATCATTAACAATGGCAACAGAAATAGGAAAGCATGGAAAAACAAAGAAAAATGCAGTGGGCGGACCTAAGTAAACAATGAACGCTGGTAATGGACAACAAAAAACAAACTCAAGGCAGATGACAAGATAACATCATACACCTGCTGCTCTTAACAAGTCGACTTTTGTTTAATTTTGTCAGTGTTTTTATTTTAGTGACGTGACGTGACACAGTGTCAACGACCATAATTGCAGAAAAATAATTTTTGTTATAGGGAGCATGAAGAACACCTCATAATCAAAAACACTGACATTTGACCTCTATCACGGCCGGGGTCTCAGACCCTCCACTCAGCCCAGAGAGAGAGGGGCTGTCAGGCTGTCATTCTCGCAGCATGTGCCGCTAATGAACTCATACAGGTTCATTGCCCTCCGTCTCTTCAGAAGCTCTCAGACAGTGAGGAATGGTGTTTTTATGACCTCTCTGACCTTTTACACTAGATCTAAATGACCCTCCCACTTCATTACATGGCCTATACGCCTTATTCAGCCCACCGCCATTTTTGAATGGAAAACAAGGCTATGAGGGATGCCAATTGTGTGACCTTAAAAAAATCCAAAAACAATCATTACACAATTTTTTCCCAAGATGAGGAGCTTCAGAAATGTTGTTTGATGGCCATGTGATCTAAGTTTCAAATAAGAATATTTAATTTGTTTAAGAAAGTGACTGCTAATTTCAGAGAAATAAGAATCCACAAAACCCACAAATGACACACATAAAAAAGTAAAAGGAACAACACCACCAAACAATTGACAATGTGTTCTTTATCTTGTGCAAGGGTTTTGCGAAAATATAAATTTACCCCTGTATGGCGAAGCAGTTGTACTGTTAATAGTAAGGTGATTGTAATCCAGGATAGTTGTTTCTGTTTCAAGTTCAGTATAAACATAGTTTAAAATACAAAAACATCTTTAATTTAGTGTTATATTAATTTGAAACTCAAAACAGAAAGAAAGCATTTGTATTATAGTGTTCCGTTATCATCTCTCATTAAAATACAACATATGGGCCTCTCATATCGGTTACTCTAGCACAGAGTGAGTTACTGATATTCTTATTCCCTGACTTTTTCCCATTATGTTATGTTTTTCGTCAAATTAATTAACATCCATCTCAATAATCAATTTGAATATATATGAATGCTGTTGATGAAATTGTTACCACTCTATCTATTGAAGTCAGTTTTTTACTAAAATGAATACACCGCTGATGTTCCTGTTGGATAATTCAGTAATTGTGCGTTGTGCACTGTTTTTGGGACTATCAAGCAGTCCAGATAAACTTTTCCATTAATGATGTATGTTAGATGTATGTTATCTAAGAAAATTTACTTTTAATTTTTTACGCGGAAAAATGTACAATAAATCAATGAGTATATTTAAAGGATTTTAAATAAAATATTTGAAAAAAATATACTGTTTAAATTTTGTGTATATTGGCAAATAAATTATTAACTAAATCTAAAATACATTTTTACTTTAAGAATTAACTATACATATTGGTGTATATTAGAAATATATACTTTAAAAAAAAATACACTTTTATAGAAATCAATTATTCCCACTTATAAAATATTGTAATGTTTTTAAAAGATTTTTTTAAGTTACTATAACTTATAAGTTACTTTTGTGATATTTACCCAGCCACATAAAACATTTGTACAGTTTGACATCATCAGAGCTGCATAAACATTCCTCTGCGCATAAATTCTGGGTTATTATACAGTACAGTGGGCGTCACCAGCATCACAGACAGGTGGCATGCTGGGAAAGCGAGTAAGCACAAGCAGTTGGCGTGCCTCTGTCGCGGGCATGCTCAGAGGTGTAATGTCTGATTAGAGGATTACAGGGAAAGTGCTTCTTCGCAGTTCTGTGAGAAACAATTATTAACATGTTGGTGTCTCTAATCCTGGATAAATACAGCTTTTCAAGAACAACAGAGAGAGACTCTCTGCCTTTCTTCCTCCTCGACTCTTCTTCTTTTAAATCCATCTCTAAACCCCCGTAGTCACTTGAACTCCAAAGCCTAACTAATACCAGTTGAGCAGATAGGGCATTGGTGTGAAACAGTGTCATTAGGAGAAAACCTTTCCAGCATGTGCCGCAGGAAAGCTATTCCTCTACCACAACAAACCAACAGGCAGCGCATTGAAAGCAGGTAGCAAGTTTTACTGTGGGGATGAGATGGAATAAGTCGGTATTGTACTTCAGCAATCTGGTTAAAGGGCACTGGGCTGAAAATGTCTTCAGTCTGTAATCTTGCATTTGTTTGTACATTTTTCTCATATAATCTGCTTTCTGAGATTTAGGAGGAGACTGTGCAGTTTTGGGATAGGATGTCCCAGGTGGGCCAGGTGCTTGTTGCAGTATGGGATTGAAGTATTGCTTGCAAAATATACTCAAAGAAATTCCGTTACATTAAGCTTAGTTGGTTAAGTTTGTGGAAATGACAGATAAAGAGTGAAGGACCCACTCAAGTCACATCTGAAGGTGGCTATTTTGAATTGGCACAATAACCATGCCCAGCAACATCTTGTTGGTTCTAGCTGACATATAGTGCTTGTGTGCTCACGTTGACCTTAGTTTGAATCCTCAGAGGTCTCAGAGGACCTTTGCTGGGCCAGCTTCTTGCAATTGTTTGCAGAAGATAACAGAAAACATGTCAAAATAACAAATTCTCTGGAGTTTTTCGAATACTGCAAATAAAACCCATTTATATTAACTTTTAAGAAAAAATATTCTTACATGTAATTAGGGAAAATTTACAGGATCAATTTTATGCGGAAACCAGATTTTTTGTTGTTCTTGTCATCCTGTCGGTCTTTGACATTGCCAATGGATGACTTGTCACTGCTGGGGTTTGATTGACAATAAATGACCCTGGACTTCTAGAAAACACATAAATAAATGCTGATATACAATTGTCTTTAAAAAATGTGTATGTTTAAGACTATTCCTGAAGACATGTATGCAGTTTCATTTTTAAGATCTAAAATTGAAGAGCTTAAAACAATATTGGTCATGACCTTAAGCAGAGTAAATTATTTTTTTCTGATTTACGTCTGAAAAACCTGATTGAAAGTCCTGATTGAAGAATCATTTTTATTCTTACAGGCTCGAAATTGACTCATTACTTCTGTTTGTTCACGTTTGTTCTGAAAATACTTGAATATGTTGGAGGCAGGTGGCCATCCACACATCTTATCTAAGACATGTCTACCAGAGCGATTGACCACCCACTTTCATGACACACACACATTCCATCTCCTATGGAATTGTAGCCCGCAGCTCTGAAATCAGACACAGACAGGTGATCAAAACAACCCATTAGTGCCCATTGACACACTCTCACCTTCACACATAACTCAAGTCTGCTGACTGAGCACACACAGCGGAGTATGAGACACTTTGAAGAGTTGAGCGAACACGTCTTCCGTTGGGTCTAGTAAGGTCAAGTCTTTAATACACTTAATGTCATGTTTGCTTGTACAAAATATATATTTCTATTCATGCATTTGACAGATGACATCATCCACCGCAACTTATTGTGTTATACACATGCCCCCTAGGAATCAAACCAATGTCCAAACCAATGTTCTACCAGTTGAGTTACAGGAACACATATGTAACTTTATACTGAACGTAAACTAATACATTTTATGTATCCACATTCAGATTGATAAACACATTCAGACGGCCGGTTCAGGCTGATGTCACATAGAAATTAAAAAGAAACAATTACAAAACTAGAATTCATTATATAAACACTTTGCAGTACCCAAAAGCAATCAAGCCAGCGTACACACCTAACCACTGTTAATCCCCTAGACACTAGAAAGCACACACACGCACACACACAAACACACACTCAGCATCACTTTGTTTATCACTCCAAACCAGGCCACCAACACCCGTCAGTCTAATTCCATTTGTCTGTTTAGATTCGTTTTGCTTTAATCTCTTCTTGTTTGTGCACATCTGCGAGAGAGACGGCGTGAGAGAGGGGGAGGGGGCATCACTCCCAAAAAAGAGCGACAACCCTGATGGGGCAGAGGAGAAACAGGTAATAGGAGAGAGGGCACCAAGACCAAGAAGTGCCCGGATATTGCAATACCATGTTTCACATGAACCATACTGCAGTATGATTAACATTTAACCCCTTTTACACATTCATTACATTCAAAAGATTTGATAGAATTTAACATTTGACCCTCTTTAACCCTCGCCAATTATTCTCTATGACTTTTCTTTTAATGTTGTGTTTTTCATGTATATCAACACTGGAAACATTGAAGGGATAGTTCACCCCAAAATGAACACCCTGAATTTATTTACTCACCATTTCAAAGCAGTGGGACTTTAAGTTCTTCTATAGAACACTAAAGAACATATTTTGAAGAACGTTGGTAACTAAAAATTTTGCCCATGTTGATTCCTATTGTAAGATTAAAAACCTTTTAAAATATTTTTTATTCTATTATAGAAATTTTAGTATAATATATAATATATTACATGGAATACATTACATAAACTGTACTGCACAAGACTATGAAGGTCATATTAACTTAATAAAATCTTTTAAAAAAGATATATTTATAAAGTTCAGTGAAAAATATTTTTTTAATTTAAAATCCAACAGTTACTCTCCTAAAAAAGAAAATATATTTTTTAACTTCATGTGAATGTATAACAATACACACCTAATATTTTTGGAAAAATACTTTAAAAAATATGGCAGTTCCTCTGACTTATTTTTGAACTGCTTTTACCACTATTTGAAATTCTTTAAAACATGCTCTTTTTTTATTATTTCATGTAAAAACAGAGTTCAGCTCCCTTTTTTCGAGTGTAGAAAAACATTTATTCAATCTGAAAGCATTACTGCACCACAAAACTGTCAGAGTGAAATATTAGATGGGAAGAATGCAAATATGTATATTTTTAAGAGTAAATGGTAGAGCCATCCTGAGAAAATGAAAATTTACAGAACAGACTTGTTCAAACCCACATCTGAAACTGAAAAACAGATGGAGAGCAGTAGGAACGGATGGGGCAAGAGATCAGAGGAGAGTCCATTCTGTACCACTTCAGCGTACTGAATTCCCTCCTCCTCCAGAAGGGCCAAGAAGACAGATCATCCAAGGAAGAGGTCTCTCGAGGCGGACACTAACAGCCGCCGCCAGACCTTCGGGCTCTGGAAGTCTCACCACAACTCATAGCACACAGACTGCACCACCAACACAACATTACAGGCCTCTTACACAGCATTACAGCATATCATATTATCCCGCTCAACTCTCTTCATTAGCCCAATTGGATCCTGGGATTTTCATTTGTAAATGGGGAGCTTTTTAGATTAGCCGGTGTCTGCCCATTATGAAACATTTTCTCAATGTTCCCCCAATGCTGCGATTAGCTTCTGTCTGTCAGGGTGGAAATGTAAACTTTTCAAAATGGGATTCATCCGTTTAAGCCCTTCACAAATATTTTCCACGAGAAATGACAAAAAAGTGTCAAGCAAGCATGTCTCTGATTAAATGTTTTTTGCAAAATATCATAAACCAATGAATTTACAGCACGCTGTAACACTGCCTATTAATCTATTGATTTATTATCATAAATAAATGAGCTGCAGTCTGTATTCTGTCCAAATGATCAGTTTAAATTCTACTAGGTTTTCATAGTTTACAGGAAATATGATAGTTCATAAATCAAACTTTCGAAAAAAAGAGTCAATTTCAAAGCATTGAAAATAATTTAAAAAATACTGTTAAATTTTGTACATGTAAGTACAATATTAATTAAATGTGAATATCTCAAATATTTCTATTAGAGTTCACCTCAAATAGAAGGGATATATTACAAATATATTTGTTAAATAAATACTTTTTTACATTTCATAAACTTAAGAAATACATTGTTTTATGTAATTTGAAATGGAAAAATCTATTGAATGTTTTGTTAAACTTTTAATAACTTAATGTCACTTTACTTTTGTGGTATTTCCTAAGCCACAGAATTTTTTTTACAGTGCTAGTTTAAAATCAATTTGAGGCTGCTCTTATCCAGTAAAACATTGTATTGACCAAGGGTCCTTTGTTTAAATCATGCCTACCAACAGATTTGATCAAAAAGTGTCTCCGTAAGTATCCATGGCAACGCTCATGTTTCTAAAACCTGACATGGAAATGTGTAAGTGTAACGTCAGAGTCTGAGGATAATTCATCCAAAAAGGAAAATCCTGTCATCATTTACTCACCCTTTTTTCATTTCAAGCCAGTATGATTTGCCTCTTGAGAACTAAAAGAGAAGTTTTGAAGAGGTCATATAGGTCACATAGGTTTGAAATCACAGTTCAGCAATTCACGTTAGTGAATTATGATAGATTCATTCATTTTGGGTGAAGTTTACATTATAAAAAAGTTATCAAATGGCACTAGAAGACAAAAGAATATTCTGCACAAGATTTATAAGAGAACTTTATGACCACTTTTTGGACCAGCATAACACATTCTGCATCTTTCGTGACATCTTAGAACAACATGAATGTAAAAAAATAAGTAATGAAATGATTCAGAAGCATGAAAATGCAACACAAAAACAGTCCAATGAAAAAAATTTGATACTTTAGCCATGTGGATATGGATATAAGTTTCTCTCAGTGGATGATGACTCTTCCTCGGGCATTCAGACATAGCCACAGATGCAAGAGGATGCAAGCACACTGAGGCAGCAAATTATGAAAATGTGTCTGTGTCCTCAATGGCATCATACTTCCATAATGTGGCACAAAATTAGAACCTGAGGCAGAAGCACGACAGGTCCATTTAATTGGAAACACTGCTCTGGGCCTTCACAAAAACACACAAACAAACAGACGCACATATAGCAATTCATCACAAAAAAAACTGAGATATTATCTGATGCTATTCTTCTATACAATGAGACTATCCGTTTTCAAAACCTGTGGGAATTCATAAAGTTTTTAATTTAAGAGTATACCGGTACTGTTTAAATGGTCATTCTAATAGTGTCAATTAACCAAGATTTAATTCATTCATTTATTGCACTAAATTGAATCTAATTACGTAAAATATGAAATATTTACTAAAGCTAGAGGTAGGATTGAGGTTTCCTAAAGGTAGGATATTAACTAAAGCTCTTCTGAAAAATGCCAGCGGTTTGTTTGTTTGTTTGCTGTGATAAGCAATATCCACAAAGTAATGTGTTACTATAATCTGATATTGCAGATTGTTTAATCAAAAATATGAATAGTATTGTAAGCAGAAGTGGATACTTTGCACTCGTAAAGACATCATAAACCTGTACCCAACTGAAATGTTATTATCGTTTCTGCGTAAGTGTAATAGAATGTATAGAAAATAGGTATGCACAGATAACTGTCTCTCTTTTGAACTTAAAATGTATAAATCGCAGATGATCTTAAAATTGCAAGGTTGCAGATTTTTTACCTTGTAAACGTCTCATACCATTGACATAAAAGAGCGCCTGCAAATGTCCTTATCCTATATCTGTGACACTAAATATAAATCAATATTAACATAAATAACGGTAAAAATAAAAACTACTGTAAATGATGCACTATCATGCCTTTTGCACAGTACTGTATAATACAATTATAAAGGATCAAACATTTTGTCTACAAACCATTCATCCCTTTCCCCCGTAGCTCCTAATGCCATCTTCCCTATCAAGCTTCCCAGAGCCAGTATAACCCATCCCAGCACAACATAGTCTTCTTCCCTTCACCACTCAACCAGCTTGCTGACATTTAGAATAGGAAGCCAACCACAGCCATGTGAGTCTAGGGCCATGGATTAAACACAGGTTCAAGAATCAATCTGGTGAAATGGAGACAGACCCAATCCCTGCTTTTGCCTAATCCCCCCATATCTTCCTCCATTGTTCAGAGGTTTATTAAAGGGAGAATGAAGAGACGGAGGAGGACATGAGGGCTTTAGATTTAAGTTACAGAAACTAGGATAGTGTGGCATACAAGGGTACCAATTTTTGTATTATAAGCAACTGTATTTGTTTTCATTTATTATTATTTTTGATATTTTTGATATCTCAGCATTGCATTCTGTTACTGCCATGTTATCTCCAGTTACTTCACCGACAGAATGGACATCACAACACTTGGTTCCCAAGAGCAACTGATCTGCCACACTGGACATTTTCAGTTCCTCCAGTCTGTAATGTGACATGCGCATCATGGCCAATTTCACAATTTCACATATTGTGTTCCCAAGCCTCCCACCTTCTCTCACCCCCTCCTCCAGCATGAGGAAAGGAAGAAGTAGAGATTGGGCCCCAGCTAAAGCCCCCTTTTCAGGCCGCCGCTGGCGAGGCCTATCGGCAGTACGCAGGGAGTGGAGGTGTCGCTTTTGCTATGGCATTTCGGACAGTATCTACGTCTCTCCGGCTGCAGAGGAGAAAGGAGAAACAGTGGGGGTATTATCACAGAGGGATGAGAGCAGCGAAGGCATTTTTTGTCTTTTTATTCCCCTCCTAAGCCTCGGGCTTTGCTCCCAATCCGATTGGTCGATACAGCCAGGGATGTAAATGAAATGCAAAGAGGAATAAGGCTGGCTTCCATTGCTATATGTGTGTGTGAGAGTGAGCGCTGCTCTCTTTGGCTCTAACTCTGGGTTTACCATTCACAGACCTTCTCTCTCTCACCTTCTCTTTTGTCCCCAAGTCCCGATTTTATTTTGGTCTGTCAGCGTCCATTCGCCTCTCTCTAAGCACCTTCTGTCCGATCGTGCCATACACACCATCCTATTACTTCCTGCTTGCTCACTGTCTTTGCTGTCTGTCTCTGGCTGGGTTCTCGGCTCTTATCTGCTCAGGCACTCCACATTCCAGCGTTGCCGTGGATGCCTGCCGCAACCACAGTCACGGCAATTCCATGGATTCACGCAATCCCTCAGATGAGAGAGAGGCAAAAAGTGGCATAGGGTGGCATGGAGAGAAAGCAGCTCAGGGGAGGGGTGAACACACATCTGTAAGGGATATGTATACTATTGTATGAAGAATATACACCTAGTATCAATTTGGATTTGTTAAGGCTTGGGATAAGAATAAAGGCCAATTGACATCGGCCAAAAAGATGGCACATTGAAGTAACAGACTACCCAAAAATGAATATTCTGTCATCATTTACTAACCCTCTTATCATTTAAAACTTGTATAACTTTTTTAATTTGAAGAACACAGAAGATGTTTTGAAAAATACTGGTAACCGAACAACAGTGGTCCCTATTTACTACTACTGCATGTACAAAACAAATGGAAGTCGATGTATACCACAAATGTTCATTTACCAGCATACACCAAACAAGGAAGAATTATCTCATGAGTGGACAAAACAGCTACACCAAGTTAAGCAAAAAACAATTGGGTTGAATGTGTCTGAATTCAGAGCTATACTGGGAGATAATGGGGTGGGCAGTGCTTAAAGGAGAAATTAAGAACAGGACGGCATTTAAAATCGGTCCCAGATTAATGGGTCATTCTTAATCTCTTATGGTTGTATCCATATTAACCCCCACCCCAAATCTCAATGTTAGACCTTTTTGATCTTAATGTGAGAGAAAAACACGCATGACACGGGGGGTGGTGGATTTATATATATATATATAAAGAGAGAGAGAGAGAGAGAGAGAGAAGGCACTGGCTTCCAAAGACAGAGATTGCAGGTTCTAATCCCACCTAGGGTGTATGTTTTAGGGCAGTCGTGGCCTGGTGGTTCGAGTCTTGGACTTGTGATCCGAAGGTTGCTGGTTCGAGACTCGGTACCAGTGGGAATACCACGACTGAGGTGAGTCCCTTGAGCAAGGCACCGTCCCCCCCACTGCTCCCCGGGCACCGCGGCATGGCTGCCCACTGCTCCGGGTGTGTGTTCACAGTGTGTGTGTGTTCACTTACTGGATGGGTTAAATGCAGAGAACAAATTCCAAGTATGGAACACCATACTTGGTAATACGTCACTTCACTTCACTACAGTGTGTGCCATGACCTTCACACATATTTACATGTTGTATGTGGTGGAACATTTCCATTTATTTATTTGAAACACACACACAAACATTATAAATTCAGATTCAGATTAAGAGTAGTGATCACATAGAACATTTTGTAACACACATAAAAAATTACCTCTACTCATATACTCATGTTCTGACATATTTTCAGCACTACAAGTCTTACAAGTCATTAAACTATTAAAAAAGTGATCCCTCTGTACCCGTAAAACGCACATTAAAGTGATAGTTCATCCAAAAAGGAAAATTCTGCCATCTTGACTTCACCTTTGTGTTTTTAAATGCTTTTCTTTTTCCGCTAACAATTGTTAACAGGCACACATGGACTTGCACTGCTTATATGCTTACAGTGAATGGGTGCTACTGCTGTTCAGTCCCCAACTTTCTTCTAAATATTTTCTGTAGGAGAAAGAAAGTCATACAGGTTTGAAGGTGGTGAGTAAATTATGAAAGAAGATTTCATTTTGCCGGTCCCTTGACATTTTGTCTCATCCTCTGAGTCTGTCCCTCTCTTTCCTGAGGTGTGAGATAGCCGAGCTGATGGCTTTTTTTTGGGGATCGCTCGGCTCTCTCTGAAGGTAGCGAGTAAAGTGGAGAATGCTGCGACTCAGGAGGGTGTCTGGACTGGATCTTCCGCCCCCTAAGCGCAGCAAACGCTCAGCAGCTAAAGCCAGGTTCTTATCCCAATTGGCTGGATACTCTCCCTGGGCGTCTACTATTTGACAATATAGCTGTTGATAAAAAAATGACATAGACGTGAAATTGATTGCATAAATTATAATGAAAACGGTAAATGCATTACTCTATCTTAGCAATAAGATCACCAACATCTGCAAATAACTACATCTCACATATCAAAATATTAATCATTCTAGAGGAAATACAGGTTGCCATATTGGGAAATACAGGTTTATTTAGGCACGCTTGGTTTAGAAACCTTGGTTTTGTGTATAATAAACTGTACTTGACATCCTACTTTGGTCAACAGTTTATAAGCATCATAAGGACATAAGGACATAAAGAGCCTAAACTGTAAAATAATATTTTTCTTGTAAATAAGCTTTTTTCAATTTTACCGCATTTCCAAATTTTAATAGTATAAGAAAAAATGATGTAGCAAAATAAACAAAACAGCCCTGCCTTTCAGGACTTCAATTCTCATTAAGGGTGTGTGTGTGATGTCATTTCCTCCTCACATTGTAAGACAGCTCAAATAGACGAGCCTGTGGTTCTCCCTCCATCTCCTCAGCAAGGTCAAACAGGAAAAAGGCTGTTTTCATCCTAAGCAGAAAATATAATAATATCACAATTGAATAAAACACAAAAATCAATTCTGATGTGAGAAGAAGGTGCATTACCTTGCCTGCCACATCTCATCATTGGCGACTCTCTCCCAGGAACCAGCATGGAAACTGTCAATTTGAAATACATTGAAACACATTAAATACTGTATTGTTCACAAGGAGTTGGTTGTGTACAACATTTACGCAAAACAAAATATATATATTAATAAAATATATAATAAATCATAAGTAGACATTCCAGACTATAGCATACATAGAATGATAACTTCCCGTGCAAGTACAGTATGCCACATTTTTATAACATATCATACTTTTTTATACATTGCCGATGGCATCGAAGCATTTTTTGTCCAGAATAGACCAGTTTAAAACCTGTTGGTGATCCAGCGGATCCAAATTCTGCATGTCTTTAAACAGTACAACCAAGCCTGTCAATAGAAACTCTCTCTGTAGTGAGCGACTCCTATATTTCTGCATTTCTCCCTCTCCTTTGCATGGCTCATAAACGTGCGGCCTCTTCTTCAAAGGAATATTTTAGCTTGTGACTTCCCCGCTAATATTTGGCTGGCTGGCAGGGATGGACACGCTTGTAGTGGGTGAGAGGAGAGTAATGTCACACCATTCAACCCCGATTAACTTGCTGAATACCAGCCGGCTGCAGTGAGCCTCAGTGCTGGAGACTAGAACTAATTTCACTTTATACACAGATATTGACACGGCAGTTTAGAAAGTCATTAGGGTGGGGTCAGCGGACTAATAACCACTTTGAAGCTGGAAATGGAGGCTGTCTGCGCAGCACGGAGTCAGAGCAGTGTTTAAGTTCACTTTAATATCAATAAATACCGGAAACACTAACAGAACTATGTGAGGTGGATGAAAAACTGCTGGGGTGCACGTGATAAGGATGTTTAGAGTGATGTTACCACTTAGACATCTACTATAGGGATGCTTTGATACAAATGCTATTTGTATGATAGTCTGGGTTAGTTATAAATATACCATGGTATTGACACTAACTACACTTAAGATATAGCTCATAGTTGTTCAAATAAATTGGGAAAAAAAAGTGTTAGTTAAACCTATTTGAACTTGTAGGGCTGTTCACAAAATATTCCTAACAACAAATGTTTCTTAACCGCCATATTAAAATCACATTTTAATAATAGTTTTCGCAAGATTTGTCATTATTATTCACCCATTTCAAACCTGAGAGACTCTCTTCGGCAAAACACAAAAGAAGATATTTTGAAGAATGCTGGTATCTGGCATCCATTCACTTGGCAACAATCTTTAGGTAAGTGATTATTTTGAATGTATCCTAATTTTATCCATAATTTCTAACTCTGAGCTTTATAAACTTGAATGTTTACAGGATTTAATGCACATCATGTGATGTTTATTTGTTTTACGAGAGAGGGTGTAGCCTGAGGAGATACTCATCCTATATCAAGGAATAATTATTGGGCATTTTGTTCTGCACAGGAAAAATGGGCCAAAATCAATATTTTACTGACTTTGAAAGTAAAAAACTGTAAAAAGGCTTTCACATGGATGAAGCACTCTTGAAATATCTAAGATATTGGTGCTTGTTCACAGAACCATCAAACTTTTGTAGCTAATAGTCAACAGGGTCGCAGAAACACGTTGAGAAGAAAGGCACAAATTAACTGCCAAGATTTCAGAAGAATCAAACAAAGCTACCAGGATCCCATTATCCTCCAGTGCTGCCATATTCCACAAATGCAACCTACCTGGACTGTCAAGAAGTAAGAGGTGTTCAGTTCTCAGAGACATGGCCAAATAAGAAAGACTGGAACCTGGCCATCTCTGAACCATACCAATAATCTAAAATGTAAAGAATGGGCCAAGAAATTTCTGAAGACCCCTTGATGGGCCATGTTTAGATCAGTAAAAAATACAGAGCTCCACTTCGACTCAGCAAGGTGGAAGTGGGGTACTGGTATGGAGAGGTTTTATTAAAGATGCGCATGGTGGACCTATTCGGGTTGAAAATCGACTCTCCAACCTTCTGCCAATATTCAGAAGTCACTTTCTTCAAGCACTGATAAAGGAAAAAGTATCCATTGAAGACTGTCATCAAACAGAAGGGTGAATATATTGGTCACAGATGCCTCTTTTATTTCAGAGATCTTTTTATTGTACATTTTGAGTTTGTTTAACAAGTGAAATACATTTTTTTTTTTTCATTTAGTAGCATAATAATTCTGCATACTTATAGTTGCCTAATAATGGTGTACAAGTATATATTCTCTTAAGAAAGCCATAAGTTCACTTTAACAACTTTAATGTTCGGTTTTGAGAACTTGTTTTCATTTTTATTGACCAAGAGCATTGTAGTTGTACAGTAAAAAAATGAATCCTCAAAAATACATCTTGCCTAATAATTTTGCACACAGTGTAGAAGCGATATGGTGCCACTGCTATTCAGTTATCAACTTCCCTCAAAAATATACTACCTTCAGACAGAGGATAAACACCATTACCCACAAAGCACATTACGTACACTAGAGTTTAGTTTACTACCTGTCGTGTGGCTGGCTCCAGTTGTAGAGGTGAAGTGTGCGCTGGGCCCATTTCTCAGGGACAAATTGGGTCTTGACAGGTACCAGCTGTTCACATACGCCCCAAGGCCAACGAGAAAAGCTCCTCTCCCAACTGGGGTCGCCCTCGGTTAGGCCGATACACACAAACACAGGCCTGCTGCAGACAAACAGAGTAAATTTAACTGAGCTTCACAAATGCTCCACAATTATAGTACTGCCAGTGGCAACGGGTTACACTATAGTAACTACTGATCCATAACACTTATACTGACTAATAATAGCAACCGCAGTTAAAATCCATTTCGCAATATGTAAACACTGGTGCAGAAGCACTTTTGTTTTCATTTTGTATATTTCATCTTACACGTGTACTAAAAATGTAGGTATATTTGTTAAATGTTGACCAGAATTGTTTTTCCGAAGTGGTCTATAACAACACAATTGGTAGGCAAGGCTAATAACATTTTATAACAAGTCATAAAAATCATTATAAAAATGATATATCGGATGCCGACTATGATGTTGTTCACGAAGATACCAAACTTGTACATATTTAGGTTGCACATCAGCATATGTTCAGCATCTTCAAGGCAGAAAGAATAAAGAATTTGTAACCAAATACTTTTCCTTATTATTCAATAATATAGTAACTTATGTAGATGGTGCACATTGTGCTGAACAATGCCCATTAGCCATTACAACATATGGTGACCTTTAAATACTACACTGACAAAGCTTAATGAAATAAAAGTGTCTGGAAAACATGTATAATAATGTTTGTTTATAGGTAATATATATTTATTTACATCTTATTATGATAATTGGTTTCCATTGATTCTTTTTTGTTCTATGGACACCTTTTTGATTATGCTATTTCATATACTTAGTGATGTTTAAAATTTAATGATATACAGTATTTTCACATTCATATTTTCAATATCCGCTTTAACCAGACTAGATGGCAAAAATAAAATATATCAACAAATTTATGAAACAATCAGGCAAGAACTCAAAGTTCCTGTTGTGATACGATATTGATCCAATGATACATAAATCTTAAACCAAACAATACGCACAATAGAAACAAGCAGGTGCTTTGTTGTTTTTCCCCATGTATCTATTCCCTGTTTTTTTTTTCTGACCACATGGGAAATAGTCCTTGAGTTTATTGCCCCTGTCAAAGGATAGAGGTTTTATCAAGGAAATACTGCCTTCTGGTGGAGGGAGGCATTATAGATCCCTTACTGGAAGAAGGAATTGATTTGTAATGGTCTCCTGAGTCTTGTTTGCATGAAGCTTTAGGACAAATGCACTTAAAAACTGTTTAAATGACACAACCGATGCATTCTTGGTAGTAGCATGTATAGTGTTTATGAACCGAGATTATGTGTTTGAAATTCTGTGTGTATAACTTACTGCGTATTGTGCTTGAGAAACTGCTCAATACTGAAGGTTTTCTTTTCCGCACTGTTGACAGGATCCCACTGATGTCCAGGAAACGTCACTCTGGGTAGATGTTTCTGTAGTTTTGTCACGTACCAGCCATAAGTCATCATCTGTAAAATATATATTATTTAATAAAAGCACGTTTAACACAGTAACAGAAATTCAATAACCATCTAATGCACTAGTGTTCACTTGAGTTAACTGGTACTGTGCTCACGACAAAGAATTTGTGGGTTCAATCTGAAAACAAGCTTACAAAATGCATCACATGAATCCACTGTGTGTTGTTTTGGATAAAAGAGTATGGCAAAATTGGCACATACGAACAATTTCTAGCTAATATTTCCGATCCAACTGAATTCTCATTTAATTTTCCTACTTTTTATATAGAACACTTTTATATTTGAAGACAGATATCTCCAAGTTTTTCAGGCCATGGCTAGAGAAAATATAACAGGTGTCACAGATGACTGACCTCCTGGTCAACAAGGCTGAGGTCTGGCCGGAGCCCCTGGCAGTAGTGAAGGTAGCGCAGTGTGTTGCCAGGGAGATCACCTCGCGTCAGCACCAACGAGCCTTCCGGTAATGAGAACACAACCTCATGAGCAAACCGCTCCACAACGTCATTGTTGCTTTGATCGCATTCTCTGTTGACACACATAGAAGAAACTAAACATAGTATGAAAATACAAAGTTGTTTGCGACCTTTTGAATTGCATAGCACTTTGGATAATTTTTTAACAGTGTTGATTAACATAAGCAGCTAGTTGGCAGGAAGATTTTTTCTCTCCATATGACATTTGACGTTTAGGTTCAAATACTGTGATGATGGACATAACTTGATCACACTTTAAACTAATACTAACTAATGCTCCATTTTAACATAAGTGTAAAATATTTGTTAGAACTGATAGATCCACAGTGTCGTTCATATTGTGGCACACATGTCTGGTCCTGGCAAACATTGTACATGGCAAACTTGGCATTCGCTTAGATTCCCAGATCATTGTTGACAAGCTATCTTACTTTTTTTAATTAAGTTAGAGAAATGTGGTCTCATTCCATCATATCCGGAACTGCACATTTTTAAAGTAAGTGCAATCCCATTCATTCCTCCTAACTATGGAAAAAGTTGGTGGGGGAGCTTGAAGACCCATGACATTCTTGTTGCCTCTGCTGTTCTGCAGTCAGTTTCTCTCTCAGAGCTGTGATGTGAGAAGTGATGAGGTGGAACATCTCTCGGCTGTAATCAGCCTGGGACAGGTGTGATGAGCGCTGACAAGAAAGTAAGTTCCGTCATTGATCAAAGCGTGACGGTCTGTGGCAGCGATGCTCCAAACCTCAGCGTTATAATCTACATGACTGGCGTTGCTAGGATGCCTAATCAAGCACAGAACTGGGCTGCTTTAATCTGCATGACTAGCATGGCCAGGACAGCTAATCAAGCATAGAGTCAAAGCAGCAGAGGACAGCAAGACTGCTTTTGCTTTGATGTGTGCTGAAGCATGGAGGAAATGAGAAATTCAGTGAGTGCCTGTCATGGGCATCCTGATCAACCAACATGTTGTCAAAATCAACAAAATTAGAAGGCTGAGCAGTCAGGTCTGTGATTTGGCCCAGTCACCAAGAGTTGCCCATGGAGTCCAGACCCACTGCCATCAGTAAGGAGTAGATCACCAAAAAAAATACATTTTGTCATAAATTACTTTCTCTTGTTGATTTAAACCAGTATACATATATAGGTAAAGATATTTGGAAGAATGGTTGAAACCAAACAGTTTTTGGACCCTCTTGATTATGATAAAACGGTAGTCAAAATTACCCTGAAAGATTTTGTTGTCTTACATCTTGCAAAATATCTCAATTTGTGATCAATAAAAATAAGATGTCCTACTATATTTGTCAGTGTGGTTCAAGAACTGTCTATAGTACAACAGGACAACCCTGCCAAGACGGTCCATTAAAACTCCAGCAGACATTTATATATCTGGAGCACTAGAAGGTAGTCATATATATATATATATATATGTGCTTAGATATGGCTAGAGTTCCTCTTTCCATGCAGTTCAAGATTTTATTGCAGTTTATTCATCAATCGGTGAATTTTAAAGAAAAAGTAGCAAGCGGTCAAAAAAAACTTAACCTATGTGATTGTGTGTGCACATCTCACCTATGGTTTAAATTGATCATGTTTGAGATGAGACCTGCAGTGAGGATCCAGCCAGCTGTGCTCCAGACTGCACCCCAGCCCAGATGCCTGTCCAGCCAACACAAAGTCCAGCTCAGACCCAGACCAGCCAGCACACACAGCCCAGCATCAGCCTGCAGCCAAAACCGCTCCACCTGATCACACGATTAACACACCCAGCATCTTTATTTGGCGGAAAAGAAGTGTGTGATATAAAGAGATGACATATATGAACTGTGATAACATATCTAAAACCTGACTTACCACTCCCAGCAGAAGTGGCTTCTCAATGTCTAGATTCGCCCTCCAGGCAAAAAACACAGAGTAGATGCTCACCATAATGAGTACCAATAACATAAAAACACAGCGCCCCCTGGAGGTCAGATGGCATTAATAAGAGACAGTTTGGAGAAATTATCAATATTATATTGACTGTATTGAGTCATACTCAATAGCTGATTAATATCTGGTTAGTTATGATCAGCCATGTGCCTACTCTCTGAAAATCTAAAGAATATATTTTAAAGAATGTTAATAAGAGACCGATGACAGTACCAACTGACTTGCATTGGATTGACACAAAACTATTGCAAGGGCCACTGCTGCTCGGTTGCCAACATTCTTCAAAATATCTTCTTTTGTGTTCTGCAGAAAAAATCGTTTAAAATGACACAAGGGTAATTAAATGATGACGGAATTATTATTTATATCCGTTTAAATTGTGATATTAGAACTGTGTGGAGCGGTCTGTGTTGCCAAGTCTGTGGGAATCAAACTAATTAACAGTGGAATGCTTTTGTTATTAAGCTGTGAATGTTAAAAAAGATGACTGAAATCATTTTTCTGAAAGCCAAGTTTGCATTTTTTTTAACTAAGTACATTAGGCTAGTGACGTTTACTTTCATTTGGCATATCTGGCAACCTTACCACGGAGGTCCGGTAAACCCAAAAGAATCTGATTTTCAGTTGCCATTCAGTTACCCTAGTAATAAGTAACGTTATATGCTGTTGTGTAGACAAGAGTAAAATGATGACAGAATTACTTTTAAAAAATCCCCTGCGTATAAAACTGTAATAAAATAAAGCATTTTAAATTTTTCAGTAATATTCAAAACTGACTGTCAATCAACAATTTACATTTTTTCATTTGTCTTACCTGTTCCTCAGACAGAGGAGTATGCTCAGCATCGCCAGCACTAGTACTGGAGTTGACAGATCATTCATGCAGTGATTCCACTGAGCCCTGATACACAAAACACAAAGTATAACCAACACATGCATGAGTCTCTACGCATGTCTCTTTGATAGACACAAACTCTTAAAACACTGACATGCAATCATTTCTCTAAAAGTGTGTGCGTTCGGTTTTTTAAACACTAAATGCAGTCCGGAGTATATCATCTACATGTTTTCAAACCAAGTCAATGGCCAATTTCCCTGCTGAAAGAGCTTCTGCCCTGCCCGTGCTTTAATACCCATCTCTCTCTGACAGCTTATTTAAGTGTCGTGTGAAAGCAAGCGCGCAAAAAGAGACAGTGCGTGTGTTTTGAGCTCCTTATGGCAGGTTTATGCTGTGACATGCTTGTTGTGTTTCCCTCTCTCGCTCTCACCTGTCCATCACCCTATGTGGCAGCCATAGGGGGTGATGGGAAATGGAAAATTGGTAATAGCAGGATTTAAAATAAGCTCTCTCTGTCTCTATGGTCTCTCTCTCTCTATGCTCTCTCTCTATGCTTCTCTCTCTCTCTCTCTCTCTCTCTCTCTCTCTCTCTCTCTCTCTCTCTCTCTCTCTCTCTCTCTCTCTCTCTCTCTCTCTCTCTCTCTCTCTCTCACTGGTCTCTCTGGTCTCTCTCACTGGTCTCTCTCTCTCTCTCACTGGTCTCTCTCTCTCTGTCTCTCTCTCTGTCTCTCTCTCTCTCTCTCTCTCTCTCTCTCTCTCTCTCTCTCTCTCTCTCTCTCTCTCTCTCTCTCTGTCACTCTCTCTCTCTCGGACACGCAGATGTGTGATGATGGTGGACTGTGGAGACCTAAGTCTAGTAATATGTCAATGAACGATGCAAAATCTCGGATGGAAAAATCTAATGGAAATATGTTCTTCAAAAGGCAAAATAAGATGAAGATTATATTGATTGGTTTAATATATTTGAGTATATTTCTCACATATTAAAGTAAAAAAGTGGACAAAAAGGAAAATGAATCTATCGTGTATAGATACAAAACCAATGAAAGTCAATAGGCACCACTGTTGTAAGGTTTCTAGATGTACTATTGTCTAAATAACACTCTACGTAATATAAAAAACTATTTGTGAAAATATGATCTTGATATATTTAATATTAACTGAGTAAGGCCATGTCTTTCAGATTGAAGTTATAGTAAAATGAATTATTCTAATTTATATAGTAGATTCTAATTTAAAATGTATCATTGCCATAATTTACTTTTATTCATACTCACTGTAACATCTTCACAAAGTTCATGTTTCCTTCTGTTTTTGCCTAAACCAAAAAAAAACGTGTTGCACTATAAATATATTTTTATATAAACTATCAATAAAGGAAAACAAATTTAAACTATTAATAAGGGATATAAATGGACAGTGTGTAGGTGCAGGTACCAGACTGAAGGTGCCGTATTCAGCTCTGAGAAGATGTGTTAGCAGACCACTTAATGACGTCTGGTCTCCCCAGCTCCAGCGAGCTTTGTTCAGATAGGAGGAAATGGGCAGGTAGATGTAGGGCACAAACCCAGCCAGAAAACACGTCCCCAGAGACACCAGACCATAAAAAGACAATCCCTAAGGGAACATGTGATTGAAAACCAACTCCATTACCATATGTTTCAACCTATACCAAAAACTGCTGGTTTTCTCAGTTTGATTATGCACTTCTTAATTTTTCATACCAAAGAATTTCTTTTGGCTATGTTCTTTAACCAGTATGTAAACGGAAATATAAATATGTTAACTCAACTCATAAACACCAAAAGAAATATCAATACTCACATTATGAGCGTAGAGCTGCAGGATGGCCCAGGGAATTATGACAGCAACATATAAGACCAGTGTGTGCTGATTACATAAGCTCAAACCACAACACAGCGCCCCCCATAGTGCAAACTGAAATAAAAAAACACAACTACTGAGAACAAACAATAATTAATTTTAAAATAAAACAATAAAACAACCACATGTTGTGGATTACAATACCTTTTTCTTCTGATGAACACTTTCTGCACAGTGAAAACATGCAGAGAGGGAGAACAAGATGCCCACAAACAGGTTATTAAAGGAGAAGACTTCTGCGATGACTGACCACTGCCATACCAGTCTGGACATTGCAAACACCCCACCTGCCAAGACGGCCCCTGGACCAGGTCCTGACACCCTTTACAGACAAAAAACATAGATGTACCAAATATGTAAAAAATAAATTATTTAACCCTGCCAGTGCAAAACCCACTTTTACTTGCACAATTCAAGGAACATTGTGTTAGAACTTAGAATATTACATTAATTTATTGTCACAATGTCAAAGAATAAAATCATAGTAAATTCAAAGTTTAGTGCTTGTTTTCTTATAATTTGATTTTCAGACTTTAGCCTGGATACATATTTATAATGACATTTCTCGCCATTTTGATGAAATTCAATAGTAATATTGATGTTATGCATTTCAACACAATCTTACAAGGTGGCAATTGGCTAATTCGTTTATGTATTCTATGAACTGATAACAACGTTCTTCTTTGTTAACACTCCAATGCTCCTGAAATACAAAAGAAGAAAAAAAGAATACAAAAATTTGGCAAAAAAAAGTCTGTTAACTTTCAAAATATCACCCGGTCGTCGCAAAGAGTGGTTCATGTCCCTATAAAAATGTGTCAAAGAAATAAATAAACAACCCCAGTTCCATTAACCCCCACCCCTCTCATTTCCCTAATTATAATTCAGGCGACTTTAGGATAATCTTTCCCATGCTTAGGTCCACCTCTTATTATGGACAGACAGTGTGACCGAATACAGATAAACGTGTGTGTGAGGTAGAGAAAGATGAAAGTGAGGTCAGCTTCGTCCGTTTGATTCCAAATCAAATGAAGCAACGGAAGAGGGGAGGAAAGAAGTTGCGAAAGGAGAGAGGGAGTTAAAGAGAGAGCGCTATAGAAGAAACCTCTCAGCCCGGTCTCATGCACATCGCTTGGTAAAATTTTAGCGGGCTTGATAATTAAATGGGTGGGGGGGTGTTTAGGGGGAGGAAGTGAGGCAGTATGGCCCTCTCCTCATTGTGCCGAGTGGCTTAGAGTCCTCATCAGCCTATCAGCTAAGTGACAGGCGGAGAGCTGCTCTATTCAGCGGCACAGATACACGCCGCGGGCCAAGCGGCTGCCAGCTCCCTCCTGACCCCGCAATCCCTCGCCGCTGACAGCTTCAAGCTCCATGGCAAATTAGGCGCTCTCACATTACAATCGCGCAAGACAGATTCCATTAACGGTATCTGAAATTGAGTAGAGAGCAGGGCCCTCGCCTTATCAGACCTGACTCATAAGCAGCGGCAGCACCGAGGAAGCTTGCGCGCTTAATCACGAGCCATGATACCATTTAGACGTTTCCAGCGCGCCTCTGCCTGCTGCTGTGATAGTCGGCCACAAAAAGAGTCTGATGAGACTTAGGGGAAGGGGAACAATGGAGCTTTCACAGGGAAAGCAAAGTAAGTCAGAAAAGAAGGGGAGCGGAATAAAGTGTACGGATGGAAGAAAGGGATGGTGTGCCTGTTTTGTGGAGGGGGGGTGGTGGAACTCGCACTTGCTGACTACTCTTTTCCGTTTTCTCTTATTTTCCCGTCTCGCTCGAGACGAGAGAGCGTGTGTGCGCGCGTGTAGTCGGGCTAATAGCTTGTCAAGAGCAGGCGGGGGGATTCTTGGTGATATCGGCTCTTCTTTCTAGCCTCTGCACGTGCGGAGGGTGAAGGTGCGGACCCCCCGCGCCCTTGATTCCACCCTGCTGCGTGCCAATTAACCCCATCACGAGCTGGAGGCAGGGGGGCTGGGTTAAAAAGTAGGGGTGCTATCCAGAGGTAGGGATCTGCAGTGTGAAATATCACATCCTCCCCCTGTCATCCCTCAATGAACAGTCGCCTGGCTGTCCTCCTCTCGTCTTTATTCCACTGAAGGGGGCTTGACACGTCGCGCTTTGGAAACGTCAGGCTGTTCAAGGAAGGCATGTGAAGTGTCCTTCATTCCTGAATATGTGGGACCACCAGGGTCTCTCTTTTTTGTCAATGTTAAGCTAGACACTTAAGAGCAACTTTGGAGATGTGTTGCTCTTATCAAGTCTACTTTAAACACAGGTCAGTCGTGGTCTGGTGGTAGATAGTTCGACTTGTAAGTGGAAGGTTTTGGGTACGAATGCCAGGGTCAGCAGACTAACATGTCCTTGAGCAATATACCTTACCGCTGTTTGCTCAGCAGTGATGATTGACTACTGCATAATACTGTAAGTTACTTTGGATAAAATCGTCAGCCAAATGAATAATTTTAATTGAAATTGTATTTTGCTGATTTTTTGCCTTTATTTAACAAGAAATTGGTTGTAACGAATCCAGCGAAAAGTTTGTATTTGACTCAACAAAGGGTTACAACAGACTGGCAAAGGTTCATTCATAACTAAATAGCATTTGAACATAACAGAACAGTATGGTAATGATTCTAGACCAGCTGGTTCAAATTTCTGAAATAAATTTTTTGATTTAAATGTAGGTGGACGGCAACAATTTCTAGTGTAAATTAATATATACCATTACAGATATGTTTGTCTGAAAAGTCTCTTCCTGCAGGGTAGTGTGTGTATAAAGCTTATCACTTCAATCCTGCTCAAACAATACAGCCTGTGACACTACAATATTCCCCAATTCAATCTTAATCCCAATGACACACGTCATGTGAACAAACTACATAATAGAAATAATCAACTATGAATATGATTTGGTAAATGCAGTTTTTTTCATTCTAGTAAAGTCTAGTAAAGCTGTATGAAATGTTTGTATTGCAGCAAAGTCTTTTGACTTGTATGACTTCCATTAAAAACTGCCTGTGGAGACAGTTTAGAAAATGTAATAGTGGAGCAATATTGACTTCCAATGTAACAGACACAATCTTAAACCTCCAGGCAAGGGGAAATTAAAGTGATGGCATAGCACCGAAAATGAACCTATTTCCCCCATTCTGAATGGGGTAATGATGGTTAAGATGTCTTCATTAAATATCTGTTAAGGAAATATTACTGCATGGGTTTAAATGGTGCCGCTGGTCATGTTGAGCTGTGGAATTCAAGGCCAAGTGCAGTAAAGTTTTTAATGGAATTTTTTTTTGTTAAAGGGATAGTTCACCCAAAATGAAAATTCTGTCATCATTTGCTCACTCTTATGACATTTCCTGTATGACTTTCTTTCCGCTGCTGGACACAAAAGAAGATATTTTGAAGAATGTTGGTTTTGAAGAATGTTTTCTACTGTATGGTCACAAACAAATGCAAGAGCCTTTGCTGTTTTTGTAACGACATTCGTCAAAATATCTTCATTTGTGTTAGGCCAAGAGGATGATTAAATAATGATAGAATTTTAATTTTTACATAGATCACTTTAAATACAATCAATAACATATAGCAAGTCTTTGTGAATGCTGTTGACAAAATTAAAGAATAATGTTAACTTGCTTGGTTTTAAAAAATATATCTATATTTTAGTAATGGAAGTCTATGCTGCTCAGGTTAAAAAATATCCAAAAACCTGCACTGCTTATTTTCCTTTTAAAAGGTTGAATAACCAACAATCTACATACTGTCTTTGAAGTCAAGGTCTGGCATTTAAACCAAAGCAGAATATCAGAGTTTTAGAGAAAACGCAGGTAGGAATACCTAATCTTGTTATTATCATAACCAAAAAATGCATGGCTGCAAACCAAAGCGTTTTACAGATTAGACTGGCTAATAAAGCATGTGCTTAATCTGCCAGGAGCTGTTGTTTCTGGGTCGATGATTTACCTGACAACAGAGGTATGCGGGAGGGGGCAGCCAAGGGACGTGGGAAATATGCCGGTTTTAGTTTCTGTCTTAATACAAAAATGGATCCTAAATTATGAAATTCACACCAATACAACAAAGAGCGGAATATATAATATCAGGGCTTGAACTAAAAATGCACCCCCATGTTAACTCATCTTAACACACTGCAATATATGGACTCTACATAAGCAACCGTCTTGATTAATAACACAGCTCACCACAGAGAGTAGAGAGGTGACTAAGAATGACTTGTAGGTCCATAAAGGAAAGCGCAGTCACGGCCATATGGTAAAAAAGCCTTTTATGGCACGGACGCTCCAGGACAGGTGGGGCACGGTCAGCTGTGATATAAGATGGTGTGTGCAGAACGGGACCCGTCTGCTCTTGGCTGGTGTGCACCCACACAGGTGCGGTGGAGCCGGGGATGAGGGTGGGGAGGAACTGTGGAGTCACCTTCAGCCACCACATGACAACTTTAATTATCCGGTAATGAGATGATCATATGGAAAATGAAAAGGTATAAATTTAGAATACAGTTTTTTTAAAACATTTTTTGTGGGCTTATATACACTGTATATAGGACATACCAATGTATTGTGGGAAATCTGATGTCATTCACACCTTTTATCGCTTTTCATGCAGTCAAAACTTGGATTTAATTTTTAATTAATGCCATTGTTACAACTTTAGGAAACAATCTGGATGGAGATGTTTAATGAAGCAAAAAGTTTGTTACAATCACCAACCGACTTCCTCTGTATACAGTAAAAAACATAAAAAAAACATTTAGCAACTTTCTTTTACAAAACACAGAAAGTTGGTAAAGGAACAACAACACGTTCACTTTCATAGTGTAAACTAACAACCAATGTAACTGAATGGGTGCTAGATACAACATTCTTCACAGTATCTTCCGCAGAATAAAGAAAGTCATAGGTTTGAAATGTTCATAAATGTTGACATCATTTTCAAATTTAGGTCAGCTTTTAGATATAATGTCTTTAATACAAATAAACTACATTGATAAACTAGTTATCAAATGGCAAGTTTACAAACAAAATCCTACTGTACTTCCATATTTATCTACAGGGTTTACAAAGAGTTCTCAACTACCATGAAAACCCCAAGCGGTTTTTTTCAGTCTGTAATGCAATCAATGGGTATCATTATTATTGAGGCAAGCTATCCTCAAAAGCTTACCAAGAGGAAACAAAGTCATGAAATTTGACTCTTCAATTGACAAATCAAAGACGTTTGGTATGCGAGTTACACAGTCCGTCCATCCAATGTAACTTGTAACATCAAAGAGTTATCACAACAATGCCTCTTTGAGTTTTTCTTACTTTATTATTTAATTTGATTTATAAATTTAGCTCACAATAAATACACCAAGGACTTTTAAGAAGTCTATATTACCCGTTGAAAATACTGCATTCACACATTTATGCACTGAAATTCCTCTTAGGATGCAAATGATGGCAGAAAACATATAGGGCACGAAATGCTCAGAGAGATATCGGTTGCCAGGGTAGCAGCCTGGGGGCAGGCCTGTCCGGTAGTGTCCCTACCGGGAGTGGCATGCCACCTCAGCATTACCACTGGGCACAGGCGAAGCACCTAAGGACCCCAATGCCAACCCAGAGGGGAGTCCCAGACTGTGCCGGAAGCTATGAAACCCCTAAAACACTCCCTCCTCCCAGTTCTGGCATCTCGAGCCTGCCAGTTACTGCTCTGAGCCCAACAGAGAAAGCATGAGGCCAAACCCCAGTGAAAACCTGGACAGATAACCATCAAAACCCATTATGATTATGTTTTCAATTAAAAGCACAGATTATACACTGAAACTTAAGGGCTAAGAGGGTTTGCGTGCAGGTCTGTGTGCGCATACACAGCAAAATCCTAAAGGCCATCGCTTATTGGGAAAGGATGGGTTGTGGGGTTGCAGAGGCCAAAGGAAATGACTTTTTTGGTTGCTGTAATCCAAAATTGGATCTAAATCCGTTGAGGCTTAAGAGCAGAGGTTGCATTGGACATGTAACTGCAGCCAAATCTACGGTCAGCATGGCTTGCAAACTCAGCTGAGTGGGTGCGCATTATTCACTTCATTTGCAAGAGTCATGTGTCGGTAAAATATGTCGGTCTGTTTGCTACCTTTTTATGTTGACTGAATTCTAATTCTATGCAGGCAGTAAATTTGAGAATATTTAAACTGTTTTGACATTTGAATTGCAAAAGAAGCCAATAGGTACTGCACATCTCAGTACACGACCAATTTTTTTTAAAGGTTGTCTCTACAAATGAAACTGACCTTGATGGCACAAAAGACATCTGCAAGGCAAATCTCTTTGCTCATAGATGATGTCTGTAAGATATTAATGATTTAGAATCAATGTAGAACACCTCTTTTAAGATGTTTGACAGATGTTTTTACACAGCAGATGTTGTTAAGGTCTCCAGATCTTTAGCAGACAACTTACAGACATACCTGTGCTATCTGGAAATGTAGTTTTTCTAAGACAGAGCACACGTACATTTTTAAATCAACTATCTATTTTGCTAGCAATATATTATTTTGTTTGCAAAACAAAATATTATTATGTATTATTATGTTGTTACATTGTGTTGGAATGTCTTACCAACCACATTGTTTTATAAAAGAATGATCATAATAAGTCAGGAATGTATTTCCAATATTTTATCCAATACTATATTCCTGTAGTTTAGTTGGTGGTGCATTGCATTAGCAGCGCATTACCCCTATAATCAGAAATATGCAAAATTAGTAAGAACCTGCAACATAAACACCAACCATTCTGGTTTGTAAATGTCTCATGAATATTGATGAATTCTTGCTCTCAGCAGCAAATAATGCTCTGCGCAAAACCCACAGTTATTGGCAAAAATTATGTTTATCCTCACTGCAAGTGAGGCTGTAATAGGCTGTCATATTCGTATGCCTTGCATAGTTTTGGTCATGGTTATTGACAATGAGAGCATTTCGTGTTACCTTCCCGTCCAAGCTTCTGTCTAATTTGGCTACTGACAGACACATTTCCAAAAAGGGATGGGTCCATTATATGCCCAGTTTTATTGCCAAAAGGAAATGCTATGGCAAGATTTTTCCTTCTTTTCTATGTAAATATTCATATCTCTTTACTCTTTATGGAATATGATTTTTCGACCATAGACATCACAGGAACCGCTTTTCTGTTCTCTTACTAAACGCAGGGCAAGATATGAAGGTCTATTGAACGCTTTACATAACAGAAATTGGCGTGTTAATTTGCGGTTGTTGCACCTGAACAAGTTCTTTGCGACCTTGCAATAATCTGACAGAGGGAGAACAAGGATTTGCTACTTTTAATAGCCCATATTTACATAAAAAAAACAACGGAAAGTGGCGCAGTGCTATTGAACTGATGAGTTTTTACAGTTTCTCTCTCTCATTCACACGTAAACCCTGCCTCATATTTTCTCATTAACTTCACTGATGTTATTAGAATGAGGTAACCTTTTAGAATCAGTGACAGAGGTTTGTTAAACTGCTGGTTGGGCAGAAAATCTTGGCAGGAAAGATAGTTCCCAGTTCTTTTTAGAATCTGGAGAGTTTTAAAGCCACTTCGATGTTGTTTCTTATTCATGCACACACTTGTGCTGTCATACTGTTCCATAAATGTAATAAGGCACTCATAATCATGTGGTAGTGCTCAATATTACCCTCCCATTCGAGCCATTGCATTATTATAGTAAGTTCAATTGTTATAGATTTTATAGGGTTACTTATAAGTGGTTATGGTACACAAATGCCTTGGTAACATTTTAAAAATCCAAGAGTGACTTACCTGCACACAGTAAAGCAGAGGGCCCCGCTGGCTCCAGCCCCAAAGACAGCACACAAGACATTAATACTGTGTGCTGGCGAGCTGAGTGGAAGCAGTGAGAGCATCAGGGAAGAAAGCATGGTAAAGAGGGGGTATCCTGGAGGATGTGCCACCTGGGGGGAAGAGACAGCTGTAAACTCCCTCACAGATCATTCTAGATAACAGCAACACATCTAGTTTCCCCATATAATACACTCATACACACACACACACACACACACACACACACACACACACACACACACACACACACACACACACACACACACACACACACACACACACACACACACACACACACACAAACTTTCAGTTCAGCTTTCAAAGGCAGACCACACTTTTGCGGGTTACAGTATTACACTGTACTCACTCTTCCCCAAAAGCCTGATCTGCTGTCTCCTTGCCTTCCCAGCAATTAGGCACTAAGTCCCCTCAGGAGCGATAAGGACCAGAGCTATTAAAGAATGTCTCATTCCTACTGGCCTGATAACACACACATGCACAGCAGGCTGAGAAACGCTGCGCTCCAGAGCAAAGAGCAATAAAGCGGGTTGTTAGAGGTGCGGATTGGAAATTGGTGGACAAGCCAGTGTGAGTTCAAGATCAAAGACGAAGAGAAGGTCCCAGTCTATTTATCCCTCAGATTATTTAACTCTTGCATGGCTTTCGGATTTCAAAACATAGTTTTTTTCAACTTTTACAGTTTTATTTATTTAAGATAAATGTTGTTTTAAACATATCATATAATTTCGTTTCTAGTACACGTTCACAAAAAATGAGGAGGACCTTTATATTAAAAGTGTAATGAAGTGTAATCATAGAACCTTCATTTCTAGTACACCTTCACAAAAAATGGGGAGGACCTTTATAATAAGGTATTATTATAAGTGTAATGAAGTTAACATTTGTAAAAAAAATCAATAATAATATTGACAAATTATTGTTTAACAAAACAAAAACAATAATAGGTCATTATAGGTCAGCTTAATATAAAGGTCTTTTTTATAAATGTGTAACAAAAAGCACTTAAATAAACCAATCTGTTCTTCTTTGAATTTTTTCAACAAAAACTGCATTATCTAGCCAGTTAAAAGTAGCTCTAGCCAGCAGTATTTTAAGTTACCTACAGATGAACAGTTACTTGGCTAAACTTAAATGTGGTGAAGTTACACAACCCATTAAACAAATTGTTTAATTATTATTATACAACAAAATTTTTATATACCATGGGTAAAAAGTTTGGTACAGTTAGTCCCTTAAGCATTCACATCTTTTTTTCTTCAAAAATTTAACTAATCCAAATAAGGGAAAAAATCTATTGGAATGAATTATGTTATAACACAGAATAAAAAATGATGCTGTATTTTATCATCTTTAGTGTATTCACCATCTGATTAAAATTTCAAGCCAAATGATGAGCTCTTGTTGGCTTCAATATTTAGTCAACCATTTCAAAGAAAGTAGCTTTGAGTGTTATATTTTAAAAAACTCTAAACAAGAAAATGGATGTAGCAGAATGGTAAACAGATGGCAAGGTCAGGAGGAGCATGTTATAGATAGAAATAAATGTGCACGTGTCCATGCATCTATGATGAGTGTGGAAGAAATGCCCGCACCGGAGCCAGGCTGCATGCAGCATGAAAAGCAGGTGCTGCTTGACTTGTAAGTGTGTGGTAAAAGGCAGAACACACAGCTGGAGAGCCATAGGGGGCAATCCTGCTACAAGGAGTTTAAAGGAGAACAGATCCCTGACTCCAGAGGGCAGAAAGGGAGGCCTGTGGCCCGGAGAGAGCCCTCCGACCCTAGGGAGAGCTGCTAGACAGTCAGGCCACACGGACAGAGGGAGGGATTACTGGCATAGTGACACCACCACAGCCTCCCTAAAAGGATCGCGGCAGCGTAATAAACTTTATTAAATAATAAAACTTATTATAACTGTTAACCCGATTTAGTTCATTCTTTGCGGCTTACACAAGTGCACACACGCATGCACAAAAAGGAGAGGGGTTGAGTATAATAAGCCTTATACCGTACATAAGGCAAAGCTTACAAAAGCCATTGCCTAACCATTCAGTCTAATTGGATTTGAAGAACAGGGTTGCAAATTATAGCATTCTCTAGTCCTAACTTAGTAAAAAAAAGCAGGGATAAAAACTGTGGCCTGAAAAGTAAATTAATCATCTTTCTCCCCCCCATTCTTAATTAAACTTCCTTAATGCTTATAAGAGTTAATGAGTGGATTGATCAAACAATGCAGCTAATGCTTACCCCCAGCTCACAGGCAGCAGTCAGCAACTCTCCTGTGGTAGAAAAACAGAGAGGGAAATTAATGTAAACCCAATAATTATTATTAAGAGACAAGTCCTGAAAGTTTTCCCAAATCAAATACTTGCACTGGGTTTTGCATTAATTTGCCCGGATCAAAACCTGCAAAATTTTCCCAGTGTGACATTTCCTAAGCGACACGCTCATTCTCTTGCATCGCACACGCGTCCCCTGATCCCTAGGCAGTCACATACATTTGCAAATCTGTTTGCTCTTCCCGTATTCTGTGACGCAAGGTGCTTGCATACAAAGCTAAGCGTCACTGTATGGAATACTCAAGCGTGAACATGCCCGTGAGCGGGGTACCATTACATGTGGCCACACGCATGGCACCACCACTTAATCTTTATGGGGGTGTGTGAACTTGCCCTAATGTTTCCAGTGACACCCAAATACCCCTTTGTTCTAATGTAGGTCCTATTTAGCAGAGAGAATGGTTTGAACATTGACTATAAGTGATGTTTAATCTAATAATTTTTTTTAGATATGACAACAAGTTCCGTATTTCGAAATCTACAAACTAAAAATATGCATCTAACTGCACTTCTGAGATCATTTGACAAGGAAGCAAATTTGGGTAGTAATCCTGAATGTTTCAGCCTGGTTCTATAAATCTAAAGCAATATAAATCTAACCAATGCTGCCTGATGCAATACCTGCCTTAACACTGTAAAATCCCATAAACTATGCTTTCTGATGCAATAGGAAATGTTCAGTGCATCACAAACATTTCTGAAATGGTTAGCTGGAAGTCATCAGAAGATGCAGACACCTGACATTTCAGCGTCTGAATTTCCCTGCTCTCACTGTCCTATTTAAAATAGCAATGAAAACATACACGCTGTGGCCATGTCTAACACATTTCAAAGCGTGGGGATCTCCTTGTTATCAAAATTTTCCATGTTATACCTCCTGATTTCATTCAAAGCAGTGTATGCGCTGTGTCTAGGGCTGACAGTGGTGTCAGTCCCTGGGAGAGGCCATGAAGCAGAGAAAGGAGCCCAAATGCAGTAAAGCACAGGACAGTCACGAAAGAGCCAAGTGCCTTTTTGATAGCACACAGCAGCCTTACCCCCGTCATAATCCCCCTCATTTCCACACTCGCATTCCTAGACAACAGCGGTCCCGCGGGGCGCCCGCTCAGCCACTCCGGGGCGCAACACACCTAAAGGGATTAGAACTGCGAGACGGAGACCTGGAGAATTTCTGCCGAGCATTCAGCTGGCGCTATCACACCACCATCCTGCAGTGTCCCTAAATGCCACGCTTAAGGGGCTGGCAGTTTTTTTTCCCTCTGTAAGCCCTGAACCAGCTTCTTGCACCCCCCACCCCCAAAGCCTCTAAAAGCCACCTTGCCAGTGCAGATGTTGCATAGCTAACCGAACAGCAGCTGCTTGTTTGCACAGCGCCAGAAGAAAAACTCTACATAATGAAACCTGATTATGTGGGGACATTTCAAAAGAATCGTTTGTGTCCATTTGTGCATACTGTTATTATACTTAAAGATAAGTTGCTGAAAAAGTAACTTTGCATAACTTATTCTCAAGCTTTTTAAATAATGATATAATGTTTAACAAAGGAAGATTTAGGAACCAAAATACATATTTAGATTTTATATAGTGCTCTGTGCAGAACAGTCACAGATCAACAATACAATTAAAGAATAGAGGTCCACAAATACAGGATTATAACTATAACTAAGGTGGGCAACGATAAATTAACCAAAAGTTTTGACCATTTGACCATTTATTAACACTTCTGACAACACACAATCCGTTCACTGAGCTCAACCATAACACAACAGAAATATGTGTTGAACTGTATCATAAAATTGGAAAACGGAACTGACTTAAAATCGTTAATGCTTTTCAGTTAAGTAAATATTAACTTATATTAACTATTACCAAACTATAAAGTAAGCAATCCCAGACTCTTTATTTGGTATCACGTTCTATTTTATTCCAATTCAGCAACTGTGCATGTATTTTGAATTCTTAATTATCATCTATAATGAAATGTACTTTTTCGTTATAAAAGATACACAATTCCTAAATATTTTTTGGGAAAAAAGTTGGGAAACTGTGGGGGAGTTAAAAGGGGAAGATATGGCAAAGACGAACTAAGACAATTTACAAACAAGAAGTCTGTATAAGACAAGAATGGGACAACATTCCTATTCCTAAACTTGAGCAACTTCTCTCCTCAGCCCCCAGACGTTTACAGACTGTTATAAAAAGAAGAGAGGTTGCCATACAGTGTTAAAAATGGCCTTGTCCCAACTTTTTTGGGTTGTGTTGACGCCATAATATTTAAAAACAACTTACTTTTCCCTTAAAATAAAATGTTCTTAGTTAAAGAATTTGAATAAAATATTAAAATTCGAATATTCTACATCGTTGCGTTCTGTTTTGATTCACGATTTGTAGTGTCCCAACTTTTTTGGGAATCGGGTTTGTATAAAGGATTATGAAGCAGGTCTGTAAACTCATTCCCTGTTGTTTTGTGTATTTGTGTTTAAGTCTTGAGTGGCCGGAGTTTTACGAACAATAAAGCTGTTCTCATTATGTCTCTGGGTGAATCCTCAGCCAATCAGACTCGAGAACCAGACCGAACTTTTGTAAAATACTCCGTAGAGCTAAGCTTCCCCACTGTCTTTGAAGGTCTGCTTTTGGTGGGATTTGTCGATATCTGAAAGTCGGTCGACGTCAAGCAAAAACATCTAAAAGTATTACTCTGTTCTTCTGAAAATCTACATTGCTTATATGTTAATCTGACATGGTAATGTGTAATAGGAAGAGTATATGTGACCTGTCTGTGAAAACCAAGCTTAAGTCATTTTTTGAGTGATTTACTTATAAATAATTTTACATAATGTAAGGATTATGAGATATATAGTACTGATATCGTTCATATTGAATGGTCCAGGCAAGGTCAAAGATTGAGATCATTATGAAATGAGGTTAAATGAAACTTTAACGTTTCCTCAGAATTCGATTGTTTTTATCTTGTTTTTCCCCGGCAGTGTAACGTTCATTTTCAACCAATCTGGTCTCATTTAATTTCTGTTCTCTAATTTTGGGTGAACCTTCTGACATCACTCAAGGAAGATTAACCTACTTTTCCCTCGAGACGACTGGGAGAGCAAATCCTAGTCTGACCACACAGCTACATGTGTACTTTAAAGTCAAAGTTCACCCAAAAATAAACATTCTGTCACCATTTTCTCACCCGCGTGTCAGCCCAACCTATAGGCCTGTTTATTCCGCACAACACTGAAGAAGATATTGCGAAAAAAGTTGCCAGTTACATTCTTTCAAATATCTTCTTTTTTTCTTCTGCCTCATGCAGGAGTGAGTGATGAGGAAGTGATGGCACAACACTAATGAGTGTACTGTCCCTTTAAATAACACAAATAACATTAAAAAAAACAATAAAACATGAATTATGTTAAACTTGCAGATACCACTAAACATTTTGTGTTGATATTTCTTCATTATAATAAAAATAAAGCACTAGAGAAGTTCAGAAGATAAGTGGTGGTTTGGAGGGTCATGTTTGGACGCTTGTTTGTGATAGGCTGTGTGTGACGTAAACACAAGCACGTGCAGTCGTGGCTTTACCTGAGTCTCCACCGGAAACCGTCCGCGGTGCACAGGGCACATAAACCGCGAAAACACCGGCAACTGTTGCTCCAGTCACCGTCCATGTCAACCCGTCCGACGACATTACGCTCGTGTCTGCTGTTAGCGCTGGTTTTAAGGCTACATAGTTAAAAAGAAGCGCAATAAACAACAATTATATCTGTCGTTGACGTCATTGTTGATTCAAGACTTTTCCGCATGGATTCGGCCGGGAGTGGACTTCCGGGTTGGGCGGGGTTTGTAGATGCGCAACATTATTACCATAGTAACCCTAGTTTGCGTTGCCACTCAAACAGAAGGATGGAAATTATTTCAACAATATAAATATTTTTTATTTACTTTATTTCTTTCACTGTAAGAAATATTCATACTTTGTGTCATAAAATTATTGTAATTTTTGGAGTTCTTTAAAGCATTGTTGTTTATTCACTTTACAATGCCAGGGACCCCAACTGTTAATGACTGTTTGTGAGGACCCCATTTCTAATATAAATATCCAATATGTTATATTCAGAATATAATTTATATGTTATAAAGAAGTTTAAACTATGTTAGATAAATAGTAAGTGTGAGAATTTGCTAAGATTTGTCAAATGTAATAATATTGTGTGATTCCATTTGATTCATTCTGTTGCCATTTTCTTTTTTTAGAAACGGAGAAAACTCACGAGGATGATATAAATCAGGTAAAAATGAGTATAAACATTTATAAATATACGAAACCAAAAACAATGTGTCCATTTGCAATGTTAAATTGTCTTTTTATTCTTGAAGGTTTTCTGGGGACCCCTTGGAACCTTTAAGAGCCCCCCTGGGGTCCCGGATCCCAGTTTGAAGACCCCAGGTAGATTACTTGGGCATTATTAACAACAGAAGACGTGTCACGATTCTAATCACCTGAAATGTATAAATATGTACAACTCTAATGTAAGTATGAGCAATTGTGTATAGGCTTATACAGAACACAATTTAATTTTATAGGTTATGAAAACTGGTGTTATGAATTAATTTATGAGACACCAACTGATTTGGAATTAAACAAAACACTTTCTTATGTGTTATCATATTTACATTTATGAATTGTACAGCATCATACTTTTGATTGTCTAAACACTGGGTGTCTAGGACAAGGCTCTAACCGCTTGGCTATAGGTAAGCATTAACTACATTTATGAAAATACATATGGTAATTGCAAGATTGGGGGTGAAGTACACAGAAGTTGGTGGGTTTAAAGGTTACCCTCATAAAAATGTCATACTACACTGTTCATTAATCTTCCTGTACTGTATCTAAAATGAGTCTGATCCTTGACTAAATTGAGAACTCTGAGAAGTAGAGATGTCTCAGCACCTTACAGTTGCTAATCCTCCACGCTCGCTCTCCTTCATATTACCATCCTACAGTCTAATCACTGTACAACCTGAAGCACGTATCTCTCTTTCAGATACACACATCTCTATTTCTGACACGCACACACACATTTGTTTTTTGGAATTACCTTCAGAACATTATATAAAAAGCTAGGGATGAAGTATTTCACACGTGTGATATAATGTTGAAAACTTGGCACATAAAGATTTGAAAGATGTGGTGTTACTAAAACAGAGCTCATAAGAGCTATTCAGTTATAATTCTAATATTTAAGATTATAACATCAAGAGTCAATTGGAGTGTTCATTTTAGGTTAAAGGGGAAGGATTAGGTTTTACTTTTGATGGGTTAATCTGAATAAACCTTTGTGTGTCTCAAATCTGTTCCAAACTATGAAGAGTGAGCACTGAAAAGGGCATCTTTAATATGAATGGCATTGCGAACTAATCCTAGTCTAAAAGTTTGTCAGAGAATGATAGCAGACATGGGAATTGCAGGATTCAAATGTAATTTAGTAACAAATATTTAAGGAAAAATTCTCTTAATTCTCTCAAAGGTTCCACGGGGTTCCCAGAAAGTCTTCAAAAATAAAAAGACAATTTAACTTTGCAAACGGACACATTGTTTTTGTTTTTGTTTTGAAAATTCTGTCATGAATTACTCCAATTATTCCAAACCTGTATACATTTATTTGTACTGTTAATCAAAAAGATATTTGGAAGAATGTTAGAAACTGGCATTTCTGTGGCATCATGCTGTAGCAGAATAAGGTGATGGTACACTGAAGAAAAAAAAGGTTAATGGCCTAACTCAATTTAATCCATTAAATTAAATTATTTTTTAGAATAATATCTTTTAAAAAAAGTTAATTTGTAAAAAACTTGTGTTATGAAGTTTTAAAAGAAAAACACATCCAATCCCCTGGAATCAGAGTTCAGTATTAAATTGAGTAAACCGAGAACCTTTTGTTTTCCATTCTTCAAACATTTAGTTTTTTTATGAAACAGATCAAAAATAAATTATACAATTTGTGTAAACGAATAAATCATATACAATATTAGAAAAGTTTAAAGGTGCTTCCATACTGTTTGTTTGTTGTCTTTTGTGTTTAACAGACAAAAAATAAATAGAATGTTTTCTTTAAGTCATCAATGTTGAAGCAGAAACCTCAGTTGCTAACATTCTTTCATATATCTTTCTCAGTGTTCAACCAAATGAAGAAATTGGCTTGAAACTTGAGTGTTTAAAATGCATGACAAAATTTTAAGATGAACAATTCCTTTAAGTATAATGTTTTATAGCCTTTTTTTGTTAGTATGATTGTTGGTTGGTTTGTTCGTTATAGGGAGAAATGCTTGTTCACCACACGTTGCTGGAATGACACCAGATTACATCTATATTTCAGCCCAAATCCTTAATGGTGACACATGGTTTATCTGTACGTAAATTCAATCACTCAATCCATCATTTGAAACTGGATTGGGTTTTCCTAAACCGCAGATAAATCCACCACTCATTGCAATATGTTTTCACAAACAGCCTGTTGCTTACTATCTGCTTACTTACTGTACACCGACAGAGTGTTTTAAGCTAAACCCATATAGCAAACAAGTGGATTTTCAATAAAGCCCTTTAAAATCTGTTGGGAAAAATCCCATGATCGTCTGTGTTAGCTACACAAATATGCACAGCAATGAAAGGATTCAGTCTGAAACAGATTAATTGCAGCTGTAAATGCAATACTTCTCTCTTCTCGTGTAATTTGTGTATTAGTAATGTGTCCTATTTATTTATATACAGCTCTATCAGACAAGCTTTTCAGAATCTCTGAGACAAGCATGTAATGATATACAATTTACTGGGATCGCAATCGACAACTGACAATAAACAACAAGGCAGCCCTCCCATGCCACAACTATTCGCCTGGGTTTTCAGGCCACCTCTGTCTTGTGTTTACCTCCATGTGGTTTACAAAGCACTTCATTTCAAATCCAAGAGATTAAGACAATTGTGATTAATATTCTGCAGTGGGGCCTTGAGGACGGCAACAACAAAAGCAAGGGCTTCTTGGAATTGCCTTGAGCAGAACACCTAATGGAGGCCAATTAAAATAAGAGGATTCAATTTAGCCAAAGCAACAGGAACCTAAAGATAATGCATGTATCTAAAATTGCAATAGATTTTACTCTGTTGATTGCTTCTATCATGTTGGATGTGGCATTTTCGGACATGACCTGGCACTGAGGAGAAACCTTTTGTGTTGGAATCACCGAATTTTGAATATGCGTTTTTAGGGTTGTGACAAATTCAAACACAGCTGAAGCTAAATGAAGCTGTTAAAATGACGTTAAGTAAATACTAAATAAAACACAAAAAAGGTCTTAGCTATGAGTGGCTTAGAGGAAAGACTGCCAGGTTGAAGGTGTGGGTGAGCGTGTGTGAAACAGAGGATGTGCATGAGGGAAAGCGAGACAGCACATCACAGCATGGGCTCGATGTGGGAGCAATCCAGTTACTTAAACTGATCAAGATTTAATTAACACAACGCTCGGCAATTACTCTGTAATTAAAGTCATTTGTCCTCTTGTGGAGCTAAGAGTGCCACTGCTGCCATAGAGCTGTAAATTAGAGAGGGGACAGAAGGAGGGGAAGATGAGGAGCCGAATGCTGGTTTGTGTATCTGCCAATGGTACAAACACTGCAGTTGTGACTAAGTGGTTGTTTTGTCTTTAGACAGAAGGATAGAAGATAGATTACTTTTTGGAATGTATTTTCAAAGATTAAAAGTAGGTGGGATATTAAAAACATAAATATTGTGAAAAATGTACACGTATTATGTTTTAAATGAGAAAACACCCATTTAAATATCTATACAATATATACACATATACATATACATATATATCAATTTATATACATATACACTGAATGCGATTCTAAAGTATATTACAGCCTAATAAATATTCTTTCAAACACATTTTACAATTTATAAAGGAATACAAAAAATAAAATAGAAATAGTTTATTTTACCCATTTACAATATGAATAATTTATTAAATAAAATGCAAATCCCTTTAGTATTTCTCTGATAACAATCCAAATCAATAGTTACACATTAGCATGTTAAAATGGTGTCTGTTCATTATTATTTTGAGCAGTTTTAATATTGTGAACTACTAGCACCCATTTAAATTGTGCTTTTAGAATGTATTCCTTGTTAATAAATAGACTTTAGCTCAATGTCATAATAAAAAGAAACAAAAATAAATAGAAAAGAAAAAACTTAAACTGAAATTGCTTAGATTATCCATTTACAATGTGCATTATAGTACATCAAATAAAATGTAAAATATTTTGGCCCAAACTTTTACAAAAAAAAGTACCTGTAGATTTTTTCCTAAGCAAAAAGTAACAACATTAGCAAGCAAGTAAAAATCATGTCCAGCTTTCATAAGTTTGGGTTAACAGAAAAATTGTATAATTTTTATATTGATTATACAATCAATATAAAGCAAGTAAAAATCATGTCCAGCTTTCATAAGTTTGGGTTAACAGAAAAATTGTATAATTTTTATATTGATTATACAATCAATATAAAAATGCAACAACCTCAAATAAAACCTATAGATCTATAAATAAAATCTATATCTCACAAAAATGATCTTCAGTGGACATCATTCTGTGATGCAGCTCAATGGCCCTAAAACCCAGTTAGTTAGGCAGACAAAATCTTATTATTGTGTTTATATTTGACATTTGTATTAGAACAGAAGTGCAGAACGTGACAACAGAACACAAAGAGGCCAACAGAGACGCTCGGAGGGGTGAACGCGGACCTCTCCTCACCGCCCCAAAATCTTCCGACAGGAGCCGTCCGGGCCGTAGATAATTAATGGGACATTTTCCGCGGCAAACAGTGACTAATTGCGCCAGACAGAAATAGCGAGGAATTAATAACATGCATCCGACTCTTGCCACGATCCCCTACCGCGGAGATTAAAAACGACTGCCAAGTTTACTAAATTAGGAGCGCGGGGGAAACAAACGCGCGTCTCCTTATGTGTGTGCGTTACTATCTCTTATTTACAGGCTGCGATCATCATCTAGAAGGGTAACGGGGGGGCAAAGAGGTAAATATCAACGCACCGGTCCTTGACTTGCCACCTGTGGCATACACCTCCATGCCAGCAGACACGTAATGCCCACACCTGTGCCCAGACTTATTTTCAGAGGAACTGAAATAATGCAAACATTTAGTGTAGGATGTGATATTGTGTCATGGCATCAATCATGTTATATTACATCACACAGTGCACAACAGGCTGAAAGCTTCATCACATATGTGATGTCATTTTTAATCAACCCCTATATAACGGGACGATGACGTCATCACTGATGGATTATGCTGCTGCCTTTATTCCAGGTTCTCTTTATTGAAGGGTTATTCATTAGAATCATCTTAAAGTATTTCTTTTAATGTGTGTTTTGGAGGTTTGCACTAAAACTGTGCCTTAATACTATTTGGCATTGTTTATTATTTAGTTTTAGGTTTACCTTGTGGTTTTGTAGGGCTATTCAAAGGCAAACAATATCGAAATTCATAAACACAACTTCATTGTTTTATTGTTTGTACTTTAGTGTGACACATAATGTAATAAATGTGATAACAGCTCCACCTTGTGGCCGTGTGTGGTTAATACATGCAGTGACCTCTAAATAGAACTTTCACTTTGCTGTGGATCAGTCTAGACGGTTTAGCTTTTGTCAAGCTCTTCAAAAAGTGGATTGACATTTATTTTACTGTACTCCCCCAGACTTTGATGTACATTATTGTATAGTTACTCCTACAACATGTTCTTCGCAATACAACAGGGCTGCGGCTGTATTTCACGTGGTTTAGAAAATATCACAAAAATAAAGAGGCGTATAAGAATCTTACAATAAAATAAAATAGATTTTTCAGTGGTTTTCCTAAGGTACAAATATTTTTTTAAGTTTATTTAACAGATATATAGTTTGTAATATACACACTTATAATTTTGGTGAATTCCGAAAGGAACATTTATGTTAATCAAATTTACTTCAGTTTTATCTTCAGTTTTAAACAGTATATCTAATTAATTTCTCAGCTTTAAAGTGTTTTGATTTTTGTTTCAACTCCCAAAAAAATCACACTTAACTGGTTTAATTTAATGATGTTCTATCGGTCTTGGTTATTTTGGTTTCTTTGGTAATTTCAGCGTTTCCCACTTGGAGGACAATTGTTTTAATACATTTTATTTGTTGTACATTTACCACATGGTAACTGTACAGATGGGGCAAGGTGTGTTTCAAAGACCTAAGACAGTATAGTCTCTTCAGGACAAACCAGAGGAATGATACAATAGTAAGATGGATGCTTCTCCCACACATCAATGGTCACACTTATATTCTCCATAATTCTACATACCACTCTATACATGTAGACGCAGACTTCATCCTTCATGTGAACTCATTCATTTGAACATAATATCTGAAATGAATTGAAAACCACTGCAGTTTTTCCACATTTAATACTGCACAGACAATCTTTCACCTAGAAACCTAACTGTATTTCATAGTTATGCCTGACCTGGTTAAAAACTCTTACCACAGAGAAAATATTTGAGAAAATAAAATCAAGCTTCAATTCGCCAACATGTAAGATTTTCTTTACATTTCTGAATTCTTCTTTCCTTTCAACCTGTAGGCATTGCAGAACATACAACAGAACTCAATGGGAATCAAAATGGAACCTATAGAATTCCATTTTTGTCGATCTATCCCTTTAAGAATCCAGATGCATTGGGTGTTGATACATTCAATACAGACACCTCACCACACAGTAAAGTACATAACTGAATAAATATATTAGTATCTGTTTAAAACTGTACAAGGGTCTTTGTACTAAAATACTTTTCAGTGAGTAAAAAGCAAAAAAAGCTCTAAAAAAACAAAATCATCAATATGCCTAAAAAAGCTGCTTGACGTCACAATCTCTGTATTAACTTTAGAAAAATAGTGGAATAAAAGTTTCGTACAAAAACACCAAAGAATGAACAAGCTGTCACATGACATCTTAAAAAGGACAGTTCACCCAAAAAAGTCCTCATGTCATTTCTAAACTGTATGACTTTCTTCTGCAGAACACAAGGTATTTTAAAGAATGTTTACAACATCATTAATGTCCACTGGATAAACACAAAACATTGAGACATTTCTCAAATTATCATCTTTGTGTTCCACGGAAAATGAAGCCATACACTGGTTTTCAATAACTTGGACAATAAAATGTCCATTTTAATTTTTGGCTCAACTATTTCTCTAGGGATTCTCATTATGATTAGTGTATCTCAGGTACCTCTTGTTACATATTTGATTAACGTCAAAATAATTTTAAACATTTAAAACAGTCCAACATTTGTACATAACCATTCAAATATGGCTAGCAAACGTATAGTAAGAAAATATATTTGGGACAAGCTTTTTAAGTAGTAGCAAATAACACCATCTCCTCTTCCAGTTACAAACTTTACAGCCTATATGAACAGTATTTGGTAACATGTGTTAGTCTGGTTACCAGTAACCCAGTAATAATAAAAAATAAAAGCTTTGACTTTAAACTTAATGATAATAACTCACACAGTACACATTCTGAGAAAGCAAAAAAATGGGATAGAGGGATCATTAAGGACATAAGACTATGCTTAAAATAACAAATCATCATCGAATTCAATAATGCATAATCCATTGAAATTTAAGTGTCCCACTGTGGGAGATCATCATAGCTGCAAACTACAGGCTTGTGTCAAATCCCAACAGGAGCACCATTTTAATCTTTGGAAATGACTTTTTCAGTATCTCAGTTGCCAAATCATTGCTCCAACAGTCAGGCCATTATAAAAATCCATTACAAAATACCCACACGTTGCTTAGTCCAATATGCTCCTCTGCGAGCCGTTTCTGGTTTGTTCACGTTCTTTGGAAAGGAAGTGAGGGAGTGATGAAAGCAAGGCTGGCCCAAACCTCCACAAGAGGATACTAGAAGCACCTTGGGTCTGAAGCATTATCCTGTTTAGAAAGGGATGGGAAAATCTCCTGAGTAGTGTGGTAATACTGATGGGATCAGACATATTTGTTGACACCTCCTGTCCATCACCAAGGCAACTTAGATGACTGTACGTGATGACATCTGAGCAAAAACCTGCTCTCCAGCATGCACATTTCAAGGGCAGCTGCACAGCTTGTGGTTTGAATCCATGCTTTTTCAAAGTCCTTTCTTCAGCAGACTGGATTTCACTTCAAATTATGTGATAATCCAGCATTCCTCTATTCAAGGTCAAGATTACCTACACTCTCAGTCTACAGGGCCCTGAAAGATAAGCTTGGACCACTTTTGACTTAGATTTAGTTGGGTTGCACAGAAGGGACAGGCAGCGTGGAAAGCGTGTGTGCCATGGGGTAAAGGAATCTCTGCCCAGTAGCGGGCTGATTTTTCGGAGCACACATGGCCACAAGGTACAAAGGCATGCGTCGGTGCGCCAGTATCCACATAAAAGGCTGCTTCGCATCCGAGCCAAAGCGGAACATAGGGGCCCACTGTTCTACACATGGGGCATTCCCTCTGAGCATTGTGGTCTCGTTCAGAACGGTGGCCCCAGTCGTGATAGCCGTGAACGTGGCCACAGGCCAGGTACACCCAAGGCTGTTTGTCTTCTTGGGAGGGTACATTAGACAGGGCACGACTGCAGCGTTGCATGCTTGGAAAAGCCAGGGTGTTGAGGCCGACAGGGCACTGGGGTCGGGCTGCATTCAGCTCCTGCCTCAAGGCCTCCAGGTGCTTCTGGGTGGGGGTGTGGAAAAGCCCGTCAGCTGTTCGCCAGAGCAGCGTTGCTCCACAAAGGTCAACCAATGATCCATCCTGCAGTACATTACTCTCAATCTCCACCTGAAATATACACAGAATACAATGTGTTTAAAGCTCAATATGCACATTACATATGTTTATTCCCGTTTATTAAAATCTAAACGAGGAACACAAGCAAAAAACAAACAATGAACTAAAAATTGTTGTTAGCACAGGTAAATTACATCATTCATTAGCCATTACTGCAGACAGTGGGTAAAAGTGATGAATATTTGGTTTGTTATAGTATTATTCAAATATAAATTATTTAATTGTAAATTTAAATTATAAAAGTTGTGTTTTAGTTGAATTTTTGTTGATTTATTTCAAGTTAAAGGGATCAGCCAAAATTAAAATTCTGTCATCATTCGTTCTAAATCTTTCTTCTGATCAACACAGAGGAAGATATTTGGAAGAATGCTTGCAACCATGCTTACTTATCCCTATTGACTACTATAGTATGCAAAAATAGTTTTTCTTTTGAGATAAACAATGAGATGTTTTGAAGAATGTAGGACGTGAGAAATTCAGGGGTACTTTGGTCTACCATGCCACTATTCCTACTATAGTAGTCAACACTACCAAAATCCGTTTGGTTATAAGCCTTCCATGAAGTTTAAACAGATTTGACCATTCCTTTAAACTTTCATGTATAAATGTGCTCTCATGAAAGTGTATGCAAATATAATACTGGCTGATATTCATTCCCTGCTGACACTTGTGTCCAGAACCACATTCTACCTCCAGGAGGTGCTACAGATCTGAATTCAATAATTAAACGCAAAACACTGGCCATGAGGAGTTCTTTAACCAAATTTTAATTTATACCTCAAATGAAGCATGAAAAGTGAATTCATGACTTAAAGAACTTAAGGGTTCAATGAACAGCTACTGACCAGTTTGCCTCTAATTTGAGCGGACCGTGTCTCTCGTAGTGTGTAAACATCTCCACACACAGATATTTCTCTCCACACGCCAGGCTTGGACTCCTCTGTGAACCCGCCTCGCGGGTGCATGACTAGGACACCATTGGTTGTCAACCCGTCCATGTGACCATCTGGATTCTTCCATTTGGCTGCTTTCTCCTACAGAGACATTTCATTACTATGGATAAAAACAGACTGTCACAAACACATTTTTGTCTTAGTTACACATGGACGACAACTATCACCACACACACCAGTTTAAATCAGTTGCACTGGATAAGCAGAAGTGGATACTTGCATATATCACCTGTGTATGTGCTGTCTGCACATGTCTTAATAAAGCTTAGTAAGAAAGTTATGTGGAAGATAACTCCATATAAAGAACATGCATGAAAACACTTACTCCGAGAAATATATTCTTAGAAGAATCGAAGCCTGCAGCGTAGATGCGTGCCGTGTAGGGTGGGCTACGTTCACACACCACCCGGCAAGCAAATCGGGAGATGGTGCTTTGCGTGATGGGTGTGTCCTCACTATCCCCGCCCCCTGACACAGTGTCTGTAACCACAAAGTCAATCGGGCCCTCAGTCGATCGGCCAATCTAGGACGCAACCGAAGAGAAATGTGTTGAAAAGCTAAATGTATACTCAAAATAAAACACTTAAACAGATTATAATGACAAAATGTGGAATTTATTCTTCTTCATAACATTCAAAAGATGTGTATGTAAATGAACACAAAAGATAATACTTTGCAAAATGTCTCCGTTGTTTGTGTTCATAAAATGGAAGTCAATTGGGTTTTGTTTTATTACCAATGATTTCCAAAATATCCCTTACCCTTACATTTTTTATAGGTCTGCAATGAGAAAGTAATGAGAGAAGTTTTGTTTTTGTGCAAACTCTGTAAAAAGGATCATATTTTTTGCTTAAGCAACTACATTGCAACCAGTGATTAAGAGTGCAAGGAGATTTTTGTTTTATAAGCAAATCTTACTATCTTAGCAATAAAACTAAACTGAAAATGAAACCAGACAATAAACACTACATTTCCTAATCAACAAAAAAAAACTGGACTGTGTGCAAAGAAATGTTATTGATTAAATAATTTGCATGTGTGAAATATGGTTTTTAGCCAAGCACCAAGCACTGACCCTACATGATTCCCAGCAGTAAACAGGACATGAAACCAACCACGTAAACGCTGGGACTTGTTTGAGAAGCTTAATTTAGTTTTTAAACAGGGATGGAAACTCCTAGAATAGATAGGTGCTCATTTCACAAAATCCTGTTTATAAATACGCATACTAAAATAAAGGCCCAACCAGATCCAGTATATTTCCTTTTTATAGCACAAGTTTCATTTTTGTCCCTGTGGGTTGCTACTGGTTCCTGTTTTGCTTTTCAGCCTGTTTACTGCAATTTCAGTGGCACTTTTCCCTTAAGCGCAGACAAAAAACACCCCACACCAGAGCATTTGCCTGTAACCGCAGGTTCTCATAGGGAAGGTAAACAGTATCCAATCACAGATTTTGATTAGCTGTGGTGGAGATCAGACCATAGGGTATACAAGCATGTCAAAAAGAAAGATTTGCCTGCTCTCGGGCGACAGGCAAAAAGTGATATTGCGCTCGAAGGAACAGCAGAACCTAAATGAGTTTCTCTGCAGAAGGGTACCTGGAACATGTCAGTGTCTTTGTCATGGCTGTACTCCACCACCACCGTCTGGTTTCTGGACAGAGTGTAGGAGATGCTGTGCTGGCCCTTGCAGTTCACCGCCTGTCAATGAAAAATAAAAACATATTTAAACATAACTACATTCACAATTCTAATCGTGTAGTCTAAAGGGCCAAAAACAATGGCCTGTAAAATGTATGCATCAATTGATAAATATACATAAATATATAAAATACCATGCAACACGGTTTCAAACAGAGATGGAGAGAACTGCAGCACTAAAGTGATAGTTTATCCTGAAAATGTAAATTATTTTCTCTCGTCATTTCAAACCTACATGACTTTCTTCTACAGAACACATAAAATATTTTGAAAAATATTGTATACTGGCACCAATTCACTTGCCCTGGTTTTGTGTCTATATAAAAATGAATGGGTGCCAAAAATGAATGGGAGCACTATGTACACATCCGATGCCAAGCACACTGAGAATTGCTGTCTTATCCAAAATATAGTCGTATTCAAAGAGGTTTAAAATCATTTTGCAATCACATAAATGTAGTGTTGAAAAACTGCTCTTGGTCTTGAGACTGGTCTCAGGATTTTACTTCAAGAAGTTATGGATTTACTTGTGCATTGTCTTGTTTATTTTAACATTATGTGACTGGATGAAAAAAAAAGTTTTTAAGCATTCATCGACTTGTTTCTTATTTGACTCTTTTGCTAATTTTGTTACTCCTACTGCTTGCAAGAGAATAGTGGGAGATTGTCTTTAAGCTGAAAACAACATGAAGACAGAAAAGGCCCATTATATCCAAGATCTTAAAGCAAAAATATACTTGTATGAGATCTTGTTTTGTATATTATCTAAGGTAATATTAGATATAATTTTTCAATAATCCTTGAGTTAATAGGTGATGTAAGTTTTAGACCCAATTAAAACACAAGATTGTTCTATTTTGGATAGTCCTGAAATGTTTATGTTACTGTAGGTGTTTGATAAAACATGATATAAGTTTCTAATCACCCAAGTTACTTCTATTATTAATTTATTATGACTTTAGTATTTTGGGCAGGTATTGGTCTTGACTCGGTATCTGTCTCAGCCTGCCTTGGACTTGGTCTCGATCCCCTCTGGTCTCAGACTTGTCTTGGTCTCCGTTTAGGAGGTATTGACTACAACAATACAAAAGATGCCAAAAAGGTTGTTAGGTGGTTGCTAGGGTGTGTGTTTGTTAGGTCAGTAAGCAATTACCTACTACAGATCTAGTCAAATTAGCCCGCTCTTGTGATATTTTGGTCTCTTAGGATCAGGTCTCACTGAAGAAACTATACTTTGCCTGTTGATGTAATTTATCAGTTCAATAACTATAGTTATTTCATATGTATTCTTAAAAACCCAAACATGCCAGATTATGCTCATGAATGTAATATTCACAGAATGAACTGATGAGGAAGTGAATTGTGAGCTTTCCAGGTTCAAGAGCATTGCCTGCCTTAGCAAGTGACAACCACTTTAATTCTGACCTTTGTATATTTGTCAAGTTTGTCCATTAACAATTTCTCCCTTTTTTGCGAACAGATGTGTGAGCCACGTGCTGCGAGTGAAACACATCCCAAACATTCAACAATCCCAAACAATCAAACATTCATTACCCGGACAGCTGTCATATAATGCTTGTTATAAATAAATCATACAGGATTCATTTCAAGGTTCCAATATCCAAAACAAAGTCACATGACTTACAAAAAATAAAAACAAAGGTGTGGAGATCAATTTTCTTTTTTAATTCAGCTCATATGATAAGCTTGTTCATCATTGTTCATATCAAAGCTCAGATCATTCATACATGACAGGTTCACACCAAACCAGTTTGTGTGTAAACAACTCTGATGAAATGGGAACAAACTGTTTGGTTTTTCGTTTCACAAGTTCATTTTCCACTGTTTATTTTTCCTCACTAACCTCACCTCCTTTCTCTCTAATCTGTGATTTCCAAATTACCCACATCTCTGTCACGTGTGCTCAAGAGGGAGTGGAAACTGGGTCATGGTTACAACACTAGTGTGCAACAATGGAAAAACAGCCAAGACAGGAAGGTGGTTGCATTTGGGTACACCAACCAAATGCCTTACAAAAGTTAAAAGCTCAGCATTTACTCACATGCCGAGCGCAAGACTGTGCCCACGGAAGTATGCGTTTATGTTTGTGTATAGTAACTGGAAAGATAAAAAAACATGGAGCTCTGTAAAAAATTTACTTTAACAATGCTAATTGGTGCTCCAAACCTTTAAAAACATTTTGGAGCAAACACCTAACTCTTAATAACATGGCTTGTCTAAAAACTTAAAAAAAATAGTAACAATTTAACCATCAAGCGTCTGTGTGATTTTTGCCATGTTTTGATACAATTACTAGAATTGTATGATCATTAAACAACAAACACAGAGCATGTTACATTACTAAAGGACATTTGTGCAAGGAAAGGGATTATAGTACACTGTTAATCCTTTCATATCATAGCACATAGAAAAACAACACATACAACTTACATTATTAGCTTCTATTATATTAAATTATTTTGAGTAGTATTATCAATGACATAATACGAACTTGTATTTGCTACACTCGGTAGAAACGTCAATCACCTGAATGGTCAAACACATCAATGACCTTCTGGCACGTAATAAAGTAGTGCCACTGTTTTCTAGTAAACGTTGCCTCACAATTACACAAATGCTAACCAAATATTATTTTAGGTTGTACAATTAAAATTTTGAGCATATCCGAACCTGTAAACAGGTCACACTGACATTTCAAACCCCCGACATCGGCCATTCAACGAATAACCCAAAACATCCAGACATACATTTAAGTCATGTGTGTCAACATACCCTTTTACACTACACAAACACAAATACAAACGAACAAAGGAAATATAAAAATGAGGTTAAGAATACGACCTTGTACGAAACATTGTAAGTGAAGACTTGTGGCATGACGGCTTTTTTAAATTTAATTTGGTAGGTTACAGTAGGTGGTGTGTTTATGACCATACTGAAGTGGAACAAAGACACTTAAAATAATGCATTATAAGGCAAATTTCTGCCAGATCACAACAGGAGGTCTATGGACCCCACCTCTGCTTTACAGTGGGAGACAAAAGCTACAAAATATACAAAAGACCTAGTAAAAATGCACCATCAGGACATATGAACCACTTCCATGTGTGAAATGTGTTAACAGCTTGAATTTTCTCAGTGTTTGTTGTAAACATGATTCTCATAAAATGCTATGGCCACAAATTACAATCAAACTCGACTGTAATCTCTGAATGTTAAACAGGCCACAATGCAACTGACACACAACTCCCAACTCCAAAATACCTACAAGACATTCATGAACAATCGCACATTGTTCTGTGAATAGTTTAGTGACATTTGGCGACCTAGTATCTGAATGGAGGTTGCCTGCACACCGCAAATAATCGCTTGGCCTGTTCTTTGTTCAACTTTTAACATTACAATGATGCAGCTGCACTTTAACACTGCTGCAACGGGTCTATTCCCCAATTTAACCCTTTCAGGTCAATTCTTGGAGTCCCTTCCCATCAGAGCTTTCCGACCCCTAAGAACGGCGTGATTCAAAGATGACTGTGCACAGAGCTATTTTCGGTCTTCGGTCCTGACAAGGCACTGCAGACGGATAATAAGCAGCCAACAATAACAAAACCTCCAAAAATACAGCATGCCAGAGCATTTCATGGTGAGAAGAAAACATTCCTAGCATTTGTGGGACTTTCATTACAGAGCTTTGCATAAAACACAATTTCGCAAATGTTCTGCTTTTAAAACACCAACACAAAAGAGTTATATACGAAAAACAGCCTTAATTTTTTATATATTTGGCAGCAGTTTATCAGCAAATGACGATTTCTTTCTCTTTGACTTGTTGGATGGAATCAGTCTTTATTTGCAAATATTTTATGCCCTATTGTAGTTTAACGCATACATTTAATTTGCATCTTTGGGTGGAAACCCAACTCATGTCAATGACCCACCACACTACTGTACAACAGACAGATCATGTTAAAGAATGACTGAATGTGCTTAGTGTAAACCTATCATTATTCTCATTTGTCTTTTCAGAGAGTTATCTCCAGCACTTTATGTATAAAACAATTTTCAATGTATTACATTTTAAATTAAAGGTATTCTCTGATGCAGCTCCATACATTTTACAGCATCTGTAAATGGTCCAGCATCGGGTGGGTTTATTTATTGGCAGTGGCTGTTATGAGATGCAGTAAAAATTGTACCACTCAATCCTTTCTGCCATTTGTAAACGTCCCCAAAGCTGGCAGTGCTTGAAGCACAGGTGGAGCTATAGGTACGCCATTGTTGCCAGTGAAGTAACTTAGTACACGTAGCAATCATCAACTTAATTTATTACAAACATTCAAAACAACCTGTTTAGGCAGTTAGATAAGCAGACCTGGTTGGTAACGTGCATTTACCTTGCTGGCTTGTGGAGTGTTAAGGATGTGTACAGTACTGGGTTTGACACCATTGGCTTTCGCTCTCTTGTAAAGGGCAAACCGGCTTTTCCTCCGCCCTCGGTCGCCATTGGGGAGTGATCCATTGTACCTGTTCAAGAAATGACAAAACATAAGACAATCCTGTATGAGAGAATTCTCTTTTGAGTATTTCTATAATTTGTTCAGTTTTTGACATAATAGATATTTAAACCATCAAACAACACATTCCTCTTGATTACTTTTTGGTCATGCTAAGGACAATATAACACTGATTTAAAATATCATCTTTTAACCATTAAATATTCATAAACGCTAATGAGATCAGGAAACAGCACTTTCTGTAAAAAAAAAACTATACCCAGCCCTATGCCTAACATCAAGGGGAAATTATGTGGTAAAAAAAAGGCCCAATCCCCAGTTGTAAGCTCAAACTTTACACAAACTGTAAACATATCCTTCAAAACTGATCTGTTGATTGATATGTCCCAGGGTCAATACGATATTGACAAAAAATAAATAGAATAAATCTTTGGTTACAAGTTCTGTACTGAAGAACTCTGCCTCTATTTGCATACCTGAATTTATTGATTTTAAGGGTTATAAGTTATCCTAGTATGGGACAACAGGTTTTTGGTCTTAATTTTCTATATAGAACTCATGTGAACAAAGAGAGTAACAGAGTAAAATGCTGATCTAGAATCAACTGCCAAACATGTACATGACATCAACACTTATAAGAGCTCCAACATCCTGTACTCTTGATGCTTATCACCGTTCATGGTTAGGGAAAAAAGGGGAAAAGTCCAAAACGAAAATTAAAAGCCCAGGTCATTTAACATTTTCACGTATTTGCATACAGACTTTTGTAAATTGCATCTCAGCTCTGACATACAGCAATTCTGCATTAAACTAAAAAATTATTCAGAACAAAGATTTGCAGAGTTTAATTAAGATAACTGATATCAATAAATGCATTATTTAGCCCTATAAACTATATTCCCGAAGTTGATTCTCCTTCTCTCATGTCGAGTTTGAAAGACAGGTATTGTGAGCTGGCAGAAATGTTCGAGCCAGTAAGACCCATCTCCCCACAGATATCAGTCACTGGGGACTGACACTGTTACAAAAGGTGCATTTAAGGCTTGTACTGTCGCATAAAGCCTTATCAAACAGCTCAGTCAGTCTAATGAGAACAATAAACAGAGAGCAGAGGCCTAGATTCACAGATCTGCCTGTGCCCACATCAATAATACCCTCTTTCAGCACCAGTCTCTCCTTTGAGTATGCCAGGGGGCAATGCCAGACACCCTGGTGAATCAGGGCAGTAAAGGGATGGCACTGTGACAGAAGGTTTCTGAAAATGAATATAAAGCAAAACCATAGTCTATAGCAGATCTATTTATCTTAGAATGCCTGTTAATACGGAGTCTCTGAATCTCTAAATGTGAAACATTAAATTAGAAATTACAGATCCAGGCTGTGATTTTTCTAAAAACAAAACACTTTACAAACCTTTTGTAGTTAAAAATGGAGATGTGTAGCATTAGAATTGTGAATAACATGGGGAAAAGAACAATTCCAAACTACTTTGACATATTGGTTAAACCAAAACATTTGGTGTTAAATGCAAGACAGACCTGGACAACACACTGCACATTTCGGGATGTCCCCCTTATCAAACCCACACATATAAGTACAGGGGTCTGTATTATGGAGCGGAATAAGGTGTGTTGTTATTCACAATGTTTACTGCGGGTCTGGATCAGTGAACATTTTATTATTGAAAACCCAGCACTGCGAGAAGGGGGCTTTTGTAAAAGCAAAGCCCGTCTGCTCAGTCACAGAAAAGGAGGGGTAAATAACTTTGGTGGGCTTCTTCCGAATTCCTTCACCGCCCTTCATGTTTTTATGACTTCCCGTGTAGATGATAAAAGAGCAGGAAATAAAATAGGAAAGGAAAGAATACATCAGAGTATAAAACAACAACAATCAGCCATCAACAAGGTTTAAGCACATATATCTGTCATCATGTGGAACCAATGCACGTCATATTCGGTTTTACAACATCCAACCTGGAATACTGCCACCATTTTAATATTACTGTTTTTATAAAAAAGTAGATGTAAACACTTCCCTGATTCGTTGGTGAAAATAATACACAGTGATAATGAGGAGTCGTTCGTGAAAGAGTCGTCTCTCAGAGTAGATTCTTTATAGTGAACAGGAAGAGCTGAATCTTTTTCTGAAGCTAGGGACAGGATTTATGTGGATAGGACAGCATGCATGGAATGGTGGACCAGCATCATAATATTATGGGGAACACACTGTCCAATAATAGCATTCACTTATCTCATTAACATTTATTCATTTGGCAGACGCTTTTATCCAAAGCCACTTACAAGTATTGTACAGTTGTCAATCATCACTGCAGAGCAAACAGGGGTGAGATGTCTTTCTCAAGGACACTTCAGTCATTGTCTGCAGTCACTGGGATTCGAACCTGCAACCTTCTACTTACAAGTCCAACTCTCTAACCACTGAATCACAGCTGAACTCCGCATTTTAATAAATATACACGATAAAACATGATAAAAGCGAGTTATTTAGTACTCAAAGCACTAGAGAGAGGAGGAAGTGCCAGATAGAAGTGCCATAATGGTGAAAGAAATGAATAAAATAAAAAATAAAAATAGCAGCTTTCAAATATTCCAGAATGCTGAAAGAAATTAATAAATGTAAAAAAATGTTTTGGTTTTCAAATATTCCAGAATGGTGAAATAAATTAATAAATTAAAAAAAAATAGTTTTCAAATATTCCAGAATGGTGAAAGAAATTAATAAAATAAATAAATATTTATTTACTTTTCAAAAATATATTTTTTTGTAGGAATTGTATTTTTTAACCAAACGCAGCTGCATCAAAATAAGTCAATTAATTAAATTAAAATACATTTTTTATAATTTAATTTCTATTTTATTAAAAATCATTTATAGTTGCTGAATTGTAACACAACAGAGGGTCATGCAAAATAAAGATCCACTTGGGAGCTTTAAGAGCCGGCTCTTCTAAAGGAACCGAGTCAAAAGAGTCGATTCTCTCAAAAGATCCGAACAGTTCCTGAGCGCTGGATCGCGCGCACGTGTTTCATTTGTGCAGTAACGTGAGCGCGTGCATTTCAAGAGCTGGGAGGTCTCGCGCGCGCGGCCCACCAACATCAAGTGTGTAAACAAACTATTTCCGTAGTGTCTAAACTCTCTAGTTCACCCAACAACGACTTGAAATACAGCACAGGTTCAAGTGCACTACATATATGATAGTATAACATCCAAACACGCAACTTTAGTGAACGGAAGTTAATATTAGACAAGAGTTTATTTGAACTCACCCCAGCACCACCAGCTCTCCATACTTCACAGGTTCTTTAGTGGGCGCACAATGTTCTTCTTGAGCCGGTGAAAACATGAGGACTCACAAAACGACACAAAAACTACACACTTTAAACGACGCTACACACTGACATTGTACACAAATGTCCGCCGGACTTGTCTGGAAAGAATCAGTGACGTAAGTCCGCGAGGCGCTTTACAACGAAAGGTTTCGGTCGCGTCATCATCGCTGTTAACTCCACAGTTCTGATAGAAAACAGCGCTAGTGGGGGGGCCGTACCATTCACTTATAGCGACTTTACACGGGGGGGCACCAAGCCAAACGTTCACAAATATCAGCCTGTTTAGTAGCTGCACACCCCGCTGGTGTCTACATATGTGTTAAACATGACTGTATTACATATACTTAAATATAATATGACAGATGTTATCTACATAAAGTTAAAGAAACCATCCTAAAACTCGACCCCCCCTTTAACGGCGCAGTCCAACTAAACGGCGGTCTGAGGCGGCACCTTTAATTATGTAAACAAAGACTGCAACTTACTAATATTTAAAGTCATATTCTCGAATGTATATTTTCAATGCTGTTTTTTATATTTTTATGCTGTGTTTTATATTTTTAGTGCTGTTTTTTATATTTTTAATGCTGTTTTTTTATATTTTTAGTGCTGTTTTTTATATTTTTAATGCTGTTTTTTATATTTCAATGCTGTTTTTTATATTTTTAATGCTGTTTTTTTATATTTTTAGTGCTGTTTTTTATATTTTTAATGCTGTTTTTTTATATTTTAATGCTGTTTTATATATTTTTAGTGCTGTTTTTAATATTTTAATGCTGTTTTTTATATTTTTAGTGCTGTTTTTAATATTTTAATGCTGTTTTTTATAATTTTAGTGCTAGTTTTTTTCTCATTTTAATGCTGTTTTTTATATTTTAATGCTGTTTTTTTATATTTTAATGCTGTTTTTTATCATTTTAATGCTGTTTTTTTATATTTTTAGTGCTGTTTTTTATATTTTAATGCTGTTTTTTATATTTTAATGCTGTTTTTTATAATTTTAAGTGCTGTTTTTTTTACATTTTTAGGTCTGTTTTTAGATTTTAATGCTGTTTTTAAAATTTTTAGAGCTGTTTTTTTTATTTTGATGCTGTTTTTTATATTTTAAGTGCTGTTTTTTTTTCATTTTGATGCTGTTTTTTATAATTTTAAGTGCTGTTTTTTATATTTTAATGCTGTTTTTATAATTTTAAGTGCTGTTTTTTTACATTTTTAGGTCTGTTTTTAGATTTTAATGCTGTTTTTTAAATTTTTAGAGCTGTTTTTTTCATTTTGATGCTGTTTTTTATATTTTTAGTGCTGTTTTTTATATTTTAATGCTGTTTTTAGATTTTTATCCTGTGTTTTATATTTTTAGAACTGTTTTTATTTTTATTTTAATGCTGTCTTTTATATTTTTAGTGCTGTTTTTTATATTTTAATGCTGTTTTTTATATTTTAAGTGCTGTTTTTTTTAATATTTTTAGTGCTGTTTTTTATATTTTTAGTTCTGCTTTTAGATTTTAATGTTTTTTTAAATATTTTTATAGCTATTATTTTCATTTTACTGCTGTTTTTTTATATTTTTAGTGCTGTTTTTTATATTTTAATGCTGTTTGTTATATTTTAAGTGCTGTTTTTATATTTTTAGTTCTGTTTTTAGATTTTAATGCTGTCTTTTATATTTTTAGTGCTGTTTTATTTTTTTCATTTAATGCTGTTTTTAATATTTTTAGTGCTGTTTTTTTTTCATTTTAATGCAGTTTTTTTATATTTTTATTGCTGTTTTGTATATTTTAATGCTGTTTTTTATATTTTAAGTGCTGTTTTTTATATTTTTAGTTCTGTTTTTAGATTTTAATGCTGTTTTTTATTTTTTTTACTGTTGTTTTTATGCTGTTAAATTATTATTTGTAAAATGATTCTAATCTCACATAAAATAATCTAAAATAAATTTATTTTATTTTTACTGAGTGTAGTTTATTTAAATAAGTATCCTACATAATTTAACTTAACGTTCTTTATTTACATTTCTACGAATAATTATTTCAAAAATATGTTACAATATTTTACAAATAAAATGATTAAAAACTCCAGATACCTATGTAACCCACTTTATATTATACAACATATATATATATATATATATATATATATATATATATATATATATATATTAATGCAACACACAGTTGTTAATTTATAGCACTATCTCTTTAATAGTTGCACTTTAAATGTTTGATACATCTCTTTTTTGTCAACCCTGTGCTCATCTTATAAATACTAAACAGCATTCCTACACCTAAAATATTGAAAATACTGTATAATGTATTCATCCAATTATCCAATTTATCCAGTTATGTTGCATGACATTCTTTGTATAATTTGTAAGTTTTCTGTAGTTGTATGAAGCCGTCAGTGAAAACCATGTAAACAATGCATGGGAATATAAACTCTTGACCTGCTCTGCTGTAAACCATCATGGGGTTTAAAAGTGTCATTGAATGACAGACATCATGCTGGGCTAACAGCTCTGTTCACACCATATAAACCATTTGCTCGCACAATGTCATCCATACACTCTCACAGATAATCTGTTAACAACAAATGTTCAGGGAACAACTCTTTTAAGATATGTTTGATTTTTAAGTATTTTAATACAAATTTTGCATACAATTTTTTTTTACAAATTTATGATAAAAGTTCACATTTGGTTGGGCTATTTACTTGTGTGGTTTTACGGCCCAACCTGTGGATCAGCAGTTCATTCATCACTCCTACATGTTCTTTGTCGACTGTTTAATTATTCACATGTTCCTATCCGACCCATGGATACCTTCAACCCTATGTAATTCTTTATCTTTCCATTTGGTCTAAATGACATTGTTTATTTATGTGGTTCTCAAAAATTTCGTCACGTCCCCCTTTTAAACTTTCAAAAGAATCTCTTCCCCCAACAAAGCCCTCGGAACCACTACCTCACCTCAGACTACCAAATAACAAATTACTGCGCATAATGAAAATACTACTCTAAATTTAGGCTTTTCTCTTCCCTTTTACAAACTGATCTATATTTTAATCTATGTGTTTTGGCTGTTTGCTGTATTTTTTCTTTATTTCTTTTTCAAATATTCCACAATGCTGAAAAAGAATAAAATAGCAAACTCCCCCTGGCTGTTTGCTTTGAAAAGAAGTGTCTTCCATATGCGTAAATGCCAAATAATCAGCTCTGTGTGTTGATGATACACAATGCCAGTTAAAACATTTCTGTAATTCTGCATGTCAAACATCATGACATGTGTACAGTAGCCGGGTCATTTATGAATTGCTGTTACTTTACAAACAGATCTTCTAAATAAATTCAATCATAATGTACATCATACAAACGGCTGGACGGAGGATAAAAGGCTTGGCTACTCATTCCATCTTGATGGATATCAGATGCAAACAACTGCCGTTCCCAAAAGCCATGTGTCTGGTTTAGATCTTTGTACTTTGATAATATCACTGCAAGCACACACAAATTTATAGACTTGACAATTTTTGTTTGCTTTGGTAGCACCATATTTATTTTGAACAAGATGGGTTGTGTGGGGCCAAATTTTTCAACTGATTAGTTTCGTCCCATTATTACCTACCAGTGGGTTGAAAAAATTATTGGAGGAATTAAGAAAACCTTCATGGAATTTGTTAAGGATGCCAAATGTGTATGGAATATACAGTTCACAAACTATATTAAAAACAAGTACTGGGAATGTAAAATTTAAGGGCATGTGTGGAAAGAATATAGAAGAAATAAAAAACACTTGAAGGCTTTTTAGCTGAACAATATATATAATTTTAGAGCAGTATGGCTTAAATTGTGAAATTACGTCCTGAAGGAAACTTGAAATGTCTTTACAGTTTCATACAGGTGTCGAGACTAAGATTATTCTCAATAAATCCCCCAGACAACCTTGTTCAAAGAACTATAACCCCTTTAAAAGAAATACTCTTAACTAACCAGCTCATTTCAAACTATTCCAATGGCACAATATCTCATTAAAAAGGCAAGACAGCTGTAAGGTTATAGATTTTAAAAATATGCAAACATGCTCTAAAATCAACCCTACGTGGCCTCCTTATAATAATAACATTAAAGTATCCATATTGACACTGGCAAGAACAAACACAGGTCTGGGATCATTGGCTTGTATCTTCAGTGTGACACAAGAGGGAATGGCTGGAATGTGCTGAGACTAAGCTAACGGTCTGCTGATCTGAGAGCCACAAAAGTCCTGTTGTTATCCTTTAAACTTGTAATTCGTCCTGCATTTCCATTTAAACATGTGTGGGGTTCTAGAAACACATAGATGAGTAAAACTCTGATGCACAATGAATCTCATAATGTATGAGCATGAATACATTAATGTGGTCTGTTTAAAGTGACAGTTCAGCCAAACATAAAAATGTGGCATGCATTTATCCTGGTTATATCCTCTTCAAGTCACTTATATTTTTGTAGCCTTATACAATAGATATTGTTTCAAAAAGCTTTAAAGTTAAATTCTTTTATCATGAAGTACATTTAAGCTTTGGTATTGAACCAGATACTTCAATTGTAGTCCACAGTCGGATAACATTTCACAATGTTAAATTATGAAGCTTTCTGCATCAACTATATGGCAGTGATTTTTTTTGTACATCTAGAACCAGAAAGAAAAGTAAACGATCAAGAAAAATAGATTTGAAAGATCACATGTTTCTAAATAGCCTCTAAAAATTGAAATTGGTTCTACGAGATTACAGCCAATATAAGGCCTCTTTTGTCACAAGTTTAATTTTTGCCCTTTAAAGAATGTCAAAGTTCAAAAATCTATGTTCTACTAAAAGCCCCTTCTAAGGTTTAATCTTAACTCTGTATTGAAACAGTGACATATACAATCCAATGCCCTCAATATCTGGATAAAGATCACTTGTCAAACATGTTGGAAGATTATTGGGGATTCACTACCCTCTAGCGGCGGCTTGTGCTCACTGCAACGATCCCCTTTAACTATTAACATTATGAAAAACAAACTAATATTTTTAATAAGGGGAAACATAGATATATGCAAAAGGATACATCAAATGTAATATATTGAATTCACTGGACGTATAGAATCACAAAACTAAATAATACAAAAAATTAAAAATAAATCTGAAAGGTGTTCATGGCTTTTATTTAAAGTTCTGTAAGTGTGTGATTTTTCTATGAATAAAATAAATTGTAAAACATTGATTAAATTTGTAATTCTCCATAATACCATTAAAACACATACTTTCCTACATTTTGTGATTGCAATCATAAAAATCCTTAACTTTTAAAAATAACCTTAATACCTACAAATCCCCTCCAACTAAAATAGGCATTTCTATTTTCTTGCAGCAAAACCTTTTTTTTTCGGACAAAGCCTAGTAATCATTTAAAAATGTAAAAAAAAATTGAGCATAAATTAATCAACACATGTGAAAGTTATAACTAAGCTAACTTCATAACTCTAAGCTAGACAACCTTCATATAAAGCACACAGTAATACAAAAAAGACAACACTGCACATTTAATCAAGCATCCCTTTTAATACCGGTCACCTGTTTTACAAAAAAATGCAAGATTCAGTGTTAATTAAATTAGCAACAGTATAGTGCTTGTGTTGACAGTTAGGGAGGACGCCACTTTCTTTTTGAGGATTGGAAACCACAACCCGGTACACTTGTTACGCCAGCCCATTGCAATGATGCTGATTCTCAGGGTTTAGCACAGATTCAACCCATAATTCATCACTGATACCTTAACATACCCCACTCCAAATTATACCTGCCTGAAAACAAAATTCAGCACGATTAACAATTCTGCGTGTGAGGAAGCGCATTAATTTGTTTAAAATGGGACTCTTATGCATCTGGGTTTAGGGTTTCAAGACGTGAACCGAAAATGTAATGTGAGTGTCAGTAAATCCTAACAGTTATTTTATCTTTAAAATAACACAAATATCCTCAATGTTCTTTAGAGCTAACAAAAAGTAGTATTCAAAGTATTTCGACTGAAAAGGATAAAGTGAACGAAATGTATATCGGGTGCATTTGTTCTTGTATGTCTACTGAATATGAGGAACGCCATAATGAAGTAGTCGACTTGGTTACGAGAAAGGATCCGGATGACATTGTCCAGTCATTGCTCCTCTGGGAGAACTGGACAGCAGGTTGGAGTGTGCAGGGATCAGTTTAACTGGAGATCACGTGTTAGATCTGGTAAACAGGGCTGGAATCTGGGTTATTGTCATCCGTTGGCTTTATGCACACCAAAGCCTTCCTTTTTTGACTAAAGTTCATATTTAGAGTATAATTTATCCCCACCATCCTGAAACAAAAAAATATCAATCAACACTATTTAGCATTTGCGGATGAAAAGTGGACTTGCTTGGAAAGGGACAAGAGCGTTTACCCGTTCATGTTCCTTTGTAAGCTGTCTGTTGACAGAATGAAGTAGTTGCTGTAGTTCCAGGACTGTCTGATTTAATCCTGCAGTCATCTTCTCCTTTCTATCAATCTCCTCCTAAGAGTATTGAAAAAAACATGATTTTTTTAGACTTTGATCCTATTTAGATACAATAACTGTTGTTATTATTAATAATAATAATCATTATTTTTAATAGAACAAAACAGTAAGTTCACAAGAAATACATTATTCTTACGGTTTGTGTGAGGCTGCTGGTCTCTATCAGCTCAGCCTGGCCTGCCTTAATGATCTCTGCCTGAATCAACTCCAGAGACTGCTGGGCCTGACAATAAAAACAAAGATGGGAAAAATAGAAAAAAAGTGTTAATAAGTATACAGAACAAGTGCTTTGAAACCGTTTGCAGATTCATAGTATCAAATGCTTTACCTTATAAAGATCTCCAGCCACTTTCTGACGCTCGCTCTCCTCCGTCTCGAGCTTACACAATGTCTCGGTCAGCTGAGTCTTGAGCTGAAACACAACAGCCAATCATATGAAATGTTACTGAGAAGTGAAACCACTACAATAATAAAGAGAGATATGGAATAACAAAAAAATTTGAAACTTAAAGTGTGTTCCTATTTTTCGCTTGCAAATGAGGTATTGGTCAAAGTCTTTGATTGTTAAGTCTAACTTAAAGTTATTATTTACTAAACTCTCTTGATATTTTAACCGGAATGACTTTCTTGTTTCCGTAAGACCCAATAGAAGATATTTTGAACTGTGTTGGTTACAGAAACTGTTGTTGCCCATTCACTTCAATTATTTGGACATAAAAGCAGTGCAACTGAATGGAGACAGACTGTTTTCTGTAACCAATTTTCATGAAAAAATCATTAGATTATTAATTATTAAACAAATAATTACTAAATTTTTTGTTTTTCTAATAACAAAGCAAGCTTTGGAACCTAACAGTTCCTGGGCACTACAGACGACCACAGTAGGAGTAAAAACAACACTCTTAGTCAGTGGTGTCCGAGAACTGTTTGGTTTTGCACATTTTTAAAAATATTTGTTTATTTTATGTTGTTTTTAGACAAACATTCTTTCTGTGTCTAGATAAGGACACCTTGTGGTTTGTTTAATTTCATTGCATTCTATTCCCTTAAAACCAAGGCAGAACAAAGTAACCACCACTGTTCTTTGAAACTTAAGTTAAAAACACTCACCAATATACATTAGTTCATAAAAGAAGATAAAGCAATAGAACAAAAAAAGTAGAACAATAAGCAATAAGCAACTATGTGAGTTACGGACAGGAGCCAAGCAGTCCCCGACATGTACGTGTCTCACAAGACCTTAAGCACAAGTGTCAGTAGCTGTGACCTCAAAGTATACAGAAAGTGAGGTATTAGAGGATAGGTTAAGATAGAATCCAGGCAACGTCTATCCGTCATCTCAATTTTTATTTAACAGGTCTTCAAAAACAATTTGTTCAGGTGAGCGATAGAGCAGCATCCAATCCTATCATATGTGTTGATACAGGATAAATCCAATTTAAAAACACAGTTCACCAAAAAAGAGAAAAAATTATACAGTAAACACTAAATTTGTCAGGATGTTTATGTAGCTAAATGGGGCCAAAGGCTACAGCGGTCATAAATGTAGTGGGTGCAAGTAGATAACGGATAGAAACTCCTTGCCAAAGTTGTCCAGCCCCTTAAAACAAACATGTGCCGACATCTTAAGAACAGAAAGAAGAAAAGCAACTTTAGTTTAACCAGGGAGGCAGCTTACCAAATTCAGCTCCTCATTCTGCCTGACGGCCTCAGTGTATGAGCCGTCAAGTTTGCTTTGCAACTCGGTCAAAAGATCTTTAAGCTGTAATGAAGTTTGAGATGTTTAGGAAAGGATGGATATGATGAATCGTGGATATATGTCATTTCCGACATGTCCATAGAACTTTTCACTTAATAGAACAATTTTGGAACGTCTAAGAACACTTGATGATTGTTCTTGAAAGTGCTATTATGTCACATGGTATGACAAAATGTAGCATAAGTGACTTATTTCAGGGTAATATGTTAATCTTAAAGTAATAGTTCAACTTAAAAATTCTGTCATTTACTCGCCCTTCTGTCATTTTAACACCTATGTGACTCTCTTCTGCAGAACAAAATAAAAGATTTTTGAAGAACATTGACTACCGAACAATGGTGGTATCTGTTGGTTTGATTTCTATACAATAAAAGTGAAAAGGTATCAACTTTCTTCAAAATATCTCCTTTTGTAATCTACACAATAAAGTCATTCAAGTTTGGAATGACAGTACCTATTTGTTTTGTTTCTATACAATAAAAGTGAAAAGGTACCAAGATTCTTCAAAATATCTTATTTTGTGTTCGACAGAATAAAGGCATACAAGTTTGAAAAGACAAGAGGGTGATTAAAAAACAGAATCTTCATAATTCCGATCCACCAATCAGCCCTTTATTTCACAATGTTCAAAACAGGCAAACCATTTTTTTTTTACTGCAGCTCCATCTGGTAGGTTACATTTAAAATGGTTTGTCAATGCACGATTGACTGTTATTCTGGAAATGTAGATCTAATGAGGGACGTTGTTTGAAAAGCAACTAAAAATCAAAATGAGTCATGAAACTAGTTTGTCTGTCTGATCTAAATCTGGACCAGAACATCTGTATTTAAGTGAATTTTACTGTTCCTTGGCTGAAACTTGCCCCCTCTATCAATTTTTCAGATAATATAAACATTTTACAGATCTTGTGGTAATTTAAACATTTTACTGATCTTGTGGTGAATTCTAAGAGGGATCTATTGACCGAAATCCCAAATAATATACATAACCATGTCTTCAGCAGTGTTGAATGATTTTACCAAGTAAGCCACTATGTTTGTATAACCTTAGAATAAGCTATGATGAGTGGAAACAAATTCAACCACTTTGAACGCTAAACTAAAGACAACCAGAGTAGATACCGAACACATATGAATATATAAAGGAACTTTTGATGCTGAAATAAATATGTTATTTAATAAAACCAAAGGAGCAGAGAACAGAAGAATCCAAACATGTTTTTTGTTGCTATTAAAACATACTTCTCTGACTTCTGACACATAGGTCGCGCTCTCAAGCTCCGCTCTCTGTAGTTCGGATTCAAGATGCTGTTTTTCTCTCCGTAACTACAAAACAAACATTTCACAACGTTATTTAAATCTCATTCAAAGACCTTTACACATTGTTTGTTTGTCAAATGTTTGCCACTTACACTCTCCAGATCTCCATCCGACCCAAGTCTGTCCACTTCCAGTTCCAGTGCAATTACCCTCTGTGTCATCTAAAAAAAGGATCAAATATTAATTTTATAATCTGTTTCAAGCCACTGTACCCAGTTTGAATTTGTTTATACAGCATAGAACACTTGAGACTGAATCTGGATTGGCCAAAGCGCATCCAAACAGCACACCTAAATGTCACAGGAAGTGTGTGGATCAAAAATGAGACAAACCTCTTTCAGATCAACCTGTGACTGCTCCAATTTCTCTTTCCAGCGCATCTCTTCCTGTTCCACGCTGCTCTGCAGTCGCTGCAGGATGCCTTCCTATATTCCCAACACCAATAAAACCTTTAGTTATGCTGTGAATAAACAATCCTCAGCTTTTGTCAAATTCATATTAAAAATAAGAAATGCCGTTAACATAAAATCAGACATCTGACTTTAAATCAAACTATGTCCTTCTTACCGTTTCTGCCAACACCTTTTTGTATGTCTCACAATCTTTCTGTAGAACTTTCTGGGCTTCCTCTGATTCCTTCAACTTCTCTGATAAAGCCTGTAAAACAAACGCTATTCTTCAACCATGAAAACAAACGTACACATACATGGTATAACTGTGTATTCTTTTAGAAAAAAACTCACAATTTGTGACCCTGTGAAAGGTAATTTTTTGGTATTTACTTTTTTTTATCCATAAATCATTCTTTACAATGTGTGGAATATTCTACTTATATAACTTATACATGTTTAGCTTGCAGGGTAGGACCACGTAAAAAATTGCAATCCAAGTGAAATTAATTTTAACTATGGTTTTTAAAGGCGGGAACACATATTTATTTTCTGGAACATTTAAAATATACCTGGGCATCTCCAGCCCCAGATGGAGGGGCAGAGGTCATCTCTACTGTAACAGCGTGCCTTTTAGCTGTACACTCCTTAAGAGATGTCTCAAACTTTTGCAGCCACTGCTGGTGGTTCTGAACACATTTAAAATGAAATGTTTGTTGGATCATTCCGTGCACAAAACGAAATGTTCTTTTGTAGGTGGGTGGGGTACCTGGTCAGTGGGCAGAGGCACGTGTGGCAGGAGTCTATGAAGCAGTGCTCGGCATTCAGCCTCTGCAGACTCTAACAACCTCTGATGCTCCTGTAGAAAAAACACAAACCCCACTCCGTCCATTAAACCAACAGCTTTAAATATACATCCTTTATACCACCACCGCATAAACCAAAGCACCAAAGCCCACCGTAGTGTCTCTGAATCAGTGTAGACAAAATTATGTTTCCACCCTAGTGACTGATTCATCAGTGACAACTGTGCATTCAATTCAACACTATTCACTTAAAATCTTAACTAATAATTTAGGGTCATACAATGGTATTTTTTTTAAATGTCCTTGTGATTGGTGAAAACCAAGAATGATTTAATGATAATTGAACCCGAATGAATCAAGTAATTTTCTTGGCTAGTGAAATATATTTTATGTAACTATATATGTAATTTTGATTTTAAGTGCACATTTTATTACCAGAAAATGTTTTTAAGTGATAAAACTTTTATACCTACTTGAACAATAGTTTAAAAAAAAAGTTTTACGAAAACATACTATTTACAAACGCAAATTCTTCAAAAGCATGTGTTTAATTGTGAAGTTCAACAAAAAATTTCTCAATTTCCCCCTCATTTCATTTCAAACCTCTAGAATTCACAACTTAAGGGTTACCAACATTCTTTAAATATCTTCTGTTGTGTAATGCAACTTTAAGTCATGCAGGTTTAAATGTTCATTTTGAACAATTATTAAGTTAACTAGTACACGTTTTTACTGGAAAACAAAATAAAATGATTCCCATTCGACCATGTAGTTCTAGTTTTTCACCATCACTTTTTCAAGACACACCAAAGTCTAATACATTCACATAAATAATATTAATTGTAAGTACGAGCACTGAGTCTAAGTAAAAATAACTACCCAGGGGCCCTGGAAAAAGCATTTAAACAAAAGTGACAAGAAAAACATGATCCATTTAAAACATCATTTCTAAAAAATGTTTTCCCTTCTAAAGGTTCTTTCGTTGTGTAACTAAGTAGCTCGCCACAACACTTTTTCACCCATAGTTATCTCTGCTATTATTGGCTTCGTTTTCTCCTCGATTCTTTGTGAGTCGCTTTGGATAAAAGTGTCTGCTAAATGGCTAAATGTAAATGTGACTCATTCACCTTATTTGTAAGAAAAGAACACCTTAACTCATCCAGTCCCGAAATTTAGCCTTTCAATTTCCATTTTAGATAAAAAATGGAAGATAAAATTGCAGATTACTTTATTCTCTTATCGTAACATCAAATGGACAATTTATGTAAAATCTGATTCAAAAGCGTAACTTATAAATCATACTTATAAGCTTAATACTGTAAATCTTGGTAGGATTAACAGTTCTTAACTGACAAACCTTCAATGGATCTAGTATAATATTTAGAACACGAGTGTAAACTTGGTTCCCATATGAAAGCTGCTGAATACTATTGGAGCACAGAACGGTTTAACAACTGAGAGCAAGCTGGACTCATTTGAACTTCTCAGGATGAAAGCAGGCTAAGTTGAAGCTCTGTTTTTAAGGTACACCAATCTATGCCAAGACAAATGCCTTGCTACACCCTGCGGATGGAGAGGGATCTGACAGATCTTTACACCTGGCAGGAGAAAGCTGTGAAGCCAGAGGTGTTGGGGAAAGATAAAAACATGGAAGAACACCATCCAAAATAATTGCAGCTGGTTATAACTTGTTTGAATTTGTTCACGTTGATTTTATCATAAGACAATAAACTGAAAAATTTAACTGGTGGCAGAATTGTGAAAAGGGGGTGATGATCAGCATGCTGGGAAAGAAGAAATTAGGGGGACATCACATGGCAAGACAAAACCAAAGATCACATGACACAATAAGCAACATGTGATGTCTAAACAAACTAATGATCATGTAATAAAAACAAAATGTTAGCTGCTGCACACTCATTTCAAGCATTAAAGATTAACACTTTTGTCTCAAGAAAGACAATTTAGTAAGGGAACAGGCAAGATGTGGGCAAAAAGTGCCACACATCCGTTAAGTGTGAAGCTTCTTGCAACTTGTGACACTTGAAACATTACATTAGTATCATGCAGTTAACCAATAGAGTGCCATGAAATGAGTTTGCAGCTGTACATGAGAAAGTTAGAGAATGCAGAGAACTTTACTGATCAATAAATGGCAAAGACTTTGACTTGACTCTAGAGTGAAGCAGTTTAGCAGTTGTGGTGCGAACCTTGGCGCTCTTGTTGAGTTTTCCTTGGAGCAAGGTCTCTGTAGCTGATAGCGCCTCCATAGCGCACCAGTTTTTCTCCCGGAGCTCCTAGTCAGTTTCAGAGAAACACCACTTTCAGTTCAGCCTACAGTACGGCCAGGGACATGATTGTGCCACACAAACACCATGGTACCATAAAGAGACTAAGAGGAAAATCCTAAGTATTTATTTCTTTTCATAAATTAAATCTGCGATAAAACTATACGGCACCCCTTGACGTGTCCAGCAGAAATATAAAAGTGCTACCAGGTCAATACAAATCCATTAATTGCCTTGCTAGTTCATCCTGATTTCTATAAGACATCCTATTGTTTTTCTTTCAAATCAAATTTATGTGGGTGTCACACGAAAGAGCACAACCTAAACATTTTTATAAACTCACAGAGGTTTGATGTGGCTGCTGTTTGACATATAAAGACATATCAAATAATGAAATCCTTCGATGAAAAGTAAAAAATTTTGCATTTTCACAACATTTGTCCATTTCTCCTTCTCTAAAAGGAAAAAAATGCAGAATTGGGTGAAATTAATGGAACAGAAGCTTATTTTGGTAGTGGAAGGCATATTACCGTTTTTAATATTATGACCCTGCCTGTGAAAACCAGGCTAAGGTTGGAAAATCAAACTCTGAGAGACAAGCATTAAAATTTGTTTTTATCTATTAATTTGAGTATGATTTTGTATGATTTTGAGTATCATTGATGTGTCTTACTCAGTCAATATTCCCGATATCAATGTAATATTCTCACAGAATATTCCTTTCCTTATATAGAAAAATTGTATGTATTAATGTAAACAACAAAAAAGGACTTTAGCTGGGTTTTCAAAGGCAGGGTCACATTATTACAAAAATACATTCACACAAGGAGACGGGGTGAATGCTGTAAATGGCAGACCAAATCTGTGGTAATCTGCAATATGGCAGAAATACTCCGAGTTTCATTTTTTAAACAGATTAGTTAATTCTGCAACCATAATATCTTCATTGTCCTTCTGTAACCTCAGATGTCCAAATTCAGGTTGACAAGTACCAAATACTTTCATGTTAAATATTTGCAAAACCCAGTCACAAACATAAAGGGTAATCAGTACAGACTTATATAAAAAATCTACAAAAATAGAGATTCAAGGTTTTCAGGTAATGGAGATTTTCCAATTAAAACAAACAGCTTTAGGCTGGAAATAAGGTTTTTTCTCAATCAACACTGACATTCAGTAAGAATAAACCTCCCCTTTTGCTTTGCTAAAGGATGTATATGACGAACCACCATTCAAATGTCTGAAACAAGCTTTACATGAATATTAGCATGATAATCTACAGGAAAAGCTCAACTGCTCAGAGAAGCTGCATGTCACGGAAACTCAATCTCACTTACGTTGTTTTTCTTGCGGTGAAGCTCCACAGATTCCCGCAACCCAACCAGCTCTGTCTGAAGTTCAGTTACATGTCTGTCCTTCTCAGCCATCCTGAATTCAGGAGAGAACAGCATTAAAGTTGTGTGTGTTATACAGGAACATGTCTGGGATCATCAGCAAAGGACACTGAATTGCAGCAGAATTGCAGGATGATAATACTTACGCTGTTAAGAGTTCTTGGCTGGGAGCTGCTGAAAGAGTTTTCTGTGGAAGGAAGAAACATTTACATCACTATTACAACAAAAACTCATAAAAGCATTAGCTGCAGCTTTTGAAAAAGCTTATCTGAATTTGTTAAAACTTGTACCTGTTGCTGCTGTAGTACCTTCTCTAATTCCCTCTGCAGTCTCTCAACATCCTGGTTCTTAACCATTAACCTATGATTAATAAGCACTATTAAACAAAACATCCGGGACATGCACTGAATTTATACAGTATATGGTGCTATTAAACTTTGATTTATAATAAATCATTTAATCTAAGAAAGTGAAATATTTAGAGTCAAAAACAAACAAATATATATATATATATATATATATATATATATATATATATATATATATATATATATATATATATATATATATATATATATATATACATATATTTTTTTCTTCTTCTTCATGATATTTGTTGAATTTGCAGCAATTTATAGTTGATGAACATTATGAACTAAAATAAGAGTACTTTAATAGTTTACTATTCATAAAAAGAAAATGTGATTGGGCCTGTGCAACGATTAATAAAAAAAAGTTTGTTTGCATTGTATGTCTGTGTACTGTGCATATTTATTTAGTATTAGTAAACAAAACACATACACACAAATAAATTAAGTTTAAATATAAAATATATAAATTTAAATATAAATGTAGGAAATATTTTCATTTATAAAATTATTTAATAAAACAATATTCTTAAATATACATATGTATGTGTATTTATGTACATAAAAAAAATATGAACTTTTAATTAAGAGTAGTAGCAATTAACCATTGCACAGATAACGTTACACAATAAAGCCATCTTCAAGATAAGTTAAGCACAATGTGATCTATGTGATGCTTAAATGCATACTGAGACTGTATGGCCTGGAGGTTAATGCTCATGTCTGAGTTTGACTCCTGGGTTTCTCTACTCCTCAGCTGTGCCAGTTCAGTGTTTAAAACCTTGACCCTCTCTTCTAAATCCTGTAAATACACACAATTCATAGACACATTAAAATGTATATAAATCATTCGAATGGGTGTTAACTGTTTAAAAGTCAATATGTAGGTCACACTCACCTTCATAACCTTCTTTCTTTCAGCTTCATTGTTCAGTGCTTTTTGCAAACTCTCCTCAACTGATCTGATTTTTTCATCTTTCTCTTGAATCCTGATAAAAACAGGAAATATTTCCCACATCTTCATCTAATTCCTTTCTCATTATTTATAGTGCTAAGAGTACGTTTTGAAACTATAAACACAATCCATTTAATAAGCTCATGAAACATATAAGCGAGAACACATTAAAAGCCAAGAGCAGAAGTGTACGAACACAGACACAAGTGCCCGATAAGTTATTTTATCTTGTGGGTTAATAACTTAAGCTCTTAAAAGGGACTTAAGATTACCTTTGGATATCTAATAAATTGGATGTTCCTCGCTAGCTACCTGAAACTACTTGAGCAAGTTTATATCAAACTGTTCCTCTAGCATACCAAAAGGAGAATAAAACTGAAATTACTAGACAGGTTATGCTTTCTTGCCTTAGAGAAGAATCTTGTCCTAATCACAGATGATCTATATTATTTATAATATCAATGATATTAATCATTTTAAACATACTTTTGCTGTAGGTCCTCTAGTCTTGTTCCTGACATCACCTGGGAAAATAAAAAGATGAGGGAAAAACTGATAAGATGAGCACAAGAACCGGTGAAGGCTGTTAAACACATATTAAACTCTTGCTTCTGCATATTTGGTTTGTGTGCATTAATGTTTTCTCTACCTGTTCAGAGCTCTGTTTCTGTACTGCCTCCAGTTGCTCATTTAACACCTCATACTGTCTTCTCATTTCCTATTAAAAAAGAAAACCACTCAATGCTTTACAAATGACCATTGAAAGTTTACATTGTTCTAGCTGCCAAAGGTGCCTTACCACTTTTAGAACCAAAAAGCAAAACGGTTTGCCAAATTATCTACTATATTGCATAAATATAACAAATATAAAGATATAATATAAGGAATACTAAGCTATTAAAATCATTTAAATACATAGTAATAAATCCTGTTAAAACCGCCAGCCGGGTGCTAGACAAACACTGTAAAATAACATTTTCTCACGTGAAATGACACATTTTTCTTGTTTCTTTTAAATGGTTTAAAATACACAGTAAAATTAAGTATTCTGCAATATACTGTAAAAACAGTTTTAATGTAAAATATGTTTTTAATGTAAATTTACACACATCTTGTGAATTATTAGTTGTAATGTTCTTTAATGTAATTGTAATGTTAAATGTAAAAACTGTAGTTGTTCTGTAAAATTAGTTACACACAAAATCTGTCAAATATATTAATAAAACAACTTTTTTCATACACTGTTAATGTTAATACATTTGTTAATACATTTCATAATTCACCTTCAGTTCATCTTCCTTGTTGGCCACCTGTATAAGACTGGACTCCAGCAAGGTTTCCACTGTCCTCACCTTATCTTCCCGCTGATGTAGGCTGAAAACAAATAATTCCATACTTAAACATCAACCATCTCCGATGAATGACATAACAGGAATGATTTTCTATACAGAGATTTTTTGCAAACTTAGATATTGTGCATCTATGTGTAAGAAACAATTCACTTTCATCAACACTGTACTGTGCCACACTGTGCCCACACTGTACACCATTTAAAGACTGCCTCCATTCTGGAGGATCTGATGTGAAGATCTACACATGACAAATGAATACTTGCCACGTTATAATGCAAATAACAATTTAGATCCAAAGCTGGTTCCCTGCACAACAACTTGGAATAAAGCACTGTTCAAAATGAGAGAACTTACGTCTGCTGAAGCTGATCCATAGACATCGCCTGGGAAAGACAGAGGAGTGACAAGATGAGTGACTGTCCACTGACGAATTGTCGTTACAATAATTACTAAAGAGTTAACCTTCTCAGAAATCTGTGCCTGCAGTTTCTGGAGTTCTACCTTCAACGTTATATTCTCATTGTGCATGGCCTATAAAGAAAGTGAGAAATGCATCTGTTAGCAAAGAATATAATGCTTGAGTATAGTTGGAGTGATACAGTAATACTTGCCTGCATGTTGGTCTCTCGGCTGGCACCGCTGCTCCTCTCTGCATTGAGAGAATCTTCTAGACTCTTTCTCTGTAGCTCTTTCTCGGCCAGCCTGAGAAATAGAGAGAGGTGTAAGATGACATAAAACAAGGCAGACGTCCTGCATTACCTACCCAGCCAGAATGAGTCAAATTTTCAAGCGTTTTATAATAACAGGCAACAGTTGTGATCGCAAAAAGAGAACAAAAATTAAGGCATTCTATATAAATTTTATGCATATTTTAAGTCATTGTAAAATAGCTCAAATGTGCTCGATAAAACCTTATATCCTGTCTGGAAATGTCTGATGCTGTTGAAACATTAAAATAATCTGGCTTATTTGCTTTCTACTTGTCAGCATTCGTTTTTTCTATGATTGCCTTGCAATTCATAAATTGAAATAGAATGCTACCAAAGTTAACTTCCCGTCGGTTTTTGTTGACAGGTCTGGCAAGTGGCTAATAAAATAACTATTTAGATTTCATATTATTTACTTTATCATACTATTATTTTTATCGATATTTTACTGTGTAATAATTTTATTGTATATTGTATGTATCAAACACTTGTAATGGGTCGTGAAGCTTTGTTGCAGTTAGGTTAAGCTAAGTAAAGATTTTTTTCTGTTTTAATAAGACCTGATATAAAATAAAATAAAACTGGCTAGTACTTCAACGTGCTACCTAATGTCATTTACTTATTTCTTTTGCTTGTTTTCAGAAATAATCTACAGGTACTTTGGATGTGTGCCGAAAGTTAAAGGCGGGGTTGCCAATTTCTCGTAACCATTGTTAATGTTCAAATCGCCCAAAACAAACAGGCCCTATCTTTCACTTTCGGAGATGCTTGTATTATTGAAACAGCTTTCTGAAAAGTGTGCCAAGTGAGATGACTTTCCTTAAAGCAGTGGTTCTAAATGGAGAGGCGCACAGGTGCTGCTAGGTACGCAGTGGATGCGTGGGTAAAGGCAGAAAATATGTGATGAAGGTGTTTTTTTTCACTGAACATTTTTTAATTAAAAACATAAATTTTTATTATTTGTAGTAAAATGATCTGGGGTTCGCGACCAAAAAAGTTTGAAAACCACTCCCTTAAAGGAACTTTGGTTGTTTTACTTCGCGGCATCACACAGCTCTTTTAAACACTCTTGAAACATGTAACGTCCTGTCTTGTTATGACACAGCATTAAGAAATTAAAACTGGCTTCTTCTGAGAGGTCATAACTCACAGTTTTTGGAGCTCCTCGAAATGTGATACAGTCGTTGCCTGGAAGAGAAGCAAGCAATCATATGACTATCATCCATGACAAGTCAAGCCGCAAGCACAGATAAGCTCCACACATTTACAAACATACCTGAGAGTTGATCTGAGCCTGAAGATTATCCAGCTGAACTTTCAGTGTTTTGTTTTCGTTAAGAAGATCCTACAAGCGTCAACAACTCATCATTGTCAGCATGACTTTAATATGCATGCTTCAGTAGTGTTAATAATTTCAGTTTGAGCTAGAGGAAAAGCTACCTGAACTTGTTCTTGCAGCTGGTTGTCAGGCTGCATGTTGTGCTGTGATGCCTCCAGCAGCTGTCTGACCTTCTGTTCCAGCTGCATTACCTTTTTCTGCTCCTGCTCTTTACAGATGTGCGTGTCCTTCAGGCTGCTGTGGAGATTCTGGATCTCCTTACTTTTATTGGTAATCTCAGTTTCGACTGCCATCAGCTGATTTTGCAGCTCTGAGAGGACACAGAGGGGTGTTCAGATCATATGATGTTTAGGCTAGTGTATGTGTTTGTGTGTGTGTTCCTACCTTGTTTAGCAGCCTGAAGCTTTTCTCTCTCTGCAGTCACGCCGAGCAAATAGTTTTGCAGATCTTCCCAGCGACGTTTGACATCCTGAAACATAAGAAAAACAGTGATAACTGTCTGCCATCTTGCGGAATATGCAGTGTATAAAAAAATCTTTATGACTGTGTGAAAAGTGTAAAATGCTTTTGATAGCTTATTACAGTATATAAGCTACTACAATGTGTATGTCAATTCATGGTTATAAATAAAGTGTTACATAAGGTGTAAAAAATGTAGACTGTGATGATGTCCGAATGGGGTGACGTAATTATAAAGTATACAGAGCAGAGCTGTGTAAGCTTGATGAAGTAATAGTATGTTATAAAGACGAGCTAAAGCACTGATAAAACAGTGATGATGTCATAGCATATAGTCATAATGGGTCCAATGCAGAGTTGTGTGAGGAAGCGATGGTGCTAGGGTGGATACAGAGGATGTGATGTCATGATTGGGTGTGATGGTGTCACATTGTAATGCATAATGTAGAATTGAGAGATGTTGTGAAGATGTCAGAGTTTATATGCAAGGTGTGATTACATCATTATATGTGCATTAGTGCAAGGTCTGATGTTGTAATGATGAAGTATGTGCTGCGGGGTTGTTTATGGATGTGTTGGGCTGTGCACCTCTAGTTGTGACATGTTCTGCTTATAGGTGACTTCCAGGCTCTTCCGTTGCAGCTCCTCCTGTTGCAGCTTGTTTTTGGTGTCCCCTAGTTCTTTCATCAGACCATTGCATTCTGAACGCAGCTTATTCAGCTCGGATGACTGCCTGGACACACAAACACAAATTACTCTTTTTGAAATCTCTGTAGAGCATTTTAGAAATGCCCCCAGTGGTTTTCCATCAATTCCTTATTTGGTATCCATATGTTGACGATTTTTAAAAAATATCAAATTAGGAAGAAAATATGTCTTCAGTATTTATAAACATTTGAATCTTAACTTCTTGAACATGACTACTGGTAAATAGTTAATAAGTTATCCAGATAATGTGATAATAAAATATTAATGTTTGAACTCACTTGGTCTCCATCTGGTTGGTGGTGGAGCATCTTTCCACAGCATCTCTAAGGATGCTGTTCTCTTGCTGCAGCCGTGCTATCTGACCCTCCAACTGCTCTCTTACCTGCTGGAACTGTCAAACAAAACACATCATGTTAAGCACACGCTGAGCGTCTCTGCAGGGCAGAATTATCAGCTGGCAACCCTCAATACCTTAATCTGCATCTCCTGGTAGCTCTGAGCTTTAACCTGCATGATGTCTTTCTCTCTGGCAACACGTTGTTCATGTAAAAGTGACTCCACGCGGCCTGTCTTCTGTTTCTCTGACTGCAATTCCTGAAATCCAACTCAAAAATTACTACAATGCTCTTCAAAGTAAAGCAAAACTAATACTGGTATATTTTTTTGTCCTTATTTACTTAATTCTGTTGTAATTGTCCACAAAAAGTGCATAAGTAAGTATTGAAAACACAGAAATTTTAAGAACAACCTCAGGAAAGCAAGCTTGAAAAGGAAATACAGTTGTAAATAAGTTATAAACCAGTATAATTATTCATAATCGTGATTTCAATTAAAATGATAATTTTATCCAATATCTTCCCCCATAGGAGTGTGTGAGCATGTTTATACTGGAACATACCTACTAATAAAAAAAATAATAAATTACATAAAAAATTCAAGGTGACAGAGGGGTAGGGTGAAAGTAATGAGATCCCTAAATTTGAACACTTACTGACCATCTTGACATTTTAAACCCGTTAGAATTTATTCTGCAGAACACAAAAGCAGCAGCTTTGACTGGCACTGGTTTTGTGTCCATTCAATAAACTCAATGGAGACCAATGGTTTTTCATTACCAACATTCTTCAAAATATCTTCTTTTGTGTTTTGTAGTCGTATAAGTTTAAAATGACAAGACGGTGAACAAATGATTAATTTTCATTTCGGGGTGAACTATCCTTTCATGAATGCCCTATGAAGAAGTAAGAACCAAAATTATAATTTTAACCAATAAATAAAACTACCATTTTGTACCTCATTTATAGATTAATTCTCATTCATCCACATAGGAAACAGAGGTAACATAAATGGCTTACCTGGCTAAGCTGTTTGACTTTGCCCTTTGCGATGGACGCCTCTTCCTGAAGGGTGTTCAGAATACGATCCTTCTCTGCCATCTGCTGTGCCGATGGCTCAAACTTTACAGTGGACTGTAAATATAGAACCAGACCAATCATCAAACATTCACTCAAAACAGAGAGAATGCATATAAAACTCATTTACTTACTTTATACCAGGCATCTAAAGTGTTGGGACTCTTGTCACGGAGCAGAGAGACGAGACTGACCACATGAGAGTCTGACAGGACCAGTCCGCTGAGACTTCCCACCATCTCTTTGAACTTCACCTCTGAATTCTCTGCACAAACACATATCTGTGTAAGTCAACAGTACGTGGTGTAAAAAAACATTAAGCCTGAAACTATGATGTAATCACAGCCAACTTATCACAGAGCTGGGATAAATCGATAAATTGCAATCTGCAACTGACACTGAAGAAGATCTTCAGGATAGTTTGCGGAGGACTTGTACAATGTTTGTGTTAGGAATGCTTTGCTGATTTTATTAAGCATTATTTCCAGAACGTTTGTAGATTCCTTTTTAATAACCATGTGGATACTTCCATTAATTATAAACTTTAAACAAGAAAAGTACACTGCAAAAAATTCATTTTTTACCAAACATTTTTGTTCTTTGTTACAAATATTAAACAAATATTAAATCAAGACACATGTTCTTGACATGGAAAGTGACAAGATCTTTTGTCTTGAATTTGTACAGAAAATATAAGAATCAAGTACATTTGTTTAAAACTTTCAAGTTTATTTTTCTCACCCCATTGGCAGATTATTTAGCACATAAAAGTTGATTACATTTACACATGTCTTAATTTAAGAGGCTATGGCTATTTGTACTAAAAACAACATAATATAATTAAATGCATTTATTTGCAGAGTAATGCATGTAATGGCATTATACTCTTTACTGAATTGAACAAGAAACTTCCAAGAACTCCAACATTTATAACAAAAAAACGCAAGTGTTGAAAACAGCTTCATATTACCCTCATAAAAATTATTAAAGCAGTAATAAATAAAAAAATTCACTACTTTGAACTGAAATACCTTTGTTGGTTTCGTTCTTCTGTTTCTTGCCATGTTTAGTGGATTGTGGAGCTGGGAGCGGAGCTTCATTGTTCTGGTTGTTCTGATGGTTTGTTGGGGCGGTCTCAGTGATAGGTGCAGAAGACTGGATAAGTGCCTCTTCCACTGAAACAAAGACGGGACTTTAATTCGATAGTTCAACCCAGAATAACTTTTCTGTCATCATTTAGTTGAAGCACGCTTGTTAAGATGTGCTTGTTCTGTTTCCCCATGAGATTGATGAGCGCATTTGTCTATTTAATGTCATAAATACTGTCAATAAGCTTTCGGCCGTCAGCATACTACTGCTGAGATAGATGGCTTACAAGATGATGTAAAACATGATGTACACCATAAAGCAGGGTGTGGGCGGAGTTAATTGTGGTCTGAGGTCCAGTTTGTGGCAGCGGCAGAACAATTCATCCAGTTAAGAGTTATTGTACCATTAAAATAATAAGGCCAAAGTTCGACTTTTTAAATTCTTGGAAAACAGAAGTGAAACACTGCACTTGTATTTGTCAATGCGTGTTTAAATGTATTGTATGAGCCTAAAGAACTTTACCGTTCTGCTTCCCTTTTGCTTTTAAGTGATAAATGAAAAGATTCTTGTTCAGGCAAGCATGACACTACATGGAGGCAAAGTTTGTTAGAATATCTTAACTGTTTAACGCTTTTTAGAAGTCATGTACTTTTAATTACATTACTTGTAAAATTTTACTTTCTCTGAAGCTCACCTGTGAGAACAGGCTCCACCTTCTGCTTCTTCTTTCTGCGTCCACTGCCGCTGGAGCCTGTTGATGGTGCTACTGTAGCAACCGGTGCAGCTCCGTCCTGTGCCTTTACCTCCATGATCACAGGCTCCTCCTTCTTCATGGCAGGAGGAGACAGATCAGGCTTGATTTTAGGTGGATGCTCTTCTGTAGGAAACAGTCCAGAAAATAATTTCATAATCTTAAATGCAACCACTTGAGAAAATAACGGCTTTTTGATTTTGACTTTAAAAGTGCAGATTTTAATCAATGTGACGACACACCAGCTCCTCAATATTGTACTCCTATTGCTTAGAAATTTAAGTTACTTGGTCATTTTTAATTGAGGGACTTATGGATAGATGTGTGGTCACATGCTCTACCCAAGAGTAAGGAATATTAATAGTAGTGCTTGCTAAGGCAAGCAAGCTAATTCGATTTGATCAGGCAGAAGACTCTAGAAGCTTCACCATGGACACTAATGTGAGCCACTGTAAACAGTGTGATGTGAAAGGATCAGGGTTGTGTGTCTCAATTTCTATATGCACCTAATATAAGCAAGACATATTCTGTACATTTTATTTAGGAATAAAAAGAAAAGTGTGAAATTCAATGACATGATTGTGAGTAAACTAAATGGGTGCACTTTTAATTCCCCATTGATGTGTTCTATACATCACTTTATTTAGACCATCTACTCACCAGACTCACTCTTCTGCTTCTTGGCCTTCTTTTTGCTAACAGTCTCAGTGGGAGCAGGAGGAGTGGATTGAGACTGCTGTGGGCTGGACAGCTTGGTGACAGGGAGGGGTTGCTCTTTACGCACAACAGGTTTGGAACCATTGACCGCTGGTTCCTCAGAGACAGGAGGGGAAGGTGGGGCAACACGGGCTGATGGGGCGACACGGGCTGACGGGACAATGGTTGGGGATGCGGCTGGAGCTACTTTTGGCTTCTTCTCCTTCTTCTTCCTCTCTTTTAGCCCAGATGGAGGCTCTGCCTGAACCGAACTAGCAACAGGAGTCAGTGGTACCACCTCCGAATCCTCATCGTTTGATGTAGGGCTGCCGGCATCTGATGTATCGAAATCCCTCAAGTCCTCTTCTGAATCGCCACCGCCTCCTCCTCCACCGGTTTCCTTCTTTTTGTTTTTCTTTTTCTCATTCTTTTTTCGAATATCGGGCTTGGCGGGAGGCAGTTTAAGGTCTCGTTTCTGGCGAGCTAAAACCTCATCGTAGGACGTTTCTTTCATGAAGAGCCAGAAGAAAATGAACATTAGAGCAATGACCAGTGACGGTGCCAAGATGAGGAGGTATTGCGAGTCAGCCATGTCCAGTGCCATTCTAGGAGAGAGAGGATGGTATAAATATCATCCCAGCATGACAGCCACTTAACAATGCAATCTAAAATTACACAACAGACACTATGGTGTGTGAAATGCATTAACCAGATGCATTCACTAAAGTTTAAAACCCATAATCATATCACATTAAGAAGAAAACCCAATGCTAATGAAGGACACCGTCACTGTTCCTTTAACATCTTTCTTCAGAATATCTTCTTTCTATACACAATTTAACACGACATGCTGTATATTAAAGCATTATCAATTAGCCAACATTGCAAATGTCTTTATGAAATCTTTCCATTTCTTATATAATTGAGTCAATTTTGCCTGAGGTGGATATGTGTGGAGTCCACACTACAGTGCAGATGTCAGCATTTGAAAAACACAGAAGGTTTTAATGAAAATTTCGATGTCAAATGTAGGCGAACTAGTGCATCTTATGCGTATGTGAACAAGTGCACGTTTCAGGGCACTTCAATGGGCCTTTAATCCTATAACAACTCTTACATGTTAACCCTTCATATTCTGAACAAATCTCATTAACATCTTAAAGAAAGCAGAACAGAAGAAAAAAATGAATCAGTGTGGTCGGTTTTCCTGCAGACTTTAAAGCAACCAAAGTCATTTATAATATTGTTTATATGCACAGGACGATAATACACCCCAGCCATAATCACACCCAGTCTCGCTACGAAAAATTTAAATGGCATTTTCTGCCATTTCCTACAAGCAACAGATTTGTTTAAACAAATCTAAATCAATCTTTGTCCAATCCCCAACACACATTATCACTTCCTTCTTTCCTCCCAGTCCATGCCTTCCTCTGAATGTGCTGAATGCAGAAATATTGGTTTACTTATTGATAGTGAGCTTAATACCTGAGAGAAGTGACACTTACAATCGCACGTACACAGAAACTGCTTTATACAGAGACAACACCAACATAAAAGTTGTGAACTGTCCCTTTTAAACCTTGTCTGAAAACATATGTTAATTTTTAACTCACACGTGTGGAAAATATATAACAAGATAGAATTAATTTTTATAACAATAAATGTAGTTATAAATAATCCCAAACTCGGATAACAGAAATCATACCACTTTGGTTGCAACCATAACTGTACTGTTAACTTTAGAAAAATTAATGTGGCTTCATAAATATCACAAAAATAAAATAATACATTCTTTTTAAAACATTAAATACATTTAATAAAAATGAAAAAAATATTTAAATAATAAAATATTTCATTTAAAACACCATTAATATTTTTGTAATGAAAAAATTTGTTATTTCAACAAAAATATTTTAAATACTTTTAACATTTAATATTTTAATGATAATTATATTGGTGAATTTTAATAGCAATGCTTTAGTTAATCAGACTTATATATTTTTTATGTAAATATACCCAAAACTTTATGCAGTATATTTAATTCAAAGCTTTAAAA